>JARHVA010007573.1:0-335000 GCA_037957365.1 Torreya grandis
GAGCATATGTTAGTTTCTAATATACATTTTTTGACCAATAAACATAAGAAATATCCAAATAGAATCATAGAACATGTTTGTTTAAAACAATTCAAAATAATACAATCACATCATAATAATATAAACATATTGGACTGATCATGATGTAATCTATCTAGTCATAGACAACAACACCTAGTAATTAACATTAAGAAAAAAACTTGTATCACATATTCTTATAATCTATTGTACATAGATAAAAATTTCTTCGTGCATATAAAAAATAGATATTAAATTTACAACTTATTAGTAGTGTAAAATAAATGGCTTCTAAGCATGTAATTTCCACATAAAAATTATCAATAGCTAATGGAAAGAACAAATCAATGTCAAACAAAATTGTAATTTACAATATTCATCTTATGCATTTTTTTTAATATTATTTATATCCAAACACAATTATCTTCCATTTTCTAAATGATTCCAATAATCTAAGCATGCACTCTAAAAAACATACTAATTAAGAAACATAAATAGAAGAAGAAAAGCTGGACAAAAAGTAATAGTTTATTTTCAATTTTCTATATATAATAAGAACAAAAAATCCGCCCATTTACAATATTCATTTTATGCATTTTTTTTTTTTTTTTTACACCAAACAAATATTTATTTTATTATCTAAATAATTTTAGGAATATAAATATGGAGGCATAAAAGCATATTAATCAATAAATAGGGGTAGCATAAGAAAAAAATAACCAAACAATAATATTTTATTTGTAACTTGGTTTATATAATAAGAACAAAAAAGCCTCACTCTCTATTTTTATATGAAACTAATAATTTATTATTATCTAGTTTTATCACATTATGGTAATGTAAACAAAAAAGTAGATATAGGTCCAGGCAAGTGAAATAAATAATAAACAAAAATAGAGTGAAATCAAGCACCAAAATAGTAACATTTTATTTTCCAAGTTGTTATAGACAAAATAATAAATAGAATTATCATTTTATTTTAATTACAGAGCTCACAATTCTATCTTACTTTTTCATTTCAAAATACAACACATTATATCCCACTATAAAGTATTTGTACTTAAAACTTGCATTTGAAAACCACACTTATAGATTGAACACTGGCTAAAATACACTAGTTTCAATCACTATAGTCTCTAAAAAAAGAGTGGAAATGTTTTTGAAGGTGATGATTTGGTTCTTTATGTCCATGCTTTAATAAGAAACTCAAATTGACCAACACATAAGGAAATAGTGCACATAGGTTTTGTTGGCAAAATTAGCTAGATAAAAATAACTATCAACATTAACAACAAGATAATTGAAACATTATTACCACACTTTTCAAAAAAAAATTATGCATCAAAAACTTTATAATAAAGAATAGAAGTTGATATGAAATAAGTGATACTGATTGTTCCCTTGTATTTTAGACAAATAACAATATAAAAAACATTTTAATAGTTTACAGAGACTATAGGCTTACCCTAGACACTTCCATATATGATCTTGTGTAATCAAAAAGTGCATATGAAGTGGGATCAATTGATGCCATAGTCATTAGTTACCAAAAAAATTACAACCAATGCCAACTCTATCTCAAGGATGGTGAATGTTAGTAGAGGTTCTTGGTTACCCAGAACTTGCTAATTATGAGGATAACTATGGGAGAGATGATGTATCTAGATTATAAGAATTACAAGATCCTAAGGATTTACAGAATAACTATGTTAGCCCTAAACATTTAAGTGGGTAAAAATTTCACATGTTTTACCTCCATTTAACAAGATATATTCACCGTTTACTCCTACATATTAACTAACCATATGCATAGAAAACCTTTATATCTATTTCTTTAGAGTCATTAATGATACAAAAGTATATATAAGTAATTCATAAGTAGTTGGATAGCTCAACCATAGAACATTTATAATCACACCAATATCAAATAATTACATAGCATTGATCCATTATTTTCTCACACATGATCTAGAATCAACTATTCAATGTCTAACCTCCTCTCATTCTTTGTAGCTTGCATATATACCCACTTTACTATTTCTATCTTAGGTACATGGTTACAATAGACCATGAAAAAAATATTCAACAATTCTAATCTTGATATCAACTTTCTTAGTTAAAACAACCTAGATCCACATAATATATTCAAAATGAAATATAGTTGCTGACTCAGACTCTCATGTATGTTGACTAAGCATATGGCTGACATGTCATAATAATATGATAACTCATTTTCAGCATATTATCCTACTAACACTTTCCTGAACTTAATAAGTTGTTTCACCCTGACACAACAGAGAATAAAATAACTAGAAAAGATCAAAATTGACCATCATCTAGCTATAATAAAAGAAATCATAGGGTAACTGCCCACCCTTACAAGTTTTGAATAAGCTAGCAACAACAATTAGATGCCTTTTCATGTTTTCAACCAATTGAACTATATGAGGCCAATAAAAAGAGAAATCAAAAGAGACCAACAAAAATGGGACCAAAAGAACACCAAAGCTAGAGCAGAGGGTGAAAGAGGAACAATTGAAGATGGTGTCATAGAAGGCGGAATTTTTCTTTTACTACAGAATCACCAATAGTTGACTAGGATGAATAAAAATAGGATCATGAACCATTAGAGAAATGGAACCATATATTTTAGCCAAATCATGTTTATAATAATGCCACTTCAAGAGGAATTCTTAAACTTCCCAAACCAAGACATGCAAGGGGGCTTGAGCATATAAGTTTTGTAAATAAGCATCATCATAGGAAGTAGAATTAGTTATGGTAGTTACAACCATAGCATCAATATCACCTGAAAGCAATGTGAGATGATTAACAAATCAATTCATGTGTATTTTATCAAATTAATTGCACTTCATCTTAGTCTACCACCCTTGCAGCTGATAAATAATTGTATCCCTTATGATAATCAAGCCATTCAATGTAGCATACATAGATTGTGGGGTTGAAAGGGGATTCAATAATTTTACAGAGGCAATTTACATGGTAACAAAATTAGGCTGTAAGCCAGTCCAAAAATTTTAAAGGTACTATCACCAATCCAATAATTGATGAGTGATTTTTTTGTCCTTCTATATTATCACATTGAGTTATGTTTGATACTCAACAAGCAACTCACATAGTTCTAGAGTCTTAGCTCTAATCACTGGGCCTCATTGAGCATACTATGTGTGTAATCTCCTATGCTACCAATCCTAGAATAGTTAATCAATAAGTAAAGGAGGGTGATCCACAAAAGGTTGACTAAGATAAATCACTACTTTTGAAGCAATGTTTAGATAATCAAGCTGAATAGTATCACATGCCTGCTATAGGGCATGCTATAAGTTAGAATTTTGAGCATCCCCTTGTGAAACTTGTTGAATCAAAAATTGGGCCTATTAAGATAATGATTGTTAAAATGAAACCACACCTTCTATTTATTTAATCAGGGATAACTAAGTAACATAAAGGGAAAGGTCAATGATGGTTGGTGCATTATTTAGTGAGGTGGTCGAATAGACGTTGAGGCACGTTGAAGAGGAAAAAATGGTATAAAAAACATAGTCATGAAAACTAGTGGGAGAGGCACATATAACATGGACATAATGGATAGACTAGCTAATGTAAATGGAAGTTATATAACCAACTATTATGAATTGTATGGCAAAGGATCCAAAAGAATTTGAATAGAAGACAAACCTATAATAAAAGGAAATAAAGACTCACCAATAGTCAAATTTGATTGCTCTACAGATGTAACAATTAGTGGAGAAGCATGAGGACTAGCTGAAGGAATGAAATCAATTGTAGTACCTAGAGCTTCCTAAGAGATAGTTTTTATACCCTCCTCTTGTTGGAATACCTACTCCAAGTCAAGTCTATGCGACTAAACTATCTCTAGATTAGCTTGTTGAGAAGAGTCCTCATGCATAGCTTGTTGGTCATTAGTGAAAATAACATGTGTCATTATGGCCATCTCTAGAGCATGTGGAGGGGTAGGAGATTAAACATGAACCATCTCAGTGTGCATCTTCTAGGAAGCTTCATCGTTATCCTTTTTTCTCTTCCATATGACATCATTGAGTAGTAGTGTTGTTAGCTTCCTCTCGAACATCTTGATTTTCTTCATCCATCAAAGACTCAAGTGAGATTACCTCATGATCATAAAATGGTTCATTAGATTTTGAAAATGAAAAAGATCATGCATCCATCTAATTCTTAGCATGAAACAGATTCCTTTCTCAATCATCCCCAAGAAAAATCTTACATAGCCACCTATGGAAAAGTCATTTTGAGCTAAGCACAAGATGGTGCCAAAGGCTAGGAAGTGGCTATAGTAGATCCAAGGGATTTCATTTTAACCATGTTAGACTCTTCAAGGTCCTCCTTAACCATACTATACCTTCACATTGATCATTTCCACCATAGTTTATATTCAAGTGAACTCTCCAATAGAGAATTTAGGGGTTGTGTTGGAGGTGCACCTCCAAATAAAATACCATGATCTAGGTCCATCTGAGCTTTTCGTGCATGGGTTGCTTCTCCTAAGGGGTCTATCACAATGGAATGTGGGCAAGGTGGAATAGAAACCCACAATTTTGGTACCAAATTATTAAGAATATGCATAGTTTATATAACCTTCCAAAATAATAACTCTTTTTCACTCTTATTCTCATACAAATCAGCCTCCATATCTTTGAGCACGAGGTAGTAAAATTTAGTTACATTAGTCTGAAACTCAATCCAATCACACTAACAAGTTATTTTTTGAACATGAAGACCATTGTACCATAAATCTTGGCTCCTCATTTTGTGGTGGGGTGGGGAAAATGGGCTATGATTAACTGGTTGCTTACTCTTTTTATGTTCAGGTAGCTTCATAGGTGTTGTGTAAAGAGGTATAACTTGTAGAGGTGTATCCCACTATGAAGCCTAGGATTTTTGTAATTCCACTTCTCATTGTGTAGTGGCCATGTCTAAGGAAAACCCTAATGGTGTATTAGTCATTAGAGGGACCTCATCTATCTGAATAGATGTTCTGTATGGCAAGTGTTCAAGTACAACATGTTGAGCTTATAATTTCATAAGATTCGGTAGAATTCATGGATGCATAGTGACCATCTACAAAAGCTCATGCTCCCAATTTTTGAATAAAAGAGATTGATCCTAGTAATGATTGGCAAAATAAGTGACCAAATTGGAAAATTATACATTATGACAATAATCAAAATTAGGGAGAATTTGTGTGATATATGATCTCCACTGAGTAAAGATAAGGATAAATACTATAAATTGATATTAGAATGTATTCTTAGTAGTGCCTAAAAATTTGGTAATGTTCTATTCTAACTCTATAAGTAGGAAATCTGGTCAGTTAAACTCCTTGCTACCATAAATCATTATATGTGCAATAACAACCTTTATGGCCTTAGTCATGGCTTTATTTATCTACTAGAACCTTTGTGAGATACATCTAGCTAGGGATCACACTGGTTCATCAAGGAAAGTTACCAATGGAATACCTCAATTTCCCCAAACCACAACAATTTTTATTTTAATAGAGATATGTGTCACTTTGGACTTATATTCCATGAGGGATTTTCCTTTGTTAGGCATCCCTAATACTTGATCCATTACTTCAATAAATAATTACACCATAACACCTTGCGATAAATAAATAGCATGTTGGTTATATCTTGCTAATAATAGCTACATGATGCTTGATCAATCCTCAAAAGTGGGCAATATCATGAAATTCTCAACATCAGAGCCATCTAGATGTGGTACAAATCCATTTGGGGAAAATAATTAGTTGCATGCATTTTATGCCATGATACTACCATGAGGATCTGAGAACTTGGTCTATTGGAGTGAAACTCCTAAATCCTCTTGTAATGTAGTGTGTTGCTTTTTAAAATTATGCTTGAAGTTAGTAGAACTAGGGGAGGTAGCCATGATTTCTCAAAGGGGATAAGAAAAAAAATTATATATGGAAGATCATAAAAAGTAGACAATAAACCCCAAAATGGTAATTTGTAGAGAAAAATTAGCAAGATTGTATGGTTTATGGATCCATAAAATGACTTATTTATACACTGGTTGGTTCACTTGGCCCTTTAAGCCTGTGAATTTAATGTTTGGAATATTAAAACACTTCAATTCTATGACTATATTCAAATTTGAATTGATGTTTCACCCTTATTATTTCACACATGAGAATAAAATCTATCTCGATGGATGTGGCATTTAATTTGGTCTATGTGACATCGATTTGGCTAAAAAATAATGTCTGATTGGACATTTTGTCAAATTTTTGTCGATCATATGTATTAAATAGATGATCTTGATTGTGACATATAACTTTGACAGTGACATTATAACTACTTACCTGCATGCTTTGGCCATAACTCCCCTTTTTGGTAATTGTTATTGATAATAATAACCCTCGATCTTGTTTAGGTATAGTACCTAGACTTAATATATGACCCACACTTATCATTAGTAAATGATGTCATGGAAAAGATTGTCTATGTGGAAAGACTTGACAACCAACATGTGCTAAACTATATAGACCATGATTATCATGTATTGTTACAAAATTGGAATTGATCCTATGCTCTACTAATAAGCAACTTATGAAAACACACATCACATAGAAAATTCAAACCAAACACAAAGGACTTGCATGAATGAAATTTTTGTAACTACTCAAGATGTGCAAAATAACACTTTCTACATATGAATTAGATATAATGGTAGTAGATCTTAATTTTATATATGTTAACCTTTCCAGGTAAAACATTACCTTTAAGGTCTCACAAGATTACAAACCCATTTTGTAAAATCTCGTGAATAACATAGGGACCTTTCCATTGAATGGTTAGTTTTCTAGGAAACACATAGAACTAAATATCATATAACAAAACCAATTGGTCACAATGGAATTCTTTTGTGCACAGATTCTTATCATGCCATGCTTTTTGAATCCTATTATTAATTTACTATGCCCACACCAATCTATGCCTATCTTCATCCATATGGTTGATATCCATTACGTAATTTTTAAGTGATTCCTAGTCACCTAAGCACATTGCATTATCAACCCATATGTTAGGTACTACATATTCCATAGCCATGATAGATTACATCCTATAAACCAATTGGAATGGAGTAAATCTTGATGCACATTTAGAATGGGTGCAATGAGCCCAAAGCACCATAAGAAATGATGTCCTCCCAATTATCTCTCTTAACATTCCAAACCTTTATCAGGAGCTTACCCAACACTTTATTTTCAACCTTCGCTTACCCATTTACTTATGGATGATATGCTATGATTTTATGATGTGAAATAATAAATTCTTCTATTATAATTTATATGGTCTTGTTTAAAAAATTCAAACCCATATCACTTACCAATTGTAGTGGACACACTTACTAAGTAATAATGTTTTCATACAAAAACTTAACAGTGTCCTTGGATCCACAACTTGGTGTAGCAACAACTTCTACCCATTTGGTATGGTAATTGCTCACAATAATTATGTATCTAGCATTACTATGCTTACTTGTTGGGTTAATGGGGCCAACAAAGTCAATCCCCCATTGCTCAAATGGATAATGTGCTAATATGGGATGAAGAGGCATCTCATCCCTCTGAGTGGGTTTACCCATTTATTAGCAGACATCACACTGTTTGGCAACCCACTGTGCATATTCAAAACTATGTGTCCACCACCAAATAACACTTTGTAATATTTTTATTATGGTATATTCTCCTACAAAATATCCTCCAATAATTCCCTAATGTTCCTCTTCTATAAATTATGGTCATTCATGATCTAGTGTGACTTGTCGTTGAACCTTATCTTTCCCCATGTGATATAAAAATCCATTTATAATGTTAAAAGGAAGAACCCTAGTTAGGAGGTGCTTCTTTTCTTTTTCAATGTAATGTGTGGGTAATATTCCCTATTCCAGGAACTATGTGATTTTAGCCAACTATTTAAGAATCGTAGAAACTCTAAATAAATGATCATTAGGAGACTCATCTAGGATATCCAAAAGATCCTTTCCATTATGAAATATAATAAGATGATCAGGGCCAACATTTTCCCTCCTCATCAACCAACAAGATATCATTTCACCCAACAATGGATTACTTACAAGATATCTCAAATTTTGATGATCTATGTATAATTTGAATGGGGTAGTGAGAAAATAATGTCTAAATTTTTTGTAGGGTAAACACAATTACTAATGATTCCCTTTCAATTGTGTCATAATTCTTCTCAACCATAGATAGTTTGTATCTTATAAAATGTATTGGATGGTCTAAGCCTCCTTCGCCCGACTAGACCAACACTACGTCAATTGAGGTGCTAGACATATCTACATGTACATGAAATGATTTACCCCAATTAAGAAAATTAAGGATTGGAATAGTAACTATTTGGTGTTTTAGATCAACAAAATCTATTTAGTAATCTTTTATCTAGACAAAAGAACACCTTTATGCAACAATTTATCCATGGGAACTAAAATAATGGCATATCTTTTTATGAATTTTTGGTAATACCCCATATGTCCTAAAAATTAACACACCTCTATTGATGAATTAGGTGGTGTCATACTCATTATTACTATAATCTTTTCTTGGTCTAATAGGATTCCCTTGCTACACACTACATGGCCTAAAAGAACACCAAACAGTGTGAAAAACCTTTTTTTTAATTAAGTGCAATCTTGAGCACTCTACACCTCTCTAACACGAGTATTAGTTTTGATAAATGTTCTCAAAATAATGAGAAAACTTCCCAATCATCCAAATATACCTCCAATAAATCATGAATAAAACCCTTGAATGTAATTACTACAGCCCTGAAGAAAAACATACATGTATTCTTTAGACCAAATGGCATTACCTTGTATGCAAATGATCCCCATTTAGTAACAAATGTCATATTAGTTATATCCTCAACTACGATGGGTATTTGTTGGTATCCACTATATTTGTCAGTAAAATAATACACCTCATATCTAGCTATGACTTATAACACTTCATCAATAAATGCTATTGGAAAGGGGTCATTAACACAAGCATCATTTAAGATGTAATAGTCTTCATAGATATGAATCTCACCTATTCTCTTTGGATGTATGACCATCACACTTACCCAATCTACTTTTTCAATAAGAAATATTATTCTTCCATTTTTCATATGATCCAAGTTATCTTTAACCTTCATCTTCATGTTAGGATTTAAATGGTAAGGTCTTTTCTTAATAGGTCATGCACTTTCCTTGAGTTTTATATGAATTTATCCTAAAGAAGGATCTGCCGCTTTGAATTCACAAAAAGTATTTGGAAATACATTTGCATAGTCTTGAAGAAGTTTTAATGCTTTGAAAATGTCCTACTATTCCCAATAGTCACCAACATATGCCAATTTTGGAGATGTTTCATACCCTATATTCACAATTTATTCCTATAAAGGTTCCTGATATATTTGTCATGCATTATCTAGAATGGATTATATAATGACCACTCACTTTATTATTATGGGAATTGTATCTATCATAAGAAATCTTCTTCAACTTTATCATCTAATGGTTTAGGTAATATTTCATAGTCTGGCTCTTGTTCAAAAAACTCTGTGAGTTTTAAATAATTCTCACTAATTGAATTAGGATCGTCAGTAAGCTCTTCTTGAATACATTGACAAGGCTGGATTTACATCTTATATTTTCCTTTGCATAGAGTCTCCATAGTCACAACATCAATGATATCTTGAGCATCTTATTGACTATGCTTGACTTCCATGGTTATAACATCAATAAGGTCACGAGCCTTCATTTCCTCTAGCTGTGAAGCTTGATTATTACATAGATATTCCACTCTCTCATGGCATAGAAATGTTTTCATATTTTTTAAAGCATAACTTACAAGGGGATTGCCACTTTCAAATATAAAGGTTTTAATGAAATCATTTTGAAATTAGATCTAGTATTGTCTCTCTACGGTGTTCTTGATGAATGTACCAACTATTAAGCAAAACCCCCAATGTGTAAATAAAACAATACAACCAATACTTCAAATTAATCTCCTTGGTTATCCATATTTCAATGCATTGTTAAACATGGTTTTGGGGACATTATCCTTCATATAACATGATCAATTCTTTTTTCACTTCTTTATGCAATTAAAACCATGCAATTAAAAAATTGCACACTTCTAGCCATTTTTTACTATTAATGTGATGTGTTACCCACCAGTTAGTTTCTACTCCATTGAATGCATAATTAAGGGCACTTACCCTTTGATTATCCTCTATAATATGAATTTAGAACTACACTATAAAATCATCAATGTCTTTAGTAACAAAGTACTAAGGAATTTACTGAACACTTGCATAGACCATGAACAAAGGTTTAAGCTCATGATCATTTTGAGCCCAATTAAGCATATAAGTATCAGAATCATCACTAAAAAAATAATCTTGATCCCCTATAATTATAACTTTATGGGTAGGTTCAATATAATCATGCTCTATGGAATCAACTTGATATAATTTTTTTATATCAAATTGTGTAGGTGAGTGAGCAGATACAGATCATACTACAACTTCCTCTCCTATAGAATTTTTTAAAGAGTTTAAAGAATACTTAACACATACTTCATTAGTTTTTGGATCCTTTGAAAAATATCTATGTTGATTCATTAGTATATATCATTGTATATCAATTATATTCTATGTCATAATTTGCATCCATCTATTGCCTTTGGCTACATAAGGAGAATCAGTTTCCCTAGGAATTATATAATATTTGACATCTCTATTAAGAGGAATGATGATTTTACTGTCATATTTGTGGGATTCTATTTTATTCATGATTGTATTGATGGTCATCTATCCATCGTAGGCCAACTTTTTCCCCAACAAAGCTGGGTAGTGTATTTCATCTATCTTCATATTTATTACTTCAAACTCACCATGTAGAGTTAGATCTATGAATTTAATATCTACATATTCTTATCATCCTATAAAATCTACCCTAACATATTCCACCATACTAAGGGTTATAGGGCTATAACTCAAGGCTAGCTTGTTAATCACCTCCTAGGTAGAGCATGGGATCATATTCATTGTGCTTCCAAAATGAAACACAACATTTGGCATTTCATACCCTACTATCTCAATACCAACCTTGACATCAACATCCCATGGCTTTTGTGTTTTAACATAGTAAACCATCTTATCAGGCCTTTCCTTTCCCTTCTTCACACATTCTATCAAATTATACAAATGATTAGTGATATTTTATGATATATCCTTATTTTTTAGAGTATTAAGTGATTTCATCAAGTTTATCAATGTTGTTACAGCTCCTTCTTTTTTCATAATTCTCACAATCTATCCATACATATGTGCATTAAGTGTAACTTCATCTAATACAACTAAAATTTAGTGTTGAATATTTTATATAATTTGCATGGGTTCCTTCATGAGTCCCTTCTCCTTTACTAGTTCATGAGAGGTATCTAGTTTAGCTTTTCATATGCAAAAATTTGTTGGAATTTCTAAATGAGGTAAACCCTATTATGTATACTATGTTCTGATTACTACTTGCATAAATGCATTATGATTGGGCTTAGAACCAGCTCAATTTACATTTTGCATAGCTCAATCTCTATGTTATGATTCTAAAGTGGGCAGTCATGAGTATCATCTTGTTCAGATACTTGGTAATATGCATAATAAGCTTATCATTATGGATTGGTGGGGTAATTATCTTGTATGTGATTAGGTTCCCCACACAAATAACATATAATGGGGCCTTTAGGACCATTAACATGTCCTCATTGTGCATCACCATGGTATCCACCTATAAATCTAGCTCTATTTCCTTGATATCCCCAACCATCTACCTACTATGCCCCGAAGTTGGTAGTAGCCTACAATATATTCCACCCCTACTAGTACCAGTGATTATCATAACCACCATATGGGGGTTGATTTATCAGAGGATTATGGATGGATTTTTTTGACTGAGGAATAATAAGATTCCATCTAGATTGGTAAACATATTATAGTGGTTGTGTAGCTTGAACTCCAATAGCTAATCCTTGTGGGTGAAATGGATGTGCATTCTACACCCATGCTAACATAGCGTATGCTACACTGGTAGGATTGGTTTATACTATTGTAGTGGTTTGTGATGTCATTAGTTCTTGTTGTGTGGCTACTATGAAGACATTATTAGTAATGTCTTCCTTTAATTCTTGTAGATCCCTAATATCCTTGTCTTCATGATTAGTATATTTGCAAAATTTATAGTACATACTTTGGGTGTTTCTTACATACTATTGTAATAAATAACAATGAGTGGTTGAGTGTCCCACTATGTCATAGATGTCACAAAACTCAATACGTAATTATGGACATTCATTCCTATGGTGGCATTGCTTGCCACACTCAATACACCATAGACAAAATTTAGGTCATTTAATAGTATTTTGTAGAGTCTCCAACCACTATAATATAGATTAATTTGTGCTTTATCACTATGTTTTTCTCTCTATCTGATTCCCATAGTATTCTATCTACTCCACTCTTACTGTATATATTCTATCTTCTACTTCATTAGTAAACTCAGTGTGTGATATTATAAATTGGATATTTGGTCACAAGCCTTCAACAAACCAAGCGGACTTATCTCTATCTTCTAGAGTAAATTCAACATTATTAATGGCATCATAAAATCTACGATCATAATCATGAATAGTTTCCCTTGGACCTTGATATATTTATTTGTGATATTGTATGGTTTGGCCTGTACTTTTCTTAACCTTAAACTCTGTGACCAAACATTTTTGGACATCATCTAAACTTGGTGTTCTTGATCCTCTATAGAACATTAACTCTAATGCTCTTCTAGACAAGGCACCAATAATCTCATACTTCTTAATATTTTCATCTACAATGCCTTTAGCTTGCTATTACATGTCACATATAAGCAAGTATTTCTATGGATCCATAGTTCCATCATATGTATCTAGTGTGATAAAATATCCTGGCGGTAATGCCATACTCCTTAGGTTTGGTTGTAAACGAGGAATTATTTGTGCTCCTCTAGATGGTGGTAATGATACCATAATTTGTGGAATTGATACTTAATAACTTCTTGGTGTCAAAATTGGTACTATCACTTAAAGAGGAGTGATCACTAGTGGTGTTTTTGGTGATGATCATACAGACCTAGTGGGACTATACACAAGTAATAGTGTGTTAGTTGGTAATGGAAACCATTATGAAAATAGAAAATGTTTTTGAGATAATAGAGGTGAAGAAGATCACTTAGGCAATGAAAATGCCTCTGATTCATCATCGATCTTTGTAATGTTGTATGTTTGTACTTTATTCTCCTCATCAAAAAATTTAATTTGTGATACCCAATTATTAACCTATTCAATAAAAAAAGGGTTAGTCAAACTGGTCACTACCTCTCTTAAATAAATTTTCTATGATTCAGTGAGTCCTGGTGTGGTTTTCTAAAAATTAGACCCTACTAGTTATGTAATATTCCTTCTTGAGTCTTCAATATCCTAATCTCTCTGACTTCCAAATCTCTAAGGATGAGTGTAAATAGGGGTATTTCTATAAAATATGGGCTTAAGGGATGTGTGTTGTGGTGGTGAAACTTAGTTTTGTTAGATTCATCTTGTACAGAAAGTCAAGCCAATACTATACCTTCTATTAATTAGACCTCCAAAACTAGGTAATTCTTTTGCAAAGAATAAATGTGTCTCCTTGAGAGACTATAATCTACTACCATCTACTAATATACCTTCCTCTATTCTCTTTCCTTTATTGACATCCTCTAGTTGTAATCTTAATTTCTTATTGATCTCAATAATATGAGGTCCTTCTCTCTCATCATCTCTTTCCTCTGCTATCCTTTCATCAACTCTCTCTTCTTCTTTTTGATCTCCTATAATTAATTGGCCTCTAATCTTACTTCTACCTCTACCTCTACTCATAGTTTCTCATGAAGTCCCTGATATATTCAACCTCTTTTGTTGTCATAGTTCTCACTCTATATCTTAAAACTTTTTTTGGTATTTTTCATCTAACCTCCTCATCTAATTATTACTAGGAATTTTTTTTGATCAACTCTACACCATCTCACATCGTATTGCACACATCCCCGTAATGCCCAAAAGACTATTCCATCATGAATAGGTAGGGCACTATGTTTTTTTCAATAACCAACTTTTTAATAAGAAATGGTATTCATTGTAGAAACTATCCTCTAATTCCTCATACAAATAAGTCTTATGTAACCTCAAAAGTAATATAACCTTGGACTGTAAATTCTGTTATATATCCTTCTATAGTGGTTTGTATCTAGTGATTAATTGCATGGGTCTAAGCAAGCTCCAAGTTATGTAATATTTCAATTAGAGCATTAGTCCACAGAATTTCAGCTATGGAACTAGTTTGGAAATAAAAATGTTCTAGTCTCACAAACCACACATTAAGTAAACTCAAAAAATTTCACCAGAAGATTTCATGTACATCACCATACAGATGATGCTATATGAGATCCTTTTTGGTACACCCTATCCTTCTCACCTCTTTCTTTGTGAACTTAAATATTTTTTGATCCCACCATTCTTTCAAATCCCTTTGACTTGGTAACTACCACAACATATTCTTTCTTGAAAAACACACTCACCACACCATTGTTAGCATAGGTTCCTAGTTTCTTAGAACTTGCTAATTACAAGGACAACTATGGGAGAGATGATGTCTCTAGATTAGAAGAATTACAAGATCCTAAGGATTTGTAGAATAGCTATCTTATCCCTAAATATTAAAGTGGGTATGATTTACACATGTTTTACTTCCATTTAACAAGATAGATTCACCATTTACTCCTACATATTAACTAACCATATGAATAGAAAACCTTTATATCTATTACTTCAGAGTCATTAACCATATAAAAGTATATAGAATTAATTCAAAACTGGTTACATAACTCAATCATAAAATATTTATAATCACACAAAGATCAAATCATTACATAACACTGATCCATTTTTTTCTCACACATGATATATAATCAACTATTCAATGTATAACCTCCTCTCATTCTTCACAACTTGCATATATACCCATATTAATATTTATTTCTTATGTGCATGGTTGAAACAGACTATGAAATAAATATTCAATAATTTTAACCTCGATATAGACTTTCTTAGTTAAAATAACTCAGATCCACATAGTCTATTCAATATGAAATATAGTTATTGACTCAGACTCTGAAACATGATGACTAAGCATATGGATGACATTTCATAATAATATGATAACTCCTTTTCAACGTATTGTCCTGCTAACTATGAAACTAAAAAAATACATGGAAATAATAAATGCTAATGCTCAAACATTGTACTCCTCTTTATTCATCATATATAGTTTAATTGACTTTAGGTTCACATATAAAAATATATATTACTTTTTAAAACATTAAAACTTCACAATTATTCTCTAGCTGATAATCAATGACACATGCAAATATCTGATTAAAGATCATATCATTCATTCTCATTGGTAAATACATCCATAGTGATTTTTAAAAACATTGCCATAAATAGAACCAAAGGTACTACCTTGTTATACACAATCCGATCCACTTTTGTAGACATCTTAAATGAAAAGTACATAAAAGTGCATCTACAAGGTTTGGCAAAATAATGTATTAAGGCAAGTATCTATATTGGTTTTTTTACCTTCATATACTAAAAAATGATCTTGCATGTTTTTTTAGTATTTTAGTTATTCCATAGGATGGAATATAGTAATTTTGATTTTTAGGTCAAAGGTATATTAAAATAGAAAATATATTCATGCATTTCCTTTCCAACAATTTTGAAATTCCTATGGGAAATTAATATTGATTCATGCTCCTTCAAAATATGATTTTTTGCTTTAGTCAAATTGTTAGCAGTCTCAAATATTATGACACCAACATGCACTACAATGTATCATACACACTAAAATATGGACAAATTGAGTGAACTTTGAATCAAAGAATCTTAGAGGAAAATTTCCCATCATTAATGAAAGTCTCATTTAATGAATACAAATAAGAGATTTCAGTCATAGTATTTTTGTTTTGTCACTTATAGATACATGTCAATTTCACACTTGCCATGAACAACATCATTACATCTATCAATAAATACTAGTTGTTATTTCAAAGTAGGTATCTCCACTTTTTTAATATATGTATGTATGTATGTATGCATGCATGTATGTATATATGTATGTATGTGTGTACGTATGTATGTATGTATGTATGTATGTATGTATGTATGTATGTATCTATTCATTTATATATCTAAATAAAACACAAAATCATAATAGCAATATTTTGATACTTTTTTGAAAAGTTTTTAAACTTTAACAATCTTTGTTTCTTATAACTTATGCAAGTGATCATACAAAAACTATGCTATGCTAGCAGAACCAAACCTTTTTTTTTTAAGAATCTAAAAAAAAATCATCTTGTAGAACTCATTTCTTGTAGAATGATTTCCACACAAACAAATCTAATTTGTCATGTTGTACAAAATATGCTATTTATTTTACATTTGTGTTGTTTATTTTACAAATATGATGTTTTAAAAAGAGAATAATTATTAATGTGTTTAATTACTCTTCACATTAGTATTATACATTCGCTTAGCATTTGCTAATCAATTTCCTATTTTATTTTTTTAACAAACTACATAGATACTATGTGGGGCACTCGTCTACTATTATATGATATTATAATTATCCCTCATAGTAAAACACCTTCAAGATCTTGAAAAATAGCTAATTTTACTTTAAATAATTTTCAACATATCTCATTTAATGGGAAATTTTGATAAAATAAAATCTTGAAAATAAAATTTAAAATTTCAACCTACCTTTCAATTCCCCTCAATACTCACCCTTTAGAGATTGTTCATAACATTTGTTTATGACTAATTCCCATGTTGTTGTATATGTCTATTACTCTATTTCTAAGTAACTATATCTTGATGAATCTAATATTATTAAATTTATATATTATGCATGCAATGTTTATGAATAGTGGATTGTTACATTCATGATTTCATGTTTTTGTTTACATTTATCCAAGGATGGATTAAATGGTGATCTCTCATGATAAATTATGTTTTGACTTGTAGTTCATTTTAAATTGGAAAACATTTATTTTCTATACTCTTTTCCTTGTAATGCTAAAAATCTGATGTGTATAAAGTGTACATTATACTTGCGTTTCTCTTACAATTCATTAAATTCAATTTATTAAGCATTTAATTTTTATTGTATGTGTTGGATTTGGGTATTTGATATATTTTATTTTTTTGTAATAAATCCTTTGATATATTTAAAATTAATCTTAAGTTACTATTTTTTAGTAGTTTGAGATTCATATATATAATGCATGTTTTATTACTCTTCTAGCCATTTGTAATTCATATTATTCTAGACTAGTCCTCAAATCAAGATTATGCTATCTTCATTGTCAAGGATTATTCTATGTTCAATGTTTATTATACATTTTTTTGTTGGAAAATCCCCAAAACTGTAGTTATATAGGGACCCTATCTCAAATAAATATAGACAAAGAAATAACTAAAACACTCACTACTGGTGACTAATTTAAATAACACTTTCGAATTTAAACATATAAATATAGATGGTATAAGAACTAGAATTCAATTGTTTAAAAATAAGCATTTTTAGTGATTATTTGGGAAAGAGATCAATGCTTAAAGATCAAAACCAAAATATTTGTTATAATATACTTTTAATCAAAGAATATGTTATAGTTTATTTAGGAAGACTAAAATGCAAGGAAAAAAAATGTTTACCTTCATATTAAAGTATTAGAAATTTTCACATAAAAGCTAAGTGATTAATGGCGATTGATTAAAAACCAATTAAACACATGTCTAGTTTTTATGTATATCCAACTGAACACCTTTGATAATTAAAAATACCACTAGAATATGGTAAAACTGTAAGGACTTGGTGCATGGTGCCCCTATATTTTAGAGAGAATTTCTAATATTTATAATGTTTAGTTCATTAAATTTTTTTGACATCATAGGTAACAAGGGAGAGCTACCAAAAATGATGTACCCTCTTTTCACACCTGTGTCGCACCTAAATGGTGCCACATCAAGACTTAAAATTAAAATTGACACTGATAATTAATTTAGAGTGTATACTATTTAACTATAAATTTTCAAGTTGTAACATGTCAATATAGTGCCAATGAAATGCTTACCATGAAAAGTGTCACTATAAAGACCTTTCAAATGTTAGACTAATAGGTGATAATTAAAATATCTATAAAATCAAGCTCGTGGGAGCCAAATGTGGGACATTTAAACCTTATTTAATAACACTCTTTCCAAATTATGCATGAACCCTATTCGAGGTGCCAAAGAAATAAAACCTCATTGAATACCATTTTAAACCTTGTTTTAGCATTGAACAATCCCATACTTGCATTGCATTACACCTAACCTGTTTACATTTGTACGAGCCCATACATGCATTATATCAAGCATAACACATTTTTAGGTCCATATCTATTACAAATAAGATAATATGTAGTGTATTTGAGGTAGTGTTTTTCATGTAGATATGTGTTTAGGCATGATAGAGCCATTCTAAACTATGTAGCAAAATGTACACCATAAAAAAGAAGCCTAGTGTAATCCTCTCCTACATCACACCACCTCTTTTAATTTAATTTATGTAGTTATTGAATGGAAGGGAAGATGGCATGTATTAAAGGAAAAATTTTTAGTTTAGGGTTGTTCTTTTGCATGATATAGTTAAACTGTATAATGCAATGACATTTATGCCAAGATAAATAAGCCCTTTGGCCTCCTGCATTACATTGCACGACCTCTATTACTTTGAGTAATAAATAAATCAATTTTTTTTTGGATGTTTGGTCTACTTAAGGAGTTATTTAAGCATATTAGTATGTGTATCAATTAAGAAAATTATGAAAAAGCATGGTGGGATTTATGATGGCACTGGTTATGGCTACAGATGCTTTTTTTATGGATTTCATATTGGGTGAAAGTTCAATGGAAAAATGAGTTGGTAAGTACTTACTATTTCATTTTTTTTATTTGGATGTAGGTGAAAAAGGAGTTGGTATGTACTAACAATGATTTAATTAGTTTTCTCCTTTTGACATAACAAACCTCCTTTACAACCCACCACATATTATTTTATGGCATTACCTATTAGTAATGGCCAGATAGATAGGGGATAATTTACCATAGCCAATTTATAACATATAAGGGTGAGACACCATAAATTGTGCTAGGTCAAATGCATGAGAAGGTATTTTGGGATGTATCTTCCAAATCTTGTATATTTTTACAATGAAAAGTGGATTATCTTTTTTCTAGTTTCCAAAATATGTGTACATAATTATAGTGCATTGATACTCTAGCCTAATTCATATATATAGTGAATATTTCTAGAATTTTAAATGCATTTAATTAAGTGCAAAAACATTTTTTAGTGACCATCTACCTATGGTAGTAAGAAATAAACACATTGGGTAGGCATGCAAGCCACATAAGAGATATGTAGTTTTAACAATGTTTCATTATAATTGGAATTAGATAATTTCTAAATTCCTATATATTTAGATTACTTTCATATATATTTATATCTTATTAATAAAAAATATTAGCCTTTTACCAAATGTTATGCATAGAAAAATTGATTGAATTTTTAAAAAGTTATATTTTGGGTATTATAGGGTTTAGTCTCATTTTGCATTGTTATGAATGTGTTTTAACAAATTTTGGATTAAAAGGTAATGAACCCTAATTCTTGTAAAATTATTTTAATATAAAAAAATTCTGAAAATTTAATTTTAGAAAGTAGATTTCAACTAAAATTGACAAAGTAGAAATGATTACAATAAGACTAATTATGAATTGGAAAGACAAAGATAGTTGTTTATGTCCACAAATTGACTTTGTTTACAAAAATAAAACTTAAATACTAAATTTGTAATCGACTATAAAGAAAACTAGAAATTAAAACTAAAGGATGAGGAAGGTTAGAATCATCCAACTCAAGTAAAGACCATATACCCATTTTGACCTGAATTGGATGGTTTTAAACCTAGGTTAGAAAAAATAGGGTGCACTCATGTGTGAGAGCTGGAATTAGGATTGTATGTGAGTATTTAAATTTTGAGAGTGTGTAGAAGACTTGTAAATAAATTTAAAATGGCTAAAACCTTAATAAAATTTGTACTAATTGTAAACCTAAAAATAAAAAATGATGGAGTGTAAATAGGCTAAGATTACCACAATGACCCTCATAATGACTGAATGTTGTCTATATATCTAATAATATGATGAAGGAATTTAAGCTTATAGTTCTCCCACCTATAGTGTTTTATGCAATTTCACTCCTTTAATTATATGAATAATTTAAAAATGGATAAAATAATTGATCATGATTTGTTATGGGCTATGTAAAGTAGGTTTGTAACTTAGTTTAGGAATACTTATAATGATTAGAATAATAATTGGGTAGAGTAGGGAAACTTTGCTCAATGTCCGATAGTGTAAATGTGCCTCTATATTGAAATTGCCAAGTAGAATACTGAGTGACTTGAATTTTATTTTATAGAAATCTAAAAGGGTAAATTACATGTTTGGAAAACTAAAAATATGGAAGACAAAGTAAGGGAAGTTTCAATTTTAAGATAATACTATTAGAAGACAAGGTTTAGAAACATTCCATAATGGTCAGGTCCATTTGCAAATCTTGACCAAAATAATATCATTTTTACCCTTAAGAAAATGTGAAAATGTTTAGGTATGGGTCCATCAGAATAGATGCTTAGGGATATATTTATTTAATATAACATTTTTTTAGGTAATACATGACAGATTAGAAAATAAAATTTATACACATGTGGTTAGGATAAGCTAAGGTGTCAAAATAGGTATGAATTAAGTGCACAAATTAAATAATATAGAAAATATCTAAAACTGACATAATCAAATTCACAAGTTAATTAATGTATAAAATGGCCAAAACTATCAATATATAAAGTATTCATAACCAAATTTACTTGTCTATAGTTACTCCCCTCTATCCACCTTCAGTTTAAAAATAACATTGTTAGATTAAAAGGGAAATATACGTTAATGCACAAGACAAACATTGCCTTTTAGTTAGTACTCCAATAATCATAGTTTCACCAACCTTGTAGAACACATGAAGTAGTTACTTTGAGTTTTTGAAAATTGAAAATTGAAAAATTATGAATTTGAAATTTAAAGTTTGCTTGAACTTTGAATTTTTAAAATTGTTTGAACTTTGAACTTTGAAATTTTCATGTACATTGAAAATTTGAAACTAAACTAAATTTTTAATTTTTAAATTGAAATAAAAGCATATGAGGATAAACTTGTATGTGTGCAATTAGATTTGATTTTATGATTTTAATTAGAGATGATGTTTCCTTGAAGCATTGGAGAGATTGATTCCTGAATTGAACTAATGAATAAAATCTCATGAGGGTGATGAAACCCCAAATATGAATTTTCTATTGTATGAAAATAAAATCCATTGAGGGATGCAAAAACCTAAATATTATTGAGTTTATCTTTGTAACCCCAAGACATGAAATGGGTTGAAATCCACAATACATTTGTAGACATAATGCTAGTGGGCATTGGACCTCTAAGTTAAGCATTATACACTTAAAATTAATCAACCATTGTAGATAGATTGAAGATTCAATTATAACTATGTTACTAGATACATGATCAAAAGATAATGGAGTACATCTATACTCCTACCATGTCAGTAGTTTAGCAAATAGTTGTAAAATTTTGAAGGATAACATAATGTGCATGAACTTGTATCATTTTCTCATTGATATATGTAGAGTCTGAAATTATATGTAGATGCCAATTATGAAATCATATTTGAAACTTATGTATGAACATGTATCATATGCTAAAAATTATATGAATTTTACTTTGATTCTAAAATGTGAGTGCATCTCCATAGTATATGCCCCCATAATTTATATGAGTTTTAATTTTGAACAAATTTGTGACTTCTAAAACTATATTTTCTACAAAAAATAATTTTTGTTCTTGAAAAGGGCTTATCTCATGTATGAAATGACCATTGGTATGCACCCCTTTTGAGGTGAGGAAATTAAACCTAAGCGTTACTCATATCAAAAGAAAGTAAATCAAATAAATCTTAACAAATAACATTTTCTTTTTATCTAATACCCAATTTGAAATAAAATAATAATAATTTTTTTTGTAAAATCAATTTCATGTTAGGGTGTTTGATGTATATTTTGGTTTATATTTTATATATACTATATAAAATATTTAATCTAACAAAATGACAATACTTATAGCAAGATTGTATGTCTTTTACTAATATTTTTTCTTGATTAAAGTTGAATGGTTTTTGTAATTTCTCCTTTAATGGTATCAAACCTATCTTGAACATGTCACATATCATATTGATTAATGATCCCATTACTATATTAAAAAATTTCTTATTGAATAGTAAGATGTAGCCTCAATCTATCTCCACCATTGTGCTAGGCTATAAAAAATATGTCTTAGGAAGAAAGGACTTTAAAATCCACCATATGCCCAAGATATTAAATTGTTTCAATCGAATTGACTAAGAAAAAAGAAAAAAAATTCCATAGGATAGTCAAATGTATTTCATATTTAAAAGTGAAACTATTCTTTTATTATCAAATGAACATAAAATTTCAAAAATTCCATTATTTTTTAATATGTCATTGACATTACACTTCTCCACCTTCCCCAACTATAATTATAGATTACACACACACACACACACACACACACACACACACATGAAGTTGGTTAACAAGAATCTTAAAGCTAAACCTAAACATGTTGGAACAAAAATATGTGACCAATTCAATCAAGATAATTTATTCAAGTGATTTATAAACTATAACAATTTTTTACCAATTTCTAGCTCGAAATGAAAAATGGCAACACAATAATGTGAAAAAAGAATTGGTGTTATGTTGATATATCGAGACCCCTCACCTAATTGTTGTGGGGAGCTAACAAAATTGACATTAAACAAAATGATCACAAATATTCTTTAAAAATGGAAAAAAAGAGGAAAACAATATTGCTTGGTTATGAAATTTCGTATTGAAAATGTTATATAAAACACAAAACAATTCTCTAAAGAGCATATCATAATGGATAATTGTTATAAAAACTTGAAAGAAATGAAATTACATGGATATATTTTGGTAGGTTTTGAATTTTTGACTAAGTCCAAGAATTATAAGACCCATACATGGATTATCCTAAACAACATTTATATTTTTCTCTGATTTTATGTATCCCTTTATAATCATTTTACTACAACTACAGTTGAGTGTCGTTTCAGTTGTGCTGAATCCATCCACTCCTCCCCACCTAAAACATTTTAAAAAAAAAGTATTTTCAATGATATGAGTTTGAAAATAATCCCAACTACCCAACTAAAATAAAGATTTATGTAAGTTTGATACTTACTTTAATTGTTTAAACCATACCGATATTCCAATAGTTGCACAAATCACGTTGGCATGCACATTTGTTTCATTAGGATCATAAGAAAGAAATGCAACAATGAAAATAAATGTTAATGATATTATAGGATTGATTGACGTAGTAGTTTTAGGTTGAGATATGTTAGATTTATAATCAGAATTGAAATAAACAAAATTGCAACACAATAAATAATGAACACAAATAGATAAATCTGATTTAATCTTTTGAAGTCTGCTCTTTATAAATATGTTTGTTATTGAATATCTCTATCTTGAACAATGAGGAAGCATTATATATACAAGTGAGAAGAAAGAGACACATCTCTTCAATCTCCATGTTGGCAAAGAGACACAACTCTTCAATCTCCTTATTGGCCTTCATCAAAAGTTCAAGACATTGGGTTGGAAGTAGGAGCCCGAAGCTTCTCCTCCAACATCAACACTCCCTCTTAGCTAGGGAGGATACTTCCAGCTACATAAGACATGTCACCTCATCGTGATGTCAACCACACTGGATGACATCCATCTGGCTCTCTTAGAGTGTGGAATCAAGGGATTTCACCTCAAAATTCTCTCACAGAGAAGAACTCGTTATCAAGGGATTTCACCTTGAACTTCTCTCTCAGAGAAGAACTCATTATCAAGGGATTTCACCTCAAACTTCTCTCTCAGAGAAGAACTCGTTATCAAGGGATTTCACCTTGAACTTCTCTCTCAGAGAAGAACTCGTTATCAAGGGATTTCACCTCGAACTTCTCTCTCAGAGAACTCGCTATCAAGGGATTTCACCTCGAACTTCTCTCACAGAGAAGAACTCATTATCAATGGATTATTGATACTAAGACTCTTTCTCAGTTAAGGCTGTATTCTCCACTATACCAAGCTTATCTCAAAAGTACACAAACTTTAACTTGGAGAGAGGCTTGGTGAGAATGTCTGCCATCTGCTCATTAGTGCTGATATACCTTAACTCAATAGCTTTCCTCAATACCATATCTCTAATATAATGGTATTTGATTTCAACATGCTTGGTTCTATCATGAAACATTAGATTGATAGAAATATTCACACAGCTCTGGTTATCAAAATGAATGATTATAGGCTCCATTAATTGTCCAAACAATCCTGCAAGGAGCTTACAAAGCCATATTGCTTCCCAAGCTACCATACAAGCTGCAATATACTCTGCCTCTGCTGTACTCAATGCTACAAATGACTGTATCCTACTACACCAAGAAATCATAGTAGATCCCAAACTAAAACAACATCCAGAGGTACTCTTTCAATTAGAGACACATCCTGCCCAATTAGAATCAGTATATCTGTGCAGTTTCAAGTCTACACTAGAAGAATATCTCAAGCCATATTCAACTATGCCATGCAAATATCTTAGGATATGCTTCACTGCAACTAGATGTATTTGTCTTGGTTCACACATGAACTGACTAAGTGCACTCACTGCATAGCAAATATCTGGTCTAGTATTAACTAGATACATCAATGAACCAATCATTTGTCTATACATGCTAGGATCCACTAGATTTGAACTAGTTGTAGCCTCTTTTAACTTCAAAAAATTTGACTCCATCGGTGTAGACATCGATTTGTAATTTATCATACCAAATCTCTTCAATATGTCAATAGAATACTTCCCTTGACTTAGAATGATCTCATCTAGTTTTTACCATACTTCTAAAACAAGGAAGTAATGTAAGAGATCAAGATCCTTCATTTCAAATTCTGAAGCTAACTCCTTCTTACATTTGAAAATGAGGTGATCTTCTCCGGTAATAAGAAGATCATCAACATAGAGAACCAAGATTAATGTGTTGCCATCAATTAGCTTAAAGTATAGGTTTGAATCAGCATCATTCTTGGAGAAATTCAAGCTCATCAAGTATCGATCAATTCTTTCATACCAAGCACGAGGAGCCTGCTTAAGGCCGTACAAAGCCTTCTTCAATTTTCAAACATGAGACTCCTTCCCATGAACCTCAAAACCATTAGGTTTCTTAATATATACGTCTTCCTCGATTACACCATTTAGAAATGCTATCTTCACATCCATTTGGTGTAATTTCCATCTTTTAAATGCTATAATAGAAATGATGGTTCTGACGGATGTATAATGAGAAATTGGAGCAAAGGTTTCCTCATATCTACTCCCTCTTTCTAAGAGAATCTTCTAGCCACAAACCTAGCCTTGTAATTCTCAATGCTTCCATCAGCTACATGTTTGATCTTGAAGAGCCACTTAGAAGAAACAACAGATTTTCCTTTAAGTCTAGGTATGATACCCCAGACATCTTTTTTGAGGATGGATTAATACTCTTCAGCCATAGCATCTCTCCATACTTGTTGACTAGTAGCTTCCTTAACACTAGAAGGTTCAGACTCAATAATTTGACTCATTAATAACACATAATCTGAGAGCTTATGAGGTCTCTTGCTTTCTCTAAGAGATCTTTGGGGCCCTGTATATTTTCCTGCCTCTTGCATGTTTTATTGAGTACATCGATGCCTTTTTCATACTATAACAATGTCACTGGGTCCATCAGTTGGTTCCAAAGGCTTAACTAAAACATCATCTTCTTTTGAATCAAAAATCTCCCTCAGAATTTCAGGAGTATGGTCAACTTCCATATCTTGAGGAGACTCTTGGTCTTCATTATCTATCTCCATATGAATGCTCTTAGATCTCTTGAATGCAACATCCTCTTCAAATGTAACATCCCTACTAATCTCAATCAACTTCTGACCTGGAATGTAAATTCTATAGGCTTTTGAAGTTTCACTATAGCCTACAAATATTCCCTTCTTGCCAGAAGGATTCAACTTAGTCCTTTTATATTTTGGTATGTGAAAATATATTGGACAACCAAAGATCCTCAAATTAATTACTTCTGGCTTTAACCCTATGAAAGCTTCTTCGGGAGTCATGTTCTCTATGATGCGATGAGGGCTTCTATTCTAAACATAAACAACTGTCTTAGATGCTTTAGCCCAAAGGAAGATTTGTAGATCTTGGTCATGAATCATAGCTTTGGCAGCTTCTACAATAGATCTGTTCTTCCTTTCTACAACACCATTCTGTTGAGGGTTGTAAGGAACACAGAACTCCCTCTTAATCCCCATTTCAATGCAAAAGTTACGGAATTCATCAGAGGTATATTCCCCTCCGTTGTTGGATCTCAAAACTTTGATCCTCTTCCTAGATAAGTTCTCTACCTGAGCTTTAAACTCTTTGAACCTCTCAAGTACTTCTTTAGATTCTTAAGATTTCAAGAACTAAATCCAAGTCTTTATAGAGTGGTCATCAATAAAAGTAATGTAATACAAGAAACCACCCAAAGAAGCAGCAGACATTGGACCACATAAATCAGAATGAATGAGATCTAGAATACATTTAGATCTACTTTCTCAGCTATAAAATGGTCTTTTAGTATTCTTACCCATGGCACAACCTTTGCAAGTACCTTCATGCTCCTGGTTGAATTTTGGAAGACCCGTGACTATCTTCTCCATGATAGGTACAGCTCGAAAGTGTAGGTGAGCTAATCTTCTATGCCAAAGATCACACAAGTTTGAAGAATCATGTACTAATGCCTGAAGTGGACAAGTAATTAGCCTATAGAGGCTCTCATGTCTAACTCCAATTATTTGAGTAGTTTTGAAGTTGGAATTCTTCATCCACACAAGAACTTTGCCTTTGGAGAAGGCAACTTGTTAACCCTTATCTTCCAGGGCTGAAATGGAAACAAGATTTTGTTTGATGCTTGGAACATAGAGAACATCACTTAACCTTAGAGTAATGCCAAATTTTAAGTGGAGAGTAGAGATTCCAATCCCTTTCACTGAATAGCTAGCATCATCTCCAATGATAACTTGTTCACAAGAATTTCTCTCCATCAAGTTTGATAAATGCTTCTTAAACCCAGTGATGTGTCGAGATGCACCACTATCAATTAACCAAGTGTTGGTGTCATTAGGTACATTGCTTGATAATGCCGAATAAAAAAAATATTCACACGTTTCCTTTTGAGGAGAGGCATCATCAACATCTGCAATGATGGCTTGTTTCTTAGGCCTGGAGGGACAAGATTTGGCAATGTGACCATACTTGTCACACCTAAAACATTGGATTTTGGAGAGGTCCCTTTTCTTCTTGAAAGCAGGAGCACCATTAGTTTCATTATCTCTATTTCTCTTGAAGAATCCTTTCTTCTCATTCTTGCTTTTGTTCTTAAATGATTTAGAGGAAAGGACGTGAATGTCTTCATTGGTAGAGCTTTGACCAATTCCTCTAGCAACCAATCTAGCCTCTTCTTGAATGCAATCTACCCTCAATCGATCAAACTTGGGAAGTTTTGATCTTGCACTGATTCCTTGAATGTAGGATTCCCATGATGAAGGAAGGCCATTGAGAACAAGCATGGTCAAGTCTTTGTCATCAACTACATGACCAATTGTAGAGAGCTGATTTCTTAATTCCAAAATCTTCATAAAGTAAGCAATAACTATTTCTTCTTTCGCCATTTTCACATGATGTAGTTGTTGCTTCAGTGTAAGAGCCTAGCTAGTGTTGTTGATTTCGTACATTTCCTCCAAGGGTTTAAACATGTCCCTTGCTGTCTTCAACTTGGAGACAATCAGAACAATATGATCTTTAATGGAGTCAACCAATATCATCTTCGCGTTGATGTCTTTCTTTTTCCACTGCAACTTCTCTTCTTCTTCCAATGGTTCGGGAACTTTGGTTTCAACAAACTCAGCCAAGTCATTTTCTTCCAAGGTGAGCATGAATCTAAACCTCCATGATGTGAAGTTGGATGCTCCTTCGAGTCTATCCTCAATTTTAAGATTGTTCACCATCTTGACTAAGATAGGGATAGACAAGAGATACAAAGAACAAAAGAGAGAATTGCTGCAATTACAACTCTGATCACGATCATCTTCAAACATGCTCTGATACCATGTTAGATTTATGATCAGAATTGAAATAAACAAAATTGCAACACAATAAATAATGAACACAAATGGATAAATTTGATTTAATCTTTTGAAGTCTGCTCTTTATAAGTATGTTTTTATTGAATATCTCTATCTTGAACAATGAGGAAGCATTATATATACAAGTGAGAAGAAAGAGACACATCTCTTCAATCTCCCTGTTGGCAAAGAGACACAACTCTTTAATCTCCTTGTCGGCCTTCATCAGAAGTTCAAGATGTTAGGCTGGAAGTAGGAGCTCGAAGCTGCTCCTCCAACATCAACAAGATATAGTATTTTTACCTATTAATTGTAAATTATCACTTTTTTAACCATTTGTTTCTTTTTTTAATTCATTTGAATATGCAAGATAATTGTTGGTTCAAGAGTTACATTGCTCGAGCTGGTGAAAATTTGACAAGCCAATGGATCTATAATGACTTATAAGTCATAAAAATACAAGTATATAAATACATTCACAGTACCAAAGTAAAAACAAATTCATATATTAAAATTATTTTATTTAGACATGTATGTTTAAGTAGATAGGTAAATTGTAAATGGGCACATCAAACTCATTACATACACAACATCAACGATCACATTATGAACCATCATAATCAGCAATTTTTTAATTATAAATTAAGGAAAATTCAAATCTCAAGAAAACATTGATTCTTGGGAGGCATGAAACTGTTATCAAGTCAAAAATAAAACAATCGAAATGATTAAAACATCATAAAATGAAAGAAAAAGAGACTGAAACACATGGTACGCGTCTGATCAAGCAATTACTTGTGAGTTTTTGAATTAATGAAAGAGTCATGTGACTATAGCTAATTTCTTGTATTGGTAAATTACAGGTCTAAGATGTTTTTGATCCTTCAAAACATTAATTTTTCAGGAATGGTATAGAGGAAATGTCCTTAAAAAAATAGTTGAAATTACACTACATAAATGAAATGCTTATACAATGTCCAAGTTTGAATATTAGAGATTATTTTTTATAAATGGTTAAAATGTAAATGTGTAAACCGTGAAAGAGAAATAGGGGTTTACAAATAAGAGAGAAGATAACTCAAATATGTGGAATATGGTTTGAAGAAAATATAGAAAAAAAATAAGAGAGGAGACAACTAAAATATTTGGTACATTTGCGTTCACTCATCATTTAAGACTGAGGAGTACCCTGTCGAAAGGCTATCAATGGACATGCTTATGTCCAAAACTGCAAGCTTCCCGCTTGCTTACATATCTTTCACCCGACGTGTAACTGCTCAGGTTTCCTCCCAGGGCTTTGCTGGGTTCTTTCCATGTTGATCTAGATTTGCCAATGATCGGCCTGATCTTCAGACACTTTGACAGCTTCACTCACTGCTCAACACACACACTTTCACAGCGTCACTCGTTGTGTAACACTAGCTCTGCGGAGCTCTTACCAAATATGGAGCTCTTACTAGCTCTCACACGTGCCTCTTGCGCTACCTTCTTTCTTCAATTGTTCCGCTGCTTGCTCTTTTTAACACCTTCACAGCATCTTGGATATAAATCCTCCTCTTTCTTTTCTTTTTCTTTCTTTTTTTTTCTTTTTTTTTCCCTTCTTCGTGCCTCTTCGGCCTTGTCCAGCAGCGGCGCGTTTACAGAGCGGCATGCTTTCACGGCCTGTTCATCCGTTAACAAGTCCACGGTAGCCCCTGCGCTTCTGAGGGCTTCGATCCCCTTGACGTTGATCCTCGATAGCCCCGCTTCGCGTAGTGTATTTATGGCGTCGCCGGAAAAGGGCTCCAAATTTAAATAGGCCGTGGCCCCCTTGGCGTGCTCTCGGGCCTCTTGTTTCACAAACACTGACGCTTTCTCCATCACTTTCTGCAGCTCTCCTTCATCGGTCTTGTCCGTATTCACCGACAGCAATACGTTGTTGCGTTGCACGTATTCAAACTCAGGGCTGCCTCCTTTCGCTGATCTTGAAATCACCACTCTGCAAGGACCGTTCGTTTTTATTTCACTGTCGAACTTGGTCTGTAACGTCCTTTGCTGGTGACTTCCTCCTCTTCACGATTTGTCTGCAAATTTTGCACGCGATTTTTCTTTGCTGGCTGTGGACTGTTAACTGTGCCTTTTCCTTCAACGAACCAGCGCTTCCTAACCAGTCGATTCTGCTGCATTCTTTTCCTCTTCTACGTTCAGGCTTCAGCCCTGCTGACTCTCACAGCTGTGCTTCACCTTTCTTGGCTTCCCTACGTTCTTCCTAACCTGGCTGCGCTCTCCTTTCCCACAGCTTCTTCTTCCTTGGGCAGCGTGCAGGATCACACTGTGCGTCCTTCTTTCTTGCTGCGGACTGCGCCTAAAGCTATACACTCTACCTTCAAAAAACAACAGTGATCAATTTTGTCATTTTAACAGCGATCTCCTTGTAGCGCTTCTGGCTAGCTATTTTTTCCTTTGGCAGCGGCTGGCTCTCCACAACCTGCAAAATTTCTCCAACGACTCTGTTGCTGCTGCAACTCTCATAAACTGCCAGGCTCCTCCCATGAATCTACTTTTTGAGCAGCTTCTGGATCTTCTCCCACGTACTGGCTGAGTTTTCTCCACGGTTCTGCTGGCTGTTCAACTCTCCCTACACTTCTGGCTCTGATACCAATTGTTAGAAAATAAAAACATATAAAAACATACAGATTAAAATTCAGATTGCTACAGCAATTTTGGAAACAAGATTTTTAATAATCTTTTTGATCTTGTATGCCCTTAGGGTCTTTAAATAGAATTGAATACAAACAATAATTAAAAAAGTAAACTCAAAACAAACTCAAGACTAAAATTAGTCTTTACATGCAAACTAAATCTCTAACTAAATTTTTGCTAACTGACTGAGTGTAATCTAACTGATTGCTTACTATCAGTTTACTAACTGATTGCTCAACTACAGTTTACTAACTGATTGCTTGCATGAGGAGTGGAGAAATTAACTCCAATACACTTGAGTTTCTAACAGATTCAAGTTATAGTTCAAAAAAAAATGGCTGTAATCCAATTATCAAGATTCTGTTTAAAGATCAAACTTTCGATGATATTGCAATCTATATGTGCTAAATATATGTGGCACCAAGATGTGGACAAAATAAAGGCAAATAAAAAGAAAATGCAAGTAAATTGAAGTATAAAGAATTGGAAAACAAAAGGAATGTGACAAGCTGTGAAGTTTGATTTCAGATATTTCACATATCATGATTGAAATGATACAGATTCATCATCACCATTCACTCTCTCCATTATATTTTACATGTTTTAGAAAGATAGAAAAAGGCAAAGAATCTATTCATTGTCATAAAGCTAACATAGTTGAAAGGCATCAAATACTTTCAATTCAAGAAAAAAGAGGTACGGTAGTCAGATATCATCTCTGAGCTCTTTTAAGTATCAATGATGTTAAAGAATCAAACATGCTAAAGAATTTTAAAATACTCATTTATATGCAACATTGTTAATCACTAATAAGGAAATGTAAGAATAAACAATTTAAATTTATATGCCTTACATGTTTTATGTTTTATTGAAAATATACACATTAAAGATGATGAATTAGGAAACAAAGAGTATAATAAAATATTTTAATTGTAGAAAAATAAATAATTCTTATGAAATAATATCTTCCTCATAGTAAACATCTCACTAGTTTCACTAATATAGAATGAAGATATAATTCTCAATAAAATAAAAATAAAAATATATGGTTATACTTTTACATTTGAAATGTTACTACTGTAAGTTAATAGGAAACTCATGGGCATGTTCATGTAGTGGTAAGTAATTATCATCTTGAGAATCAATTCAGATACATAATAGTTTCATTTATTTAAGCTTGAGAGTTGTTTGTTAATGATAGCATAGAACCCAACATATAATGAGTAGTCCAAGAGACAAGAAGCACATATTAAAATTATCCAATCATAAGAAATGAAATGCAAACATCGAGATAACAATTCCAAACTTCACCCATAGTTGAAAAGAGTAAAGAAAAAAAAAAAAAAACCAAACCACAACTACTACTTATTTGTTTATGTTATCCTAATAAATTCAAGCTCGGGGTTCTTTTTGGGATAAAAGTTTGAAGTATTTAAAACAAAATTTCTCTTAATTTTTTTGTAATATTTGTCCTAGCCATATTATGAATATTAGTAGGGGAGAAGCACACATAGTAAAGAGTGTGCATTTGAATGAGTTTAAACTAAATGTTTTTTCTTTTGTAGGTCATTGCTTGATAATGGTTAAAAATATGCATCGCCATAAAGTGTATCACATATGCGCATCCCTTCCAATATGATCAAATCAACTCTATAATATTAATATATATATATATATATATATATATATATATATATATATATATATATATATATATATATATATATGTATATATATATATGTATGTATATATATATATATGTATATATATATATATATATGTATATATATATATATATGTATATATATATATATATGTATATATATATATATGTATATATATATATATATATATATATATGTATATATATCCTCATAAATAAAATTTGTGAGAATAAATTATTTAGAAAAAGTATGCATCTAAAGGATATTTAAAAAAACTCAGATAATGGATTTATAAGATAGTATTTGAAGTTTTATTTAGGGTATTTATTTCAAATAATGGTGTTTTTTGGAATCATTTCAAGCTTCTCTTCCTGTATTTATTATGGAATACTTTTCTTCAAAAATTCTTCATTTTCTTAAAGGGGATGTCGAAGTTATATGCATTACACATACACTGAATGAGAAAGTCTCGTATGGCAGAGGAACATTTTTGGTTAGAATCCCCTCTTGGATTTATTCTTAAAGTCCTTTTAGTAAAACTCAAGCTTATGACACTATCGACTATGGCAAGCTTTCATTTCTAGATTTTGTATTAGTATTTGTAATTGTTCTCTTTGTTTTGTCCTATTTTGGATGCATTTGTTTCACTTTTTTCAAGAAAGCTCTTTCTGTAGAAAATATAAAGTCAGGGTTTATTAGGATAGGTATATGGATAGTTAATATAGAGGCACTTTTAGAAGGCATTAAACGAAGACAATAATTTGAATTTGGAGATGAAAATGATATCAATGAAACTAAAACATCACGTGGTTGGCTAGAAATGCATAGGGTGAAATAGATGTAATTATTCAATTAGACAAAGAAGGAAAGGGATCATCTCAACCTGACTATATAGATCCAATTTTTCATTGTATCACCTAAGTCACAAATGTAATCCAAACATAAGAGTGTACTCAATAAGGTGAAGAAATGGTTCAATTTAAGCATGTCCCCAACATTTGAGAACATTTTATTAGAGAGGGGTTGAACCCACCTTCACAAATAAGCCAACCATATTGGATCAATGATGAAGAAACACAACTAGTTGTAAATTTATAATTTATGAATATAAATGTAAGTATTTCAATGTCATCACCCTCATATTTTTATACCTAATTAAGATTTAGTGCATGACAATGTTGTTACAAGGGAGTTTGATGTTTGTGATGATGCAATTAATTTGGAGGGAACAAAGATATTATAACAAGTAGCAACCAAGAACTAGAATGTAGTTAAGGGAAAGAATATCTAGTAATATAAAGTTTAGGTAGTTTTATTAAACTTCTAATTAAGAGGTTTTATAAAAAATATCTTTGTTTAGCAAATGGTGCAGTGAGATTGAGCACGTATTCTAAAATTTTAATAGTAAATAATTTTTTTCAAATGATTTGCAAACAAGAAACATGAAAGAAGGAAGTATAATAAATTAAGGTTTGGAAGAAAGAAGAAATACAAGATAAGAAAGATTTAAGACTCATTCATATGGATTTGAAGGAGCAAGAAATGTTTGAAAATGAGTTTACAAGGAAAAAAAGGAAAAACAAGGGAAAAGGGAAACACGTAAGAAGGCCCAAAAGAAGGAGTAACAAAAAATGATGAGGGAGTATGAGAAATCAATGCAGGAGATGGAGAGATAGAGAAGGTTAAAAAATGTAAAAAATTTATTTTTCATAAAAAGTCCAATTATGATGGAAATGATGAACATCTATTCTACTTTATTTACAAGCATAGGTAATTATTATCTAGGTAGCCCACCTACTCCAACTAATCATTTGTATGTGACATGTTATTCTTAATAGGGGAACGCATTGAATTTACAAGCAATAACAGGTCGTATGATCAACACTCCAACAACATTAATGACATTGAAATACAACCCATTAAGAACTTCTAAGAATCAATCTAAATTAGGTGTGGGGATAAGGACACCACCATGAAATGAAGAAAAATTTGAAATATTTCCCCTTCATATGGTTTTAAGGTTTTACATTTGGATTCTTATATAAGTGGTAGTCTAATAGATAATAAGTATGTAACTTATTGTATGGATTTCTAAGACTCGACTAAGGTTTTTATTATAAAAATGAGTTATTATGAGAGAGTGATTATCTTTTTCACCTTCTTGTCTAGTCACATCTAATGTTATGCTATGTGATATTTTTATTATATAAAAAATATTATCCTAAGTTTATTTCAATGAAATTTTTTGAGTATTGTAATAAACATGTTTATTTGATTCACATTAGCATAACCTTGCTTGTATTGAATTGAAACATAATCTTTGTATGCTTTGGTCTAGTTTATATCATTCAATATAGTTAAGTGTGAATATTTTTCTCAACAAGATGCTTGTATAGATAAAATATGCACAAACCATTATTCTTGGCATATTGTCCTCACTTAACCAAACCAAACAAGCATTGATCTCAAATGGTGGAACTAATACAATAAATACAATGTTGTCATAGATAAATAAGCAGGAAAATATAAGAGTAAAATGAAGGATGATTACAGGGATTTTATTCCTTCAACAACATGTTACATGTGATGGAGTATACATATGGGCTACTTCATGCCAAAAATATTATACATAATGACAAAAGGTGAGCTGATAATAATTATTATCAATAGGGTATTTGTATGAATGTAATTCATACAAATAAATTGAAAATGAATTTGTATGAATTGCATTTATGTAAATGATTCTTATTAAAAAATTATTCATATTTAACATAATCAAATAATTAATTGCAAACTAGAGTAATTATCTCCAAACCAATACTGAATATTTGTAAAATGTAAGAAATGAAAAAAAATCATAAGACACTTTGGATCATGGCCTCGTTTAGGTTTAAAATGCCTCACCTATAGATTTAATGTTACCAATGATGGAAACATGAACAATTATAGACCCGTATGAATCCTAAGGATTAAAAAATATAATAAAATGATTAATCATATTAAAATCAATAGTTTTTTTGCAAACACAAATCCTACACATGTAAAAAAAAAAAAGTCAGACCTATATATATATATATATATATATATGGTAAAAAATAGTCTTCCAAACTAACTAAATAAATAAATTTATATAATGTTAACTCATTACCTAGCACGATCATAATAATGACATAGGTTGAGGAAACATATAAGAGCTACCCTTTTTAGGATATATCACTAATGCTTTATCGGTTATTGTACATAACCATGGCACATGGGTATGACATCAAAAGGTTCATTCATGTGAAATAATGGTTAATCTATATGTAAAATGCACACTTGGTTGAATGGGGCACTATTTAATATACCTTAGTCGATCAATACATGTTGGATGACTATGTTTCACTCCATACCTAGAATATATGTGAAAATACATACTATATCATTAATCAAATTAGCATTATTACAATTTCATTATAAAAATTCAAAGCTATGAGATGAAATACTTACCAATGGAAGGTGGAATTATACTTGGCTCTCACATTATCATTAATAATAAGTGTTTCACCATTTTTTTACTAGGTTATTCTCCATCTAATGGAAAAATCAATCAACCCCTCACTAATCCCATCAAAACAACATATGGCATATCAATGCAAAAAAATAAATAAAAATAAATAGAAATATAAAATAGTAAGTACTCACCAACTCCTTTTCCCATTGCACCCTTCGCTAATGTCAAATTATTAAATAAAGCATCAACAACCATAACTAGTGCCATCATGAATCCCACAATGCATTTCTTCACCATTTTATCAATTGAAACACAAACTAGTATGCTTAAATAAATCCTTAAGTAGATGAAATATATAAACTATCTAGTTGATATTATTGCTTGGTTTGTTTCTTAAAGCGAAGGAGGTGGTGTAATGTAGGGGAAGAGTCCACATGCCATGTATCAACAAAAATGTCCTAGAATGAGTACAAATCTGCTTTGTTTCTCTCTAAAATATTTTTGTTTGTCTTTAAAATTGAAGTTATGTATTAATAAAATTGTCGCTAAATTACTAGCTTTCAAACTAGCTATTTTGTGAGTGAATTTTTTTAATCAAAAAATGTATTGAATAAATTCAAATATGAAAATATTTATTTATGGTATAAATTAATATATATCTAAAATAATTTTAGAAATTAAAAATAAAATAATCTCTTAAAATCAATTTAATGCACTACAAAACTTTTATGTGCAAATAATGTTAATAAATAAAGCTATAATAAGCTTATTACAAAATAACTTGCATTACAAGTTAAGTCTAAAACTAGAAAGTATAGTATAATATGCCTAGAATACTAAGTGAACTAAAACTCAACATAAAATAAGAATAAATAAACTTTATTTAACGTACTATAAAGATTTGAACATCATACAAGAAACCTTATTAAATAGTAATGTCAAGCATATAACTAGAAAAATATATATTAGTCAACTAACTAAATTAAATTAAATAAATTAACTCAAGTTATCTTTAATTTAAGTAATATAATCACAAAACCATGTGATTTCTCTTTTTGAATGATTTTATAATTATTAGACTCAACTAAGTACTCAAATAGTGAACTAGTAGTTCTAGGTATTTTTTGAGAAATCATTGTAAAGTGTGACAAAGGGACAAAAAACTAATTAAAGTCATAAATAATTTACATAAATTTATAAAAAATTAAAAATAACAACTCTAAAATTAGAACCCAAGTGCCCATATTGGCATCATATTCAACATTCCCCTCTTTTATATAAAGAGTTGAGATTCTTTTCATCTCTTTTAGTCTTTCATGAATCTTCTTAAAAATAATAAACCATATTCCTTCAATTAAATATGATATAAGGGATATATATTAAGATTTATTAGAGGATAATACACTTGTAGCATGTGTATTTTAAGACCAAGAAACCAACCCACTTCACAATGTAAAGCAATACCTAATGTTTATTTCCTATCATTAAGAGATCCTCCCCAAATCAAATATGTGTATCCAATGAGACATAAAAAACTTATTGGTTTGAAATTATTAACATGATTATAATTACCTCCTATACATCCAAAAAATCTCTTTACTGCTTATAAATGCTTGAGTCATAATTTACACATAAATCTAGAAACTAGTGAAACTCCATAGATGATATCAAGTCTTCTCATAGTGATATACATAAAACCTCTCACCTTGATTCTAAAAGTATTTTCATCATTTAAAGGAATATTATTATATATTATAATATTTTATCCACTTGAAATTAGAGTGTCTGTATTTTTGAAATCATGAAGATTGTACTTTGTTAGCATGTCTTAGGCATACTTGGCTTGACAAATGAATACTTACTTATTTTGATGAATTTCCATGCCAATAATGTACATCATAATATTAATATCAGTAATCTCAAACAATAATTACATATAATCCTTAAAACTATTAAATATATCCATATATTTGAATGTAAATATCATGTCATCTACATAGAGACAAACTTATAAAAGATTAGAATTTAATGGTTTTATAGGATAAGATGGTGTATATTGACTTATTAAAAATATTTTATCCAATAAATAATTATCAATTATTGATTTAAAAAAATACTATATATATATATATATATATATATATATATATATATATATATATATATATATATATATATATATATATATATATATATATATATATATATATATATATTTAGTTCATAAATATCCTTCTTCAACTTATATACACAAAAATATTTTCCTTTTACCTCAAAACCTTATGGTTGCCCCATGTATACTTTTTATTCACTCACACCATTAAGGAATGCACTTTTAACCTTGGTCTCATAGACCCAATTACCAAAAACATATTTATTAAAATGACATTGAAATAAATTAGATATATCATTACTTTTGATTGAATCTATCTCTAATATCATATCATCAACATATTTTTTTTTTGACCTGCTTCTATATAATATCTAGTTTCACTAGTCATTGATGATAATAAAACATAGTATTTTCATCATAAGTATCATCAAATAATTTACCTTCTTGATTATTTTTATGGGTTTGACCCCATTAATAGAGAAGAGCTAAAGGCTTTGGTATGTGCAGAGCACATAAAATTGTTGATCAATCTCAATAACTTATTTATTCGAATGTAAAAAATTACAATATATAAGACATCAATATCATAAAAAAATAGGAGATAAAACTAATCCTATCCTAACTCTACATGATTTTAATAAATTGATTTTATCTATTCAACGTATTTTTTTCCAAATGTTAGGACTAATTCCTAACATCCCCCCTTTAGTACTAACATACACCTAAAAATGCCCCCTAAATGTGGACATCAGGTTCACCTGAAAATACATCCAAATACATTTAAAATTTTGATAATGGAATTCCACATGGTCTACATTGTTATTCCAATATCATAAATAAATGTATTTTAAGCTAAATATTAAAACAAATCGTTAAAAGTAATGGACATGAAAAATTTCTAATATAACTAAATCTATTATTAGAAATTAAACCTTTAAGAAAAATAATATATTTAATTGTAAATATAAAATAGACAAACAAATCTCTAAGAATAAGAGACTTCTATCTTTATCTTTATCTTCCTGCAGAGATTGATAGTGATGCTTGAATTGTATTAGACCCATTTGAAGGAAAGTTGAGCCTGATCAGGTCATCATTATGTGTGAAAGAATCCATAAATTGAGAATGAAGCCACCAAAAATAGAGAGGTGAAGCTCAATGAGATGAGTGGAGATATATGCAACCGTAGGCCAAAGGGGGTCATTGATGCAAATAGAATAGAGTGAGCCATGGAGAGGATTGTGGAAAATGAACAGATCTATATGATAAATTCATGGAGTTTGGATGGAGGTGTTGATGACAAAAGTTGTAGCTACCATGAGTTACATTTCCAAAATATATATGTTGATGGGAAACACAGTGTACTTCTCCATCACCAAGGTGAGATGATTTTGGAATTATGTTGAATGCTTAGCAAATGTTGAATGTTCAGCTTTGAGGCATAGGGGGTTAGTCACAACTTTGGAGGAGACTATCGTGAGGTTTAAATAATGTAAAGAATTATTGTAAAGGGAATCGATTCCAAATGTAGTGAATGTATTCTAAAACCAAATGCAAATGTCAATGAGTCATGACCAATGTGAAAGGTTGAGCCTAAATAAAGTCATCAGATCTAAGAGATTGTAGAATCATCAGAAGTTAAGTGCCTCTTTTCCACTATGAATAGCTTTTTGATTATGTATAATTTTTTCAAAACCTTTTTGGGTTTTCTTCCCCTCTAAAAGAGATTTCTAGAACAATTTAAATAATCAAATTTTGTTAAAAAAACAAAAAATATATGATTATTTTTGTGAGGCTCTTCCAAGTATTTTTATATATTTATAAAAACAAAACTAAAAATTCCTCTAATTTTTAGATATTGGGAGAAAATAGCTCCAAAAATAAAATATAGAGGAAAACAAAAACTAGAAACTAACATATATATATATATATATATATATATATATATATATATATATATATATATATATATATATATATATATATATATATATATATATATATATATATATATATATATATATATATATAGGGTGGGTGAATAAAATATGAAAAAGGATGAACAAAGTGGAAATGAGAGAAGAAAATGCAAATGAATGGTGGAACCAATGGGGTTGTACGTGGTTTTCACTACTAGACCATTAGCATAATGCAAGGAGTGAATAAACTATAATGGACTTTACTCATGGTCTGCATGGCACATCCATCAAACTAATTTGATAGGGAACTAGTGAATGGAGGGTATAGTGAGATCCTATCGTATACTTAATTTAATACCACTGATGGGTTTTACCGCATTAATAACATCCAAAGGCTTTGGCATTTGTATAACACATAAAATTATCGATCAATCTCAATAACTTATTTATTCAAATGTAAAATATTACAATATATAGGATATCAATCTCTTAAAAAATATGAGATAAAACTAATCCTGTCCTAACTCTATGTGATTTGAATAAATCACTTTTATTTATTCAATGTATTATTTTATTTTAGTTTTCAAATGTTAGGACTAATTCCTAATAGATTTTGCCTTGTGATCCTCCTATCATATTTTTATCTAACATATTATTGTATGTATGAGGATTAAACAAACATTTGTTCCTACTTACCATTGATGTATATGGATAAGTAGTCTCATACAAAGAGCTAGTGCTGTTCTCTGACAAACTAGAAACCTATGTATGATTTTATAATATTTCATAATCAAAATAGATAGGTTTTCATACCTTAATAATGACATATTTATATTCATTATAATAATTAACATATACCTCATTTAAAATAAAAATTATAATCTCTATAAATAATCATGGATTTATTATTAGGATTATAAAACTTATATGCCTTGATTTTATCACAATAACCTATGAAACATGAGAAATATATTACACTTAACTTTATTTTTGGTTATTTTCATGATACCATTTACTTCAACTTGTATGGAATTTCCATCTCTTATTTACTCCTAGGTTTTGAAGGAATCATCTAACTTACTGAAAACATCATTGTGATGTCCCCTCATTTGAGAACTCTAAATTAAGAGACCAAAAATATCATTCTTCCTTTATGCCCAAAAAATATGTGATCCAATAATATGAGCCATCTTCAAACTCACTTTTTTCAGCTTGAAAATGTCTCTCATCCCTTTCTTTATTGGCTTGATTCTTAGCTTCTAGTATTCTATAATATTTTATCACTTGTATTGATATTTTATAATAATTACAAGTATTTATTGATCTTACATATAAAATTTTATTCAGATTTAACATTTGAATTTGAATTTATAAACTCATATTATTATAGATTTTATTTGTCTCTTTGGTCTTTGAAACACTTGCCTTGGTTTCAAGTTCTTGTTCTAGATAAAGTTCTAGATCTCTTGCATATAATCTCATATTGTACTCATGAGGCAAGAGAGAACCCACTAACTCATGAACACTTAACAGTGTTCATGTATTTACACTATTTAAAAGTTCTCACAATATACATCCATGTTTGGCTTAAATATCTCAAAATATTTCTTACTATAACACTATCTTGTATAGTATCTCCATAAACCTTCATTCTATGAACAAAGTCATTTATTCTTATGCAATATTCTCCAACTCCTTTAAAATATAACATTATTAAATTCTAAAAATTCATGTTAAGGGTTTGGAGGATTGCTTCTCTTACCATAAAATAGCCTTGATATGAAGTCACCGAGTTATTACATGCCTCTTATTAATTATTACATCTTACAATAATTGGATAAATGCTTGGTTTTATGGCACTTTGAATATATAAGAAGGCTTGTGCATCTCTTTTTTTCATCATTTTTTGTTCTTTTCTGATCTTTTATCAAGGTGCTCTAATATTGAAGTGGAAGGTATCCAAGTATAATATTTTCATAAATTAATTTCCATATAATAATTCTCTTCAATTGATCTTTATAATAATCAAAGTTGTCACATTTGAAAATATAAATAATCATGATTCAATGAAGCCATTGTTTCTTATAAAAATTTATTAAAAAACATTTTGAATCTTGCTTGAACATGGCTTTGATACTATATGTATGTTTTGAATGATTTGATTGCTTATAAATCAAATTTTTTTCTCTCTAAAATTGAAAGTAGATATCAAAAAAATTATCTTATAATTATTAGTTCTCAAGCTAGCTATGTTGTGAGTATAATTATTGACTTAAAAAAATACTAAATAGCTTCAAATTTGAGAATATGTGCTTGATGGTCTAAATTACTATATAAATGTAATAACATCAGAGATAAAACATAAAATAAGCTCCTAAATTATAATTAATGCACTAAAAAATCTATGTGCAAATCTTATTAATAAAAAAAAGCTTATTATAAGATAACTTGTATTAAAAGTTAAGTATTAAATTAGAAAAAAATATATAAATATTCCAAGAAGACTAATTGAACTGAAATTAAACTAAAAATAGAATAAATAAACTTTAATAAACTCACTATAAACATTTGAGCATCATGCAAGAAGTCTTCTTTAATACTAAAGTCAAACATGTAACTAGAAAGACACCTTAGTTGACTAACTAAGCTAATTAAACCAAATAAACTCAATTTATCTTTAATTTAAGTAATATAATCAAGATACCACATGATTACTCATTGAAAATGAGTGGATAATTATTTAGACTCAACTAAGAACTCAAGTAGTGAACTACAGTACACTAAAGTGAACTAAAAATTAATTGGTAGTTCTAACTATTTTTTAGAAAATCATTGGAAAGTGTACCAAAGTGACCCAAACATTAATTAAGTTCATAACTAAATTAAATAAATTAAAAAACATATAAAAACTAAAATATATTAATTATAAAAATAGAACTCGAGTGCCCATATTGGCATCATACTCAACATATATAAACATCATTGCATTTTCCATAATGGCTATACCATGTATAAACACATCTCCACATTGAAATTGTTTCCTCTAATATGATGAATTCGTTCTTCCCCTTAAACAATGACATAAATTATAGTGAATTAGGTTCATCAATGTAGGGGAGAAATACACAAGGTTTGTTCACTATGGTGTAAATGTCATTATATTATCTAGAACGTCTTTACCACACAAACATATCTTTGGACTAAAAACACTACCTCTTAGATAGAACATCTATTCTTCCCTTTCAATAACTATGGAAATGCAAATTGATTAGTGTGATACAATGTAGGTATTGCATTTTTTAAAATAAAAAATATGTTGTTAAGTGACATTCAGTGAGATTTTATTTCTTTGTCACCTCGAATTGGATGCATACATAATGTGGATATAGCACTATTAATTAAGGTTTAAATGTGCCACATTTAAATCCCATTAATTTTCTTATAATATTTTAATTAACACATATTGGTTTCATGTAAGGCCATTTTTATGAACCACACGTAATGATCAGTCGAAATTGTCCCAAAAAATTAATTAAGTACTATGATTGAAGTAAACATAGTACCATGACATTCCACTATATATACCCCCTCTCAGTGTAATGAAACACAAGAGTACAAGATAATGAACTTGATATATAGTTATGATCAATGATATGGAAGGTGCCACATATCTAGTAGAATGAGATGTGATGCTATATAGGTTGTAAAATGTGGACAAGCTTAATCCAGATGTGGAACATAAAATTTACAATCATTTGAGGTTAAGCTATGATGTTCTGGCTAGGTACTACTCATATTAAACAAGATGCAATAACAAGGAGTTTGTTGTTACTTATTAAGCACAATGTGTTTATATCATAAGTATTTATTTATAGATTTAGACTTAACATAAGTAAAACCACCATTACTCAGGATAATATGATTGGAAGTACTACATTTCATTTTAAATAAGGTGCATGTAATGTTGGAAGAAATGCATTTTTAATTTTTGTGATGTTTTTTTTTGGTAGGTTTTTATTTCATTTGTGGAGTATATTCCCATTTTATGTGTATGATGTGGGTATACTCTGCTACTTGATATTTAAACCTACCAATTCTCCCTACTAGGTATGACCGATTGCTAATTGACCACCTTTTCTCACAACCACAAAGATATTTAAGGTTACTAATTTATATATTTATTATTCTATCGATTGCAATAATATTTATATAAAACATTTGGTTGGTCAAAACCATAAAGAGCATTAAGTTTATTAATTTATATATTTATTGTTTTGTCAATTGTAATACTATTTATATATAATTGTAGAAGGTAAATGTTGCCTAGAAATGTAGGATATAGTTATCACAACAACAATGTTGATAGAACAAAAGTATGGTAACTGTGGATTTTCATATGACTTTTGCATTTCCCTTGTTTAAAAATTGCAAGAAAATTTGGATTTTTTCAAAGGTTTTTTCATGTATTTTTTGCCAATCAAGTTAGCATACGTTCATATGCAAACACAAAAGGAAAGGTTATATTTCTGCAAATTGCATGCAAAATCATTTTTAGCCTCATTTGTGATGGTAAGGCCTAATTTTGATAGTCATCTTTACCTATAATACATTAGATATTATTGCACATTAATGATTTATTCTCATCAGTTGTAAAAAGTAATATATATTTAACAAGACACTACAAAAGCCTCTCTCAACAATAATTTAAGTAAAAAGAAAATGGTACTTTGTTATTTATGAATGTATACAATAGATTTTTAAAAATCAGGTTATAAATTCTCCAAATACTCTAGACATGTATGTGACACTAAAAATAATGTAATTATCATAAACGCAACACCAACTTGCTATATTTAAATAAATATTAATTATATCACCTTTTAAATAGAAAATCCAGTAAGTTATTTTGAAGTATGAAATGTGCATACGATTTTTCTATGTAAAAATAATAATTTCTTTAATCAATTTATGATGTAAATTATATTGTTGACTAGTTTAGAAGGAAAAAAGGTAGAGCAAAAGTAAATGAAAAATTGAATGGGAGGAAATGCAATGAAATTATGGTGAAATTAAAACCGAACAAAAATTTAGTGAAGTTCAAATGTAGATTGAATTAATCGAAATGATGATAGAACATGTTAGAAAATAGCATTATAATAAATCATTATGAGGGTATTGAAAATAGAAGTTTAAGAGCTTTGAAAATCATAAAAATGTTAATGGCACATCTACTAATGCATCCAACTTCTAAGCTATCTGATAGCTCTTTACAAAAATTAAATGGCAAAAACCGTAATAAATTTGTTTGGCAATCGAGTTTTTATCATTTTTTCCAGAAATGGATGTTAATGCTCGATTACACAATTAGCGACATGTGATACAGGTAAGGACACCTATCTCAAAGTCTTCCTTGGTGGGGGTCCTTAGGTTTACCGTATGAGTAGTTGAAGCAATTTTTAGCAGCAAAGCTTGCCAAAACTGTGGGTTTTTTTAACTCCTCTAAATTTGGAGCTCTGTTTGGAGAATTTTAAGCTCTAAAAGATTTCAATGTGCAAACGTTAATGTTTGAATCAGTTTTGATATATTTTTCGTGTTATTTTAGCAGTAGAAAAGGTAGTTTGTCTTTTTCACTGATTTTTTAGAATGAAGATGCCAGGATAGAAATTCGATATTGTTTGTTATACTATCATGCTTATTTCTTGATTGTCAAAAAATTAGAATAAGATATGTTTACATTTCTCACTTAAGTTTGAGCAGAATTTGGACTTTTTAAGCCTTGAAATGTTGTATTCAAGTTTTCCACTTGGAATTTGTCGGTAATACCACTATATGTTCATTGACAACACATGAATCTTTTGTTGCATATGTGTCTTGTACGTGCAGAGTCGAACCGATTTTTCATCTGCGCTAGCTTTTGTTCTTATGGAGGAGAAACTCTGTTTTAATAAACAAATGAAAGCATATCTACTTTCAGTTTCAGTTTCTTTTTTAGTTTTTATGAAATGGGAAGCAACAGCAGAGTTTTGTAGTCTTCGTGGGTGAACAACCTGAGGCCTAAAGAAATAGAAAGCACATGGAGTGAGGAAGAGAGCAAGGTGAAATGTTTATCAAAATCGTCATGTATATCCAGGTCCGTAATCCATCCCCATTTGTTTCACACGACTGAGAATGTGTTTGATGAGCCAGCCAAGCACCTCCTTGTTTGCTTCTCGCACAAAATTTGGTAATTATTTAGCGGACAAGGTCTTGAAACACGGTAACAAAGGCCCTTGCAAGGTATTGAACTCCATTATTTTGTGTTGTGAGCTTTAGAATCACTAGCTTCTTTAATATAATGATTGTTGAAAAGTGATGCTGAAGTGCAGTTAACTTAATTCTATTTTTAGATTAGTAGTGTAAATTTAGTTTGCATCAACAGTTTTTTGTGGAGTTAAATTTAGACAGTTAGTTAATTTTTAGTTAATATATTTTTTAGAAAAAAAATAAAGCCTTAGAAAGGCTAGAGTTAGTTTTAGTTGCTATTACATTCAAATTATTATTTAGATAAATTTAAAATATTTTATTCAATAATTAGAAAAGCATGTTCACATGCAATTCTATTAATACATTGTAATTGATCTTTATTTTGAAGAAGAAGAAGGAGAATGATTCTAATTTTTTGAAGAAGTATTTTTTAGTTTTCCAACTCTTATCTCTTTGTATTATGAATATTGCATATATTTGGCTATGATTTAATTTTATTTAAAAATTCTACATTTGGTATCAGAGCACATATTTTTCTTTTGGGTTAAAGATTTAGTAGTTGGAATTTTTCCAAAAAAATTATCATGTCAAATTCTAACTCCTTGCCCATTCCAAAATTTGATGGAAATGAGTATGATTATTGGTGTATCAAAATGATGACTTTTTTGATAGGAAAAGATTTGTGGGAGATTATTGAATCAGATTATGTAGAGCCCACTGATTGGTATGCCCTCACATCAAATGATAAAATAGTTAAGAAGGAGGCTAAGAAGAAGAATGCTCAAGCCTTGTTTCATATTCAAATAGCTCTAGATAAGAGCTTATTTCCGCAAATTGCAGGAGCAAAAATAGCAGAGGATGCTTGGAAGACTCTAAAAGAAGCTTACCAAGGTAGTGATCAAGTCAAAGTTGTCAAATTACAGACATTGAAGAGAGAATTTGAGAATTTAAAGATGCAAGAAGCTGAAAGTGTGAGTACTTATTGTGTCAGAGTAAAAGATGTAGTCAATAAGATGGCTATACTTGGTGAAATTGTGAACAATGGGGTTGTGATAAAAAAGGTGTTGAGGACTCTCACACCAAGGTGGAACCATGTTGCCATAATCATAGAAGAAATCAAGAATTTGTCTACCCTTCAATTTGATCATCTAGTTGGATCTTTGATGTTTCATGAAGAAAGATTGATAGATTCATTTGGAGAAAGTGATGAGAAAGTTTTTTCCTCCAAATTACAAATCACAAAGAATGAAGATGCCAATAGTAGCATCAAAAGTAATCAAGGCCAAGGTAGAGGTCAAAATCAGAATTACTCAAGAGGAAATAGAAGCAGAGGTGGTTTCAGAGGAAGAGGTAGAGGCCAATTTGATAAAAGAAATATCCAGTGTTATCATTGTAATAGGTATGGCCACTTTAATTATAAGTGTAGATTAAAAGAATGTAATAATGGTAAAAGCGTTCATTATGCTCAAGAAGGTGATGAGAATCCTCCAGATAATTTATTTTTATCTTATGACAAAGCTGAAAATATTTCTAAAGATGTTTGGTATTTAGATTTGGGATGTTCTAACCACATGTCAGGGAATGATTTTTTTTTTCTATAATGGATAAAACTTTTAAATCTAAGATCAAACTTGGTGATGACAAATCATTGGAGGTTGATGTAAAAGGCGCTGTGGAAGTCTATACAAAAGAAGGTATGAAGAGTGTTAAAGACATTTATTACACTTCAAATTTAAAAGCATAATTTGTTGAGTGTTAGACAATTATGTGAGAAGAATTATAAAGTTGTATTTGAAAATCAACAGTGTATAATTTATGATAAGAATCAAGGAAATAGGGTGGTAACAGTTGTGCCTATGACAAAGAATAGAATGTTTCCATTGAAGTTTGGTGAACATAATAAGAACCTTGTCAATATGGCATATGAGGATACAAGTTGGTTGTGGCATCTTAGGGATGGGCATTTAAATTTTCATAGTTTGAAGATTCTAACATCAAAAGCATTAGTTTCTAGTTTGCCTAAGGTTGAAGAGCACAAGAAAGTTTGTGAAGGATGTACTAAAGGAAAACATGCAAGAGAGAAATTTCCAAAAGGCAATGCATGGAAGGCTCATTATCCACTCCAGTTAGTTCATTTAGACATTTGTGGTCCTATGCAAACAAAGAGTTTGGGTAAGTCATCATATTTCATTATTTTTATTGATGATTACTCACGACAGTGTTAGGTTTATTTTTTGAAGACTAAAGGTGAAGTTGTTGAGACATTAAAGAGGTTTAAAGCCCTTGTAGAAAATGACAAAGGGTGCAAAATCAAATGCTTAAGGACTGATCGTGGAAGAGAATTTTGTTCAAAATCCTTTCAAGGTTATTGTGATATGCATGGCATTAGAAGATAACTCACCACTACATACACACCTCAATAAAATGGTGTAGCTGAAAGGAAAAATTGTACAATGGTGGATATGGCATGAATCATGCTAAAAAAAAGGGATTAAGTAATTCTTTTTGGGGAGATGCAGTTACTACAACAGTATATATTCTCAATCGGAGTCCCACTAGTGCACTTGACAGGATGACTCTGTATGAATCTTGGTATGAGAAAAAGCTAAATATTAATTATTTCAAAGTTTTTGGTTACTTAGCCTATGTTCATGTTCCTGATCAAAAAAGACAAAAGTTAGATCCCAAAAGTGAGTTATGTATTTTTGTTGGATATAGTGAGGAAAGTAAGGCTTACAAGTTATATAATCCTCTCACTAATAAGCTTATTGTGTCAAGAGATGTGATTTTTGATGAAGGGGGAGTTTATGGTCATCAAAAATGCCATATGGAGAAGTCAAAATCTATTTTAAATGAAGTTATTATGGAGGATATTGATCATAGGCAGCCCACTAATATTTCTATTCCAAGTGCTACAAATCCACCAAGTAACCCCTCATCTAGTTGTTCAATTCCAAGTGTAAGTCTAGATTCAAGTCCTAGTTCTACAAGGAAGGTAAGAAGATTGAGTGACATTTATCAAAGGAATTCAAATCAAGCACATGAAAAAAATCCAAGAGGTGAGACACTAAATTTTGCTTTATTCACCAAGGCTGATTTTGAACCATCATGTTTTGAAGATGCATATACTAATGAGGTTTGGATGCAAGCAATGCAAGAAGAGATGGATTCTATTCACATGAATGACACTTGGGAGCTTACAAAGCTTCCACATGACAAGAAGAAAATTGGCACCAAATGGGTCGACAAGACTAAGTGTAACAGTGATGGAAGTGTTGAAAGGCATAAGGTGAGATTAGTTGCTAAAGGCTTCACACAAAAGTATGGCTTTGATTATGAAGCGAAATTTTCACCAGTAGCAAGACAAGAGACCATTATAATGCTGATTTCATTAACAGCTCAAAAGAATTGGAGCATCCATCATATGGATGTGAAAAGTGCCTTCTTGAATGGGTACTTAGAAGAAGTATATGTGAAACAGCCACAAGGTTTTGTAGTGCAAGGAAAAGAACATCATGTCTACAAGTTAAAGAAGGCTTTGTATGGCCTCAAACAAGCACCAAGAGCATGGTATGCTAGGATTGATGGATATTTTCAAGAGAATATCTTTCAAAGAAGTAAGAGTGAACCTACCCTTTACTACAAACAAGAAGGTAATGATATTCTGATTGTCAGTTTGTATGTTGATGACTTGTTATATATGGGTAGCAGTTCTATGATGAAGGATGAATTCAAAGTTTTCATGATGAACGAATTTGAGATAAAAGATTTAGGCTTTATGAAATATTTTTTAGGAATGGAAGTTTATCAAAGGGAGAATAAAAATTTCATTTGTTAAACAAAGTATGCTAAAGATATGTTGAAGAAACTTGATATGGTTAATTGTAAACCAGTCTCCACTCCAGTTGCTCATGGAGTTGTGTTGTGTAGAGATGATGGTGCTAAAAGAGTTGATGAGACAACTTATAAAAGTATTGTTAGAAGCTTAATGTTTCTAACTCATACAAGACCTGATATTGCTTATTTAGTTTCACTTATTTCAAGGTACATGACAGAGCCATCAGAAATACATATGAAGGCAACCAAGAGAATTTCGAGGTATGCGAAAGGCACTCTAGATTTTGGTATTCATTACTATACTTCTAAAAGGTTCAATCTTGTTAGTTTTAGTGATTCTGATTGAGGAGGTAGTTTGGATCACGGAAAGTCAACATCTGGGAATTATTTTTCTTTTGGTTCTAGTTTGATTACTTGGAGCTCAAAGAAGCAAAGTATAGTTTCCCTTTCTTCTATAGAAGTAGAGTATGTTGTAGTCACTTCAGTAGGAACACAAGCGTTATGGCTTAGAAAACTTCTTGAAGAAATTGGAGAGATTCAAGTTCATCCCACAGTTATTTTTTGTGATAACATTAGTGCTATTAAATTGGCCAAGAATCCAGTCCATCACAGTAGGGCAAAGCATTTTGATTTAAAGCATCATTTTATCGAGATTTAGTGTAGATGAAAGTAGTAGAATTGAAATATATCAACACTAAAGAATAATTAGCAGATATCTTCACAAAAGCAGTTGCAACAGATCAATTTTTGACACTCAGAGATCAAATTGTGAGCCCGCTCAACATCAAGGGGGAGTATGTTGAAAAATGATGCTGAAGTGCAGTTCACTCAGTTCTATTTTTAGACTAGTAGTGTAAATTTATTTTGCATGAACAGTTTTTTGTAGAGCTAAATTTAGATAGTTAATTTTTAGTTAATATATTTTTTATAAAAAAAATAAAGCCTTAGAAAGGCTAGAGTTAGTTTTAGTTGCTATTACATGCAAATTATTATTTAGATAAATTTAAAATATTTTATTCAATAATTAGAAAAGCATGTTCACGTGCAATTCTATTAATACATTGTAATTGATCTTTATTTTCAAGAAGAAGAAGGAGAATGATTCCAATTTTTTGAAGAAGTATTTTTTATTTTTGCAACTCTTATCTCTTCTGTATTATGAATATTGCATATATTTGGCTATGATTTAATTTTATTTAAAAATTCTACAATGATTATTTTTAGCTATGCCAAAATAAGCATCATAGATTCACTTGTTAGCTGCAAAGGTGAACTGATATTGTTTAGATAATGGATGTCCATACTGTGTTTTAATGCTTTTATTTTGGCACAGGTTGGGAGTATTCTGGCAAAGGCGAATAGATAAGGAACATGTTGTATGCATTAAAGATATAAGCATAAAAGTGTTGTGCAGATCAAAGATTACATTGTATTGTCAGGTGGCATTACCTGTGTAGTGCATTGTAGTTGTCATCCACAAAACCATGAGACGTTTGCAATGGAGGAGCATGCGACCTTTGGGTAAAAACCAATTGTGTAATTCCTCCACACAGGGGTCACAATATTAATGGCACAAAAAAGTATATATTTTGTGGTAGGATCTGGTGACTATCCGAAAATATGAGACAAATCTAACCATACTTTCCCACATAGAATGCCTCCTACGTAATTAGTGAAATAGACCAATGCCTCTATATACATTAGCTACCCGAAGTAAAAAATATCTCAATGAAACTACTGCACGGATTAAAATTACTTGGGTTCAAAGTTCAACTGAAAGAATGAAAGGAGAATTATAAAGGAAAACCAATATGTGTTAAAGGTCTCCCCATTATATATAGATATGCGACACTCTACAGACCAAAAATCTAATTTTGTGACTCGACTGAAACTATTAAGCACTCTCATCCTCTCAATGGACATAAAACTCTAAAATGGTTCATATTCACGGCTTTCCATTTGTATATCATTGCTAAGGCTTTCCTTCTCAGGTATGGAGTAGTATAAACTGAGTCCCCACCTTCTTTAGAAATGTATTGTATATCGGTAACATCCTTCTCATCCAATTCCACCAATTTCCTCAACATTCATGAAAAGAGGGAAATGAATCAATCACAACTTATTTCGTTTACAGTTTTTAATTTTTTTTAATTGTTCCATGGCCTATCAACATAACTTCCACCATTTCCTCAACGTTATTGAAAAGAAGGAAGCGAAACAATAACTACTTTCATTCATCTCTCTCTTTTTTTTTCAATGCCCTATCAACACAACAAGAAGCAGCCATTTTACAAAAAAAAAAAAATGCCTCAAAGGAGATCAAAAGGCTAAACAATCGCTATGGCACTGGATGTCAAAACATTGATCTTCTAACTTTTCTTACAGAAATCCCTTACGTGTTTAGGGCTTTAGTTATCTAAAAGTTAACATCTATAAAATCATAAATTTGTGCGCTTTGTACCCTTTTCAGTTTTGACTAGTTTACGTTTTGTATACAAATCAGCTCTAACTTTTGATGCTGATGTTAGAGACAGTAGAAAAAAATAGCAGAAAAATAAAACAGAGCAGATTGCTACAGCAATCAAGAAAAGATATTTTTTTAATCTTATTAAATCTGCTTCTCATAAAGCTGCGATCTTGAGTTACATATATAGAGTTAAGAACAAAACAAACTAAAAATAAACTAATGTTTGACTGCATGCTAACTAAGCAGTGACATAACTGAGCTAAATTAACACTGAACCAATTTAAGCATGCAAACTATGTGCATAAGAAGGCAAGCAGCGTGCATGAGGGACTGCGTGCATGAGAGGGAGGCGGTACAAGCAGTGGAAATTAACAACAGTTTCTAACAGCTCAACTTGATAAAAGTTAAAATTGATCAACCAATACTTCAAAAAAAAATAGTCTAATGACAACAACAATTTCTCCGGCTTTACAAGCCATGTGTCTGAAACAAATCAGAGGGTTATAAATCCACCCTGATAAGAAAAAAAAGACAATGCTAGATCCCCGTTTCTCTCACACTTCCGAAAGTTGCAAACATCGAAATTCGGGATATATATATATATATATTTATAAGCTTGGAGTTATAGTTCCGATGCAATATTCAAATTCATGCCAGAATTTCGCGACGATGACACCCCAAAAAAAATGCAATTAAATGGGGATTCATGATACACAAAATAGGTTTCTTCTTTAATATAAACTAAACATTATACTTATGAAGAAAGAGAAATACGCAGGCATATAAATGCCTACGGAATACACTCTTTTTGTCTCTAGTCGAGGCAAAACTCTGATTAGGATCGTAATCGAGGCTTTCCACTCCGATTCCATCGCTATGAATCTTGTGTCTTTCAGTTCTTCAGTTGGAATCAGCTTTCGCTTTCTTTAATGTCATGTCCTGCAATGCTACAGGGCGTCCTCCTTTCCACCAACCGTGACCCAAAAATAAATCTCTCCCTACCATATGGAAGGATGGCGTCCGCTTTTTTTTCTTTTTGAAGGCCCCCGATTTTTTTTTAAGGCACCCCAACGCGTCCCTCAATGTGTCCTGTAAATATACGCTTCAACCATAGCATTTAATTCATTTGATTGACTTTCCTGCCAAGGTACCATATGGAAGGATGGCGTCCGTTTTTTTTTTTTTTAAGGCCCCCGATTTTTTTTTAAGGAACCCCAACGCGTCCCTTAATGTGGCCTGTAAATATACACTTCAACCATAGCATTTAATTCATTTGATTGACTTCCCTGCCAAGGTGGCCGAAGTCAGGTGAAAAAAAAATTGTTTATGGATGTTGATTTTTGCAGCTTGAAAGGTGGAATGTGGAATTGTTTTATAGCAACTCAAGATTAGATATACTTTAAAACAATTCGAGTTGGATTTTCAGCAACAGTAGTTTCTAGAATGTTTTTGAGTTTGTAAAGATGAGATAAATCCTAGTGTGATTTTATGTGTAAAAATAAAAAAAGCCAAAGAAAGCAAGAAAAGCTTTTTTTTCTTGCATGCTAAGGAAAGCTTCTTTTCCTTACATGCTAAGGAAAGCTTCTTTTTCTTGCACGCTAAGTAAAGCAGCTAGGCTCTCTATAAAAGTAAGATTGTTGTAGCAAACTCATACATTGTATTTTTTTGAAAGAAAAGTTTACTGTTAGGCTGAATAGAAGATCCAACATTTGCAGGTTTTTCCCCGCATTAGAGTTTCTTGGGTATATCTATGTTATTGTCTTTTTTGTATTGGCTTATTGTTATTTTTGCTTCCGGTGTTATTAGTTGTTAATTAAACCAGTTGTATTAATCATTATAAATCAGATTTATATCTGTGAATTTATTGTGGAATTAATATGTTGTTGGGTTATAGAAATTAACATGGTATCAGAGCTCTAAACTTTGAATACGAAGCCAAGATTTGTATCACAGATTTCAAGGAAAAAAATCAGTTCTTTCATCCTCAGTTCTTTTTGTGGCTATGGCAACCAGTGTTCGCTACGAGGACAAGCTCGAGGGTGTGTCTAACTTCTTGCAGTGGAAGGTTCAGATTACATTTGTTCTCAAGGAGAACAGGCTGTGGATCTATGCTAGCACAAAAGTGACTCCACCAATAAATGATCCTGTTGCCTTAGATTCACATGAAGTTAAAGAGGCCAAGGCTCAGAGGATTATCTTGGATGGAGTAAGAGATCATTTAATTCCTCATTTATCAAGGAAAGACACCGCCAAGGATATGTGGGATTCACTCACAAAACTTTATCAGAGCGACTATCAGAGTCGTAAGATGATGCTCAAGGACAAATTGCATAATACCAAGATGTCCAAAGGCGAGAGTGTGACCTCTTACTTGTCTAAGCTAACATAGGTCAGGGATGAGCTTGCTGCTGCTAGAGAGTAGAACACGCAGGATGATTAGATAGAGGAACAAATAACTCCTCAGCCTCAAATTCCTATTAGTGAGAAGAGGAGAAACAGGGCAGTTGAGCAAACATTAAGAGAGGCTCAAGAATATGTAGGTGATCCTCAAGATTCAGTCAAACAAAGAAGGGCTCCTAGACGTTATTCAGATTATGTGGCACTTATGAGTGAATTAATTGAAGTAGTGCCTTCCAGCATTCAGGAGGCATCCAAACACCAAGTATGGAGAGATGCCATGGTGTAAGAGTATTCTTTCATCATGAAGTGTGTGGGAAGTAGTACCAAGACCAGAAGATAAGTCTGTGGTGGGCTCGAGATGGCCGTATAAGATTAAACATGCTGCAGATGGTAGTGTGGAAAAATTTAAAGCTCAGTTTGTGGCTAAGGGGTTTTCACAGAAGGAAGGAGTCGACTATGATGAGACTTTCGCTCTAGTAGCCAGGTACTCATCCATAAGAGCTATCATTTCTATAGTAGCATAGATGGGTTGGAGGATTCATCAGATGGATGTAAAGATGGCCTTCCTCAATGGGGTGATTGAGGAAGAGATTTACATAGAGCAACAAGAAGGGTTTGAAGCACATGAGAGGGATTCTCATGTATGCAAGTTGAAAAGAGCACTGTATGGACTCAAGTAGGCTCTTAGGGCATGGTATTCATGCATTGATAGTTACTTGCAAAGTGTGGGCTTCATCAAGAGTGAGGCAGATTCAAACCTGTACTATGTTCAGGTGAAGGGTAAACTTCTCATATTGTTGTTATATGTTGACGACCTATTTCTCACAGGGTCAGAGGAGCTCATAGCACACTACAAGTGGGATCTTGCAGAAGAGTTTGAGATGAAGGACTTAGGGTTGATGCACTACTTTCTGGGATTAGAGTTGTGGCAAAAAGAGGGAGAAATCTTCCTTGGACAAGGGAAGTACTTAATTGATATCTTGAAGCGATTCAGGATGGAAAAATGTAAGCCTATGTCAACGCCACTTGTGACCAACTGGAAGAGGATTAATGCTTCTAGATCAGAGGTAGTGGACCCTACTTTATACAAACAGTTGATAGGCTCTCTTATGTATCTGGTCAACACCAGGCCAGACATTTGTTTTGTAGTGAACTCACTCAGTTAATTTATGGTGGAACCTAAACGTGTTCACTGGATAGCTGCGAAGCATGTTTTAAGATATCTCTAAGGCACAGTTGATTATGGGCTGAAGTATGTTCAGCAGAATCGAGTGAAGCTCAAGGGGTTTACTGATGCAGATTGGGTAGGTAGTACAGTTGATCGAAAGAGCACTTTAGGGTGTAGTTTTAGTTTGGGATCAGGATCAGTCTCTTGGTACATCAGGAAATAGAAGTTAGTTCCACTGAGTTCTATAGAGGCTGAGTATATGGCAGCCAGTATGGCTACATGTTAGGCTATTTGGCTTTGGAAACTTCTAGCTGGGCTCTTTAATCAGGTGCTAGATCTTACAGTCATTTATTGTGATAATCAGAGTTGTATCAAACTCTCTGAAAATCTAGTGTTTCATGACAAGTCAAAGCACATTGAGATCAAGTATCACTTCATCAGAGATTATGTGGAGAAGGGGATAGTGAAGCTCAATTACATTCTTACCGATGAACAAATTGCAGATATCCTGACGAAGGCCTTGATGAAGAGTAAATTTGAATTCTTTAGGGACAAGTTGGGTGTGGTGAAGAACACCTTCCTCACTAAGAGGGAGTGTTGATTTTTGTAGCTCGAAAGGTGGAATTGTTTTAAAGCAACTCAAGATTAGATATGCTTTAAAACAATTTGAGTTGGATTTTTAGCAACAATAGTTTCTAGAATGTTTCTGAGTTTGTGAGGATGAGATAAATACTAGTGTGATTTTATGTGTAAAAATAGAAAAGCCAAAGAAAGCAAGGAAAACTTCTTTTTCTTGCATGCTAAGGAAAGCTTCTTTTCCTTGCATGCTAAGGAAAGCTTCTTTTTCTTGCATGCTAAGTAAAGCAGCTAGGCTCTCTATAAAAGTAAGATTGTTGTAGCAAACTCATATATTGTATTTTTTTGAAAGAAAAGTTTACTGTTAGGTTGAATAGTAGATCCAACATTTGCAAGTTTTTCCCTGCATTGGGGTTTTTTGGGTAAATCTATGTTATTATCTTTTTTGTATTGGCTTATTGTTAATTTTGCTTCCGCTATTATTAGTTGTTAATTAACCCAGTTGTATTAATCATTATAAATCAGATATATGTCTGTGAATTTATTATGGAATTAATCTGTTGCTAGATTATAGAAATTAACAATGGATGGATGTAATAAGTTTTTGCAGAGTTTCAAAGGAACACTCCCTTTTAATATGGAACAACCCAAGTGGTTATTTGTTCCAAATTTCAAACAATCTTATTTAATGCTTGCCCAACAATTTTTTTAATCTTCTCGCTTGATTTGGATTCTCAATGCTATTTTTGTTAGAAACTCAAGATTAATTGGAGATAATTTTTCCATCTACAACTTAACTGACTGTTCCACCTCCCTCCTTCTCATGCATGCATATCAGTTAACTGACAGTTAGAGATCAATTAGTTCAAGCAGTTAACAGTTAGTTTGTTTAAGCAGTTAGAGGATTAATTTAGACTTAGTTAAACAATTAGTTTATTTTCAGTTTAATTTTCCAAGAAAATCTATTTATAGATGCCTTAGGCATAGCATTGTAAGGAAATTAAAAAGATCAATAAAAAATCTTTTTTCGAAGATTGCAATAGCATTTTGTGTTCTGTGTCTTATTTTTTGCTCTGTATTGTTTTTCAAATTGGTATCAGAGCTTGAAGATCATTCAGATTGTGGGAAAGGTGTGGCACGCTTAGTAGAGAAAAGCCTAGCAAGAAGGAAGTCATAGAAAGAGCCTAGCATGTTGTGAGAAGCGCAAACTGGCCACACACTGGAATCAGTGATGCCAAAAATAAGAAGGTTGAAGTGCAGTCAACATGCAGGTAAAAGAAGTTGTGCAAGGCATCGATAGCAGGGTGAAAACTTGCACGGCCATCCAGCAAATCATGGGTAGAAGCGCTGATATGGAGAAGCGTGTGGAGACAACAGAGACCCCCGTGAGCAATTAATCATTACTTCACTATAAAAGAGATAGGCACTGCACCAATTAGAGGGGATATTCATCCTAGTCAGTAAGAAGACAGGTCACAGTCTTTTTTATTAAAAAAATAGTCAGCAAGAAGACAAGTCATAGTCTTTTTTTATTAAAAAAATAGTCAGCAAGAAGACAAGTCACAGTCTTTTTTATTTTAAAAAATTCAAAAAAAAAAGAGAAAGGATTGAGGGTTTGACATTTAGTAGATAGAAAGTCAGATCATGGAAAAACACCAGTGGATAAAATCAAAAAAAGGAAGAAGGAGAATTTAGTCACTTCAGCAATTGACATGGCAACAAATAATAGTATTTCTCAACCTCAAATTCTCATTTTTAATGGTAAGAATTACAATTTTTGGGCAATTAAGATGAAAACATTGTTTTGCTCATAAGAAGTTTGGGATTTGGTAGAAAATGGTTTTGTAGAACCGTAGGATGAGGCAACCCATCTGGCATTAATTCGAGCACAAAAGGACGAGCTTAAGGAGAACAGGAAAAAAGATGCAAAAGCTTTATTTATAATCTAACATGGACTGGATGAATCTATTTTTTCTAGAGTACCAGCAACAACAAGATCCAGAGAGGCATGGAAAATCTTGGAGACTACCGATAAAGGTAATACAAAGGTAAAAATTGATAATTACAATCTCTTAGGTGATGTTTTGAAAATTTGCAAATGAATGATTTAGAGTCTATAGACCAGTTTATGGGTCAAGTTTTGAATATAGTGAATCAAATTAGATCTAATGGAGAAACAATCACGGATTAGAAGATCATAGAAAAAATACTCAGGAGTTTACCCAGCAAATTTGATGCAATAGTTGTAGCTATTGAGGAAACCAAAGATTTGGAACAGTTATCTGTAGATGAATTAATGGGTTCTTTGTTAACACATGAATCGAAAATGAATAGGAATAACAATACTTCTCTTGAGAATGCTTTCAAGTCACATATATCATTTGGCAGAGGAAGAGGAAGAGGAAGGTCAAACTTTAGAGGAAGAGGCAGAGGCAAAACTAGAAGGAACAATCCAGATCAAGGTGAACACAGTAATCAAAACTACAACAATAGAGGACGTGGCAACAATCACTTACAACAAAGTTCACAGAGGTTTGATAAATCTAATATTCAATGTTATTATTGAAAAAAATATGGACATTATGCAAGTGACTGCAGAAGGAAACAAGGATATGTGGACAAGCAGAATGCTAATTACACAGGTAAATCTAGTTCTAATCCAGGTGAATCTAGTTCTAATCTTGGAAGCTTATTTCTCACTTGTCATGTTACTCAAGAAAAAGCTAGAGATATTTGGTTCTTAGATAGTGGATGCAGTAGTCATATGACAGGGAATAAAGAATTCTTTGCTAGTATTGATGATTCTGTAAAATCTGAAGTGAAATTAGGAAATGATATCAAAGTGGATGTAATGGCTAAAGGTGTAATAAATATTTTGGCAAATAATGGTGAAAAAGGGTTTATACTTGATGTTTATTTTGTACTTGGACTAAAGCATAATCTTATGAGTATTGGACAGTTAGTATAAAAAGGTTACATAGTATCTTTTATGGATAATATTTACACAATACTAGACAAGTTTCCAAGTGATAGGTTGATAGGAAAAGTGGAGATGACCAAGAATCAGATGTTCCCTCTTTGAATTCAGTGCATCCAAGGAGAAGAGGAAGCCCACTTCAAAACCATGCAGCTAGACCAATCATGGCTATGCCACTTAAGGTATGGACATTTACATTTTGGAGGTTTGATTTTGTTATAGAAGAACAATATGGTGAAGGGATTACCACCAATAGAAAAGCTAGGAAGTTCATGTGACAGTTGTATTCTAGCAAAATAGCATAGAGAGAGCTTTCCAGTAAGAGCCTCATATAGAGCAAATGTAATATTGGAGCTAGTCCATAGTGATTTATGTGGACCAAAGCAAACTCCATCATTTGGAGGTAGTACTTATTTTCTAACATTTATTGATGACTTTAGCAGAAAGACATGGATATATTTTCTCAAAAATAAGTTTGAAGCCTTTGAAAAGTTTAAAGAATTCAAGGCAATGGTTGAAAAGCAGAGTGGCCATTATATCAAGGTACTTAGATCTGATAGAGGAGGTGAATATATGTCTAATGAATTTCAATATTTTTTCAAGTATCATGGCATTAAAAGGTAATTGACTACAAGGTACACACCACAGCAGAATGGTGTAGCAGAAAGAAAGAATAGAACAATCATGGAAATGGCTAGAGGCATGTTGAAGGCCAAACACTTGTCAAATGAATATTGGGCAGAAGCAGTAGCATGTGCAGTATATATTTTGAATAGAAGCCCAACAAAGATTATCAGAGATTGAATTCCACAAGAAGCGTGGAGTGGTAAGAAACATAGTGTACATCATTTTAGAATTTTTGGTTTTATAGCATATTCTCTTATACCATCTAAATTGAGAAGAAAACTAGATGATAGAGGTGAGAAATGCATTTTTATTGGCTATAGTGAAGAATGAAAGGCTTATAAGTTGTATAACCCTATTAGCAGAGATGTTGAATTTAAGGAAGAAGAAACATGGGATGGTAGCACCATCAAAATTGGAGCACCAATTCCATAGAATGAAGAAGAATCTGAAGAACAAAATTTGCAAGGTGATCAATCCTCTCCACAAGCAAGAACAAGCACTCCAATAAGAACACCTAGGAGCTTTGAACAAGGTGAATCATCTGGTCATTCATGTCATCCTACTCCAAAATCACAAGTAAGTGATGAATCAGATCCAACTCTTGCCACTTTAAGATCAAGATTGAAAGGTAAGAAAATGAGAAATTTGAATGAGATTTATAATCAAGAAGAGAAATTAGATTTGTGTTCAAATTTTGCTCTTTTCACTCATGATCCTATGTATTATGAAGAAGTAGTTAATGAAGAACATTGGATAAAAGTAATGGATGAAGAAATGAATGCCATTGAAAGAAATCAAACATGGGATCTAACTAATCTACCTGAAGGTAAGATTGTATAGGAGTCAAATCGGTTTATAAGACTAAATTTGATGCAGATGGAAATGTTGAAAAGCACAAGGCAATGTTAGTAGCAAAAGGTTTTGCACAAGAATATGGAATTGACTATAATAAAACATTTGCTCCAATTGCTAGACTTGATACTGTTAGAATGGTTTTGTCAATAGCTGCTCAAAATAATTGGTATGTATATCAAATGGATGTCAAATCAACTTTATTGAACGATTTCCTAGATGAAGAAGTGTATGTGAAACAACCACCAGGTTATGAAGTGCAAGGACATGAAGAAAAAGTCTACAGATTGAAGAAGGCCCTTTATGGTCTCAAGCAAGCACCAAGAGCATGGTATAGCAGAATTGATTCATACATGACAAATAATGGATTCAGCAGAAGCAATAGTGAACCTACTTTGTACACAAAAATCAACAAAGAAGGTCAAATTTTGATTGTGTGTTTGTATGTTGATGATTTGATTTTCACTAGAAATTTGTCTGTAGACACATTTAAATCAGCAATGAAGAAAGAATTTGAAATTACAGATTTGGGATTAATGAAGTATTTTTTGGGCATAGAAGTTATACAATCAGAGAAAGGAATTTTTATTTGTCAAACTAAATATGCAAAGGATGTGTTAAGGAGATTTAAGATGCTTTATTGTAAACCAACATCTACACCAGTTGCTACAGGGACCAAACATAGCAAAGAAGACCAAGGGTCTAATGTTGATTCTACAACATTCATAAGACTAGTTGGTAGTTTGATGTATCTTATAACTACAAGACTAGACATCATGTATGGGGTCAATTTAATCTCTAGATTCACCGAAAGACTCACATTGGCAAGTTGGAAAGAGGATATTGAGATATGTGGTAGGAACTATAGAATATGGAATTTTATATTTCACAACTAATGATTTTAGTTTGATTGGTTTTACTGATAGTGATTTTGCAGGTAGCATTGATGATAGGAAGAGTACTTTTGGACATGCCTTTATTTTAGGCATAGGTGTGGTCACATGGGCATCCAAAAAGCAACCTATATTGACACTTTCATCAGCTGAAGCAAAGTATGTAGCAGTCACATCAGCAACATGTCAAGCAACTTGGATGAGGAGAATATTGATAGATTTATTACAAGCACAGAAGGAGTCAACACCAATCTTTTGTGACAACAAATCATCAATCGCATTATCAAAAAATCATGTTTTTCACAAGAGGAGCAAGCACATTGATACAAGATTTCACTTTATGAGAGAGTTAGTAAACAACAGAGAAATCCATCTAGAATTCTACAGATCTGAAGATCAATTAGCAGATATATTCACAAAGGCATTAGCAAAGGGGACCTTTGATTACGTAAGACAAAATTTAGGCATTGTAAATGCTGAAGTTGTTAGTGGTAGAAATTAAGGGGGAGTGTTAGAAACTCAAGATTAATTGGAGATAATTTCTCCATCCAAAACTTAACTGACTGTTCCACCTCCCTCCTTCTCATGCATGCACAATAGTTAACTAACAGTTAGAGATCAGTTAGTTCAGGCAGTTAACAGTCAGTTTGTTTAAGCAGTTAGAGGATTAGTTTAGACTTAGTTAAATAATTAGTTTATTTTCAATTTAATTTGCCAAGAAAATCTATTTATAGATGCCTTGGGTGTAGCATTGTAAGGAAAGAAAAAAGAAGATCAATAAAAATATTTTTTCAAGATTGCAGTACAATTCCATGTTCTGTGTTTTATTTTTCTGCTCTGCATTGTTTTTCAAAATTTATAGCCTCAGAATGTGGTTTATTGGGCTTATATAGTTACACAACTAGCAACATAGCCCTATACATAAATAGCATTCAATATCCCTTTGAATATACTAATAATGGTCTATAGTGTTTAGCCCATGCTATTGAAATTTTGAATATATACATTTAGACATAGTTTCCTTAGACTTAGTTTCTCTAATAGTCTAGACTTTTATACTGTAAAATCATACCTTAAAATTGTATGCAAGGTTATAGAAATGTTTTACTGATAACCATTGATGTTATTCAAAGGTCACCACCAGTGGAAAGAAACTAGATATCTTAGTTGATAATTTTCATTCCTAAATAATGTTTGAAGAGAGTTTCTTAGGAAACAACCTCCCAACAAAGAATATGACGTGAATGAAATGAAGTATGCCAATGAAGAAGATCTCATCATTGGGAGGAATACGCACGAAGGACCACTTAAATAATTGAATTATTACTTCGCTTGCATTTATTTATAATTTATTTATTCATATTACAACCATTTAAAAATATGATCTTGGTTTCCATTTACTACAATTTGAAAGCAATTGTTAAAAACTCTTCAATTATGATATTTAAAACATCACAACTCATTGTAAGCTGAATTAGAAGTTGCATTCTCCACGAAACCAAATAATAATACTGACACTATAATCATTATGATAAAGTATTGAAGAATAGTAAAATGGAGTAGAGCCTACATGTTGACTTATTTGACCCAAATCTATTACAATTTTATATTTAAATTAGATGCAAAATGCATTACTAATTTACCATAGTTACTGAAACTCAATCTATGAAGAACAATGTAGTTACACAAGTTTTATAATTTTAACTAACTGGGCTAATGTGTAGACGTGTAGACAAAGAAGTCGATAAATCATCGATTGCCAAGGAATGATAAATAATGGATAAGGTTACGCACCATTAAAGGAGGGGTGTTACATTCTTCCCCTCATAAAGAACCATTGTCCTCGATGCAAGAAGACCAGGGACACGTCTTGTTGGAAAATGTTAATAGAGATTCTTCTGGTTATGTGGGAACTTTAGTCAACTTTAAAAAGCTCTTCCTTCCAATTTACATAATTTCCTTTTCTTCCTTCCACAAAGGTCTACATGTCATTATTTATTTTCATTGTTTATTTTCATAGTCAAAGACACTTGACCGGTTATATATCTACGTGAAAGTTTATCTAGAAATCATAAATCATAAACTATTTGAATTTATTTCGACAATCAATCATTTAAAAATATATATATATTTGGCACCTTTTGCTATAGATTTTGCAATTTGTGGAGAGTGTGAATCACACATAGTTTGTGAGTGCTAGTTAAGTTTACGGTATATCTATAAGCAAATTTATCTTTTGTGGAATTAATCGAACACACATATAAGTAAATTTGAGAATGAGTTCTCTAAGACATGTGGAGGCTAGGCAAAATAATAATAATAATAATAATAATATTCACAAATAAGTTGTATAATTATTCGAATTACTTGCCATGGAAGATAAAGATGAAAAAATTATTTTTTGTTTGAATGTTTGAGATGTAGTCAATACCGAAAGACCTGAAAACATGAGTGATGATATAGTAAAAAAAATAGTTCACACAAAATCAATATTCCTTCATACTCATTACACTTCTAGTTGAAGACAAGGTGCTTACACACATTTAATACATGTATGTTTCTTATGACACTTCAAAAATGTTAAAGACTATATATGATGTAAATAATAAAGGTGGGTGATAGGAGTTATATCTCATGAAGGAGTTATACATGGTCAAGATGATGAAATATTTAAAAAATCAAAGAATGTATGATGTGGCCAACAAAAATAATGAACCAACAAATGCAAGTTGAACAAGAAGTTGATGATGATCATTCTCGAAACTCTTCCTTGTTTCTTCAAATTATTTTTCACTTCATTGAATGTCTCAAATCATGAAGCTACCTATCAAGAGTTCATTGGTTTTATTTTATCAGAAGAAGTACAACATGTTGGTGTTGATGAAGAGTAAGAAAAGCCTCTATATTCGAACAAAAAAATGGAGGAATTTTTTACATCCAACAAACATATTTCAATGATACAAATAATTTTATGAGGAAAATAATTATGAATAAAGAAAAACCATATTTTTTTCAATTGCAATAATTATTCATATAATTAATTCACATAGAAAATAAAAAGAGAAATCCCCAAAGAATAGAAGATACCATAATTGGTGATGTCTATTCGGAAATTTTTTAACTTGCATGGATCTATGTAATGGTAATTGTGCATAAGAGTTATGTTGAGAAAGGTTTTTTGTGCAAGAACTAGTTAGGAAAGATGTTGTGTAGGTTTATTGTGCAAATAGTGATGGTTGTTTATGCTTATATGTAGACTATCTATGACAATTACATAAGGTGAGAATGATGAGAGAAATGCATAGGGTACTATGTGAAATTTCATTGCACTATGGAAGGTTGTGATGTGCGGCATAGTTTTTAAAACACACTAAGGTGGTGTGAGTAACACGTCAAGAAATATATGTTACATTAAGCTGTTATGATAAACTTATTTAATGAGTTTATCAAATTAAGAAGTGTAAAGAACATCTTTATGGAACTATGACATGGACCTATTGAGGAGTGTTACAAAATGATCACTTTTTCTGGTAATTAGTGACTACATATTCCCATTTTACATGGTTATTATGGAGTGATATGTTATAAATAAGCATTGTTCTTCTTATAAAATAGGAAGATGCTTGAAAATCATATGAAAAATTCATACATTGTCAAGTTTATGTAGTGTATGTAACTAAATTCATTAATTTTAAATACCCATGGTCAGGTATGTTGATTTTAATATACAAAAAAATTGATATAGGGAGGTTATTAGACATTACAACTTATTTTAGCATTGCATGAACAACTTTAACCTATGTTGTATCAAGAAATTTAGTGTGTAGGGTTTTCAAAAGTGAAATGTTTTATACTATGTGTGCATGTTATTTCATTGTATGTTTAAGATTCATTAGCTTGCCTCTCCTTTGTATTAGTTTATCTTGCATAGGATTTATTCCCATTTTTTTGTATCAAATCTTAGTTGAAATATTTTTAGAGATTGGAATAACCTATGATAAACAAACAACTTGTGTGGCACTTTTACCTAGAATAATATTTTTGAATAAAATTATTGAAGAACAAGATTAAAGATTGAGAAATTTAATGATCAACATCTTGAGTATTGGAAAGTCAAGATGGAATATCTCTTAGTACATAGAGATAAGTGGGTTGTTTTAGTATATTCACCACCCATGGGAATGAAACCAAAATAATGGGAGAAAGTTAATAAGAAATCTAGAACCTGTATGAAGTAATATTTATTGGATTTAGTGATATTAAATATTTTAATACAATATTTTTATAAGATAAGTTGGGAATGTTTTCTAAATCAAAATTACTAGTAAATAGACTATTCCTATGAAATATGTTTTAATCATTGTAAATGGATGATGGTGATTTTTTTGTAGATCACCTAAATGTATTCAACATTATGACAAGCTAATTATATTGTGTGGATGCTACAATGGATGACAAATAAATGTGTATCACATTATTGTACTCTTTTCCAAACTCATGTCAAAATTTAGTGATTGTTATCACTAGTAATATATCATAACTAAATATAGAGGATGTAGTTGTAACTTTGGTATCATAGGAGATGAGGTGCAAGACTATGGAAATCTATTAAGAAACTAATGCATTTTTTGTGTGAGGTCACTTGATAGAAAGGGACAAACAAAAAACTAGGGATAAGTGTTATAAATCTAGAGTTAAATCTAAGACTAAAGATATATCCCTAAATAAATGTTGGAACTATTAGTACATAAAATTGCACTTAAGAAATTGGGCCCTTATGAAGTATAAAATCCTGAGTCCTTAGCCCATGTCTTGTTTTTGAATGTTCATGTCAAATGTCAAGTTTCATGTTAAATTGGCTAAGTATTAATTTGGTCTTTACTTGGCATATGTGTCTTTCCCTTAGAATTTTTCTAGGTTTTTTATGCAAACACTTTCCCTAACAGAAATAGGTCTTTGAGTTTTTTGTCTTTGACAAAAAATTTGAAGACTTATTTCTGTCAGATATTTTATCAGCTACAAAAAGTCCAAATAAATTATATGTTTTAGGCCAAAGTCTTTTTTGTTTTGGAATTTTTGTGTATGGAAGAAAGGTCAAAGGATTCTTGCCCATTGGGCATTTTATCTACGTAAAAATCATGAAATAAATGTAAAGTCAATTGTATCAAAAAAAAATTTAAGTCCAAAAGGCTTATTTCTTTTAGACATTTTGTCCATGGAAAAAAGATTCAAGGGAATTTTCCCTTCAAGAATTTTATTGCACAAAGAGACGAACAAAATTCAATTCCTTTAGTAAAAGTGTGAGTTTAATTTCTTCAAGAAAAATGTCAAAGTCATTTTCTTCGAGGAAATTGTTTCGGACAAAATGTCCAAAACAATTATCTTGATGAAGACAAAAATGATGAATGTCAAATTCTTGTGGGAATTTTATCTAATACAAAATTTATGAAAGGGCTATTTCCTTTAGGCATCTTACATGTGTAAAAAGTCTGATAAGGTTCAAATCTCTTAGGAAAAGTGTGAAGTCAAAATCCTTCAGGGACATTGTCTCAAACATTTTCTCTGAAGCAATTATCCTGACAAAAAATCCTGAAAGTATTGTTACGGAAGAGGAATGTTGAAGATAGATTATTACAAAGAAATTTTATTGAACAAATGTCCCAAAGATCAAATACCAAATGAAAATATAAATTATAAAACTAGGAACACCAAAGACAAAAGGCCTGAGAGAATTATTTCATAGATAAAAGGTTCAATGACTAGAAGGTCCAAAAAATTCCCTTGAGTTACATAAATGTTGAGCTTGTAGGGCTTGATTAAAAATCTAGTAGGTTTTCATCAATCGATGGTACATAGTGAAGCACACAAATCCTGATCGATGGTGTGTATAAGGCCAATGTTTTAAATAAATCCCCATGATGAGTGAGATGATGACAAGTATCACCATTATGGAAACCCTATCAAAAATTTGATGAAGTGCAGACTAAATGCTAAACTTTTCAACAAAGTTGTTAGCAAAAATAGAGAAGATAAGTGACATAGTTGTGTGCCACAGATTAAAGATCACGATTTTTTCAAAAATTAATGGCATGCATTTGCTCAAGTGAGGATGATCCAACAATGTGGAATGAGAGTGGGATTTTATAAAAAATCCTATAATGAATGTAGGACTTCCACATGGTAGAAGTGTGCTAGTCCATCAGGATTGATAGACTAGGGTGTGAGAGTATGTGGGGCTGCCAAGTGACATGACCTCAGGGCCAAAGAAAACTAGTAGCCAATAGTGCTTTGTCTTTTAGATCAACATAGATGGTCTGCATCAATATTTGTAGATATATCCAATGGTGTGAACCAAGATGGGCTTTTTGAAGGGTCCATTTTGAACATGGTAATAACATGTGTCAGATATGCAATGAGCCAAACATATATCTATGGTCCATGTTTACTCAGAAAAAAAGATTTGATGGTGTAGGATGATCATGGACATTTTAACAAAGTTTAACCTTGTATGGAGAGAAGTGAGGTTGAGCTAAGTGTGAAACAATGATATTGGTGAACTGAGTGATATGGTGATGCCGCATAGGCATGTATGACATGTTTAAGGACCATATGTAATACAATTAGCGAAGGCTTCCACCACTGACACCACCTTGGAAATTTGCAAATACCAAATTTTTGAGAGGGACCAAGATCTACCAAAGGAAATCAAAATTTGAAACTAGTGATTTTTTGAATTAAAAAATATGAAGGAAACCCCAAAAGGCAAGATGTAAAAAAGCAAAAATGCAAAAATAAAAACTATAAAAAACAAAATTGTAGCCAAAAGTAAAAAGTGAAAAGTGACCTAAGTATTTTGTATTATTTCATTTGTTGTGTTTGTTGAAGTTCCTCCATAAGCGAGAAATTTTAGGCTTGTAAATCCAAGGTGGGCCACTCTAGTGGAGATCAGTCAAAGGGCCATGGATCTAGAATATTCATAGGAAATCATGGGAAAATTAGGATTTTCCATGGCATGCATGAGGCAGTGTATCTATCTAGAAGTTTCTACCTATGTAGGCAAGTGGTCAAGAGCATCCCTAGGAAATTGCACATGATGACAAAGTTTGTTCGGCCCTCTACCATGAATATTGTCCCTCTAGCTCATGAAAAAGGTATCTGTCACCATGAAATCAAAAGTATGTTAAAAATCCTCATCATTCTTTCTAGAGGTAGTTAGAGTTATGATTTTCTTACAAATGATAAAGATTTCAGGTATGGCAAGGGAAAATTTTCCAGCTAGAAGCATCTTTATGGACTTCAAAGTTTATTCTAAAAATTTTCAAGTTGAGACCCACAGTTACATATTTTGTAAATGTATAAATAAAGGTATTCTCCTATATTCAAGGGGTTGGTTGGTTGTTTGTTGTTGTTTGTCATTATTTTAGGTGTCTATTTTCTCCAAGTCTAGGTTCTGTAGATATTATTCTAGAATTAATTATTGTGTGTAGATCTTGTCTCCCTTGCTAATGTGGTTGCACTTGTAAAACCATTAAAAATATTTGAGAGTATGCTTATGTCTTCCTTTTCAAAAGAGAAATCTCACCGTGCATGTCCCCATAATAGCATTTTGAAAGTATTGATGTGTGTAATGTTTCTTTTCAAGTTAATGAATATTCTTGTGGTTCTTTCTTATTTCATGTAGATGAAGTGAAGAAATCCATTTTTCAAATATTTTTGATTGGATATCTAGTTTTATACTCATTACTAGTTATATTTTTTAAGCATGGATCTGGGTTATAAAACCCTTTTTACATTATTTTAGAATCTATTGCTAAATAAATTGTTAGGGAACTCTAGGTTTGTAGATACAATAGGGAAAGGCATTTGAAAAATTAGTTTCAGTGCATGTTCTGGTTTTTAAAGGATCATGTAGTATTTCCCATTAGCTTACATTTGAGATTTTATGCATCTTTTCTAAAGAATATTATCATGAAATACTGCAAGACACCCTTTTGTTTAGAAGCCACCAATAAGCCACTCTCCATTTTATAATTATCCAACTTTTCTACCTTATCATGCCCTAAAAAATAATACACCTTGTTGTATACTATAAGTATTATTTTCCTTGTAAATGCATATGATATTACATATTTGAAATGTAATTATAGTTTGTGTTTTAATTTCTAGCACTATAGTTTTTCATTTAACCCTTATTGTTGAAGATTATATAGAATGAAGATTGTAGTATCTTTCCCATCTATCTTTACTAGCTTGTATATGACTTAGATCATTTGTGCTTTTCATGTGACAAACCTTCATTGGTGAAGTGTGCGATTTTGGTTATGCCCTAATCATATTTGTTCCTTGTTCCAAAAATCCCCATGGAGGTTCAATTGCATAATCTCTCCATGTGAGAAAGATACCCCATAGGTCCTCTCCCCTTGGTTCAGGTAGAACCAAAAGTAGCAGGGATCTGACCATACCCTTTGTAGGTGCCTCTTAGTCATTTTCTACATTTGGTCTAGTCTTGATGCTAAACCCTTCTTTGGATATAATGTCATAGTAGCAGGTTTTTCATATTATTTTTTATATTTTTTAAGTATATAAGGCCAAGTGTACGAGGTGTAAAACTAAGAACGAACTATTTTCTTGCACCATTACTGAAGACTAAACTAAAATCCTAGTTCCTTATGTGTTTCTAGGGACTCTTATAGAGATTTGTAGGTATTTCATGTTATGAAGTTCTCTATTGTTACTACATTGATTTGACTATCTTGGTTATCAACATCTCAACACTATGCTAGAGATGTGTCAAGAATTTCTTAAGGTTTAACAATTGAATTCTACTACATTCATTACAAAAATTTGTTAATATTACATGTTGAAAGATGTTTTTTACCATTTGAACATTATTCTAAAGATTTCAAAGACTTTTATTTTTATCTCATCATTAACTTCAACAAAGTATGTTTTCAGCATGTATCACTATCAGTTTGTTAATTGTTTTATTATAAAAGTTTGATTCTAGTCATGACTCTAAATTTATTTTCTAGTTTTAAGGAAGATCAATGCCTAGTTTGAATATTTTTTATTAACCTTTAGCTTTGAGTATTTTCTTATTTGAAAATCTGAAAGGATTGAGATCATACTTTAGAGGTTACCCATCTAAAAAACTTATCTCACCATTATGTATTCATCAAAGAAGAGGAAGACAAGTTTGGAAGTCTATTAAAGGGAATAGTATAGATATTAAGGGTTGTCAAGATTCTGATAATCGTAAACTATTTATCAACCCTCCCATTATTGAGGACTATCATAGCTCTCCTAGCAACTCTGAAACCTATAGTCTTGTGTATTACCCAACTTATTCTCAACCAACTGAATCCCCTCACATGTTTGATACACTAAGTCCACCTCAATCACCCCCTCATATCCCTTTGTCATGTATTCTTGAACCTCCCATTGAACCAATCATGTAGCATAGGGACCCAGATGGGAATGAGCATCTTGCATTCTGTGTTCCTAGATTCAGGGATATCAATTTTATTGAAATGGTAGGGTATCCTAATGAAGTCCTAAATGAAGTTAGAAAATGCCTCTCAAAGTTTCAAGGGAATAATACAATGAGTGATGATTAACACCTGAGGGATTTTTAAAATATCATTGAATATTATGAGGATGTGTGCATCAAGTTATTTGTGCACAAACTAGATGAAGATACTCATGAGTGGTTCAATAGTCTTCCCCCTGGATGCATCAATTTATGGGAAGAGATGAGGAATGTCTTTAAAATTTAGTATGGAAAAAGAGTTAATCCAAGGTTTCTTTTAGTTGAGTTTGAAAATATAAAAAAGAATCCTAATGAATGTGTGTTGGAATTCAATGCACAGTTCAACAAGACCATGATGAGACTACCCGAGAACATCAGGCCCAATGATACAATGTATTTGATAAAGTATTATGACAACTTTGATAAGAAGGTTATATACTACTTGAAGGAAAAGGCTCCCAATAACCTATGGTTGGCATTCAATATGGCCATCCAAATTGAGAGCAACATAAATGATTTGGAAAAGCCCATGAATAAGTGGGCTGATATAAAATTGGTCAATCCTAAAAATACGTAATCCAAAAAGACAACTAATTTGTGGGAGACTATTAAAACTTTGCCCTGTGTTGACAAAGAAATGTCATACAAATTGGCCAAAGATAATAAGGAGATCCCTCATGTGTCTACTAGTCAAGATAGGGATCCAATTCTAAATCAAGTGCAAAGGGGGCATGCTTTCCACAATTGAGATAATAATAGAGGAAAGAGGCCTACATGTGAAGAAATAATAGATATAAATTGAAATAGAGGGGCTAAAAAGTGCCCAATCCTTTAAATTCCAGAGTAAATGTTGTAGATTGTGACATTGATATTGATTGGTGTGACAAGTGTTTCATTCCACATCTAATAGTTTATACAACTTAACCAATTGATGAAGAATCAAATGAACTTGGGTTTGCATCATTTGGTGATGATATTTTGATGTTCAATTGTCAAATCTCCCCAAGTTAAATGATTGCCTCAATGTAATTGCTATGTGCTACTACTGTTAATCAATTTTGGAGTGTAGTTGAAAAATTAAGTGTCCTAACTCCTGAGTTTTCTTGTGACATTAATATGGCACAAGCATATAAATTTCCCATTCACAATTTTTATTTTTACACTCTATGATGATTAATAAATATGATGGGGGAGTTATATCAGTTTAGGAAAAGTAGATATTCATTAATATAATAATTTCCTAAGAGAAGGAGTTTTCTCATGCTACTGCTCCTCAAGGCACTACCCCTACAAATCCAAAGGTGGGGGATGCTAGTAAGGATTCTAGGAAAACTACAATAGCCCTTAAATCTTCCAAACCAATACCCATTTCTTAATTTTCTAAGCTTAGAGGTTCTCTAGCCAAGGAAAGGGTACCCATATTATCTACTATCCCTAAGGGTGATAATGAGTTTAAACAAAATCCACCTTTGAAGGCTACTATTAAAGATTTAAATCCATCCCATCTCACTCCACTTCAGACCTCAAGTGATTATATTCCAATTAAAGGTGTAACCTTCCACCAAATACTCTAGTTCCTTAGTATAACATATGTGATATAGCCCAAGTGTTGAGTCAAATAAAAATCACCATGTCGCTTATTGAATTATTAAGAATCAATGAACATAATAAGAGAGCATTTGAGTAATTTGAATTTGGTGAAAGGTCAGCTATGAATGAAATTGATTTTCCCCAAATATCACCAAAAAGTGATGAGAAATTAGAAGAGGTTATTAAAATTGCTCCTGAGGTCTATTTGGGAACTGCATTAGTATAAAGTTAGCTGAATGTGGATCTATTTTATACAACCTTGATGATCAATGGTCTGAATTTTCAAAACTATATGTTTAACTCCAAATCTTCTTGTAATTTGATGCCCCTAGGTGTCCTAAATGAAATTATAGTAAATATTTGGCAAGTGTTATGCCATGGACTCACAAGAGGTTCCAGTTGTTGGACAAGTCAATGGACTAGTTGTACAGTTGGTAGTTGATCTTGGTAAGTATTTGAATATGAATGTGGTAGTTGTAGACTACCCACCTAAGTGGGGGATGTTGTTGTCAAATAAATGGGCTGCTAGCATGGGTGGTAGTGTAAAGATTGACTTATCTTATGGAACCATTCAAATTGAGGGTAAGATGGTCAAGCTTTATAGAGATCTGAAGATGGTACATGTAATTGAAGATCTAAAATGTGCTCTTAATGAAGTGTTGTACACAGATGTTGAGACTGGAAACTTTGTTGGGAATGTTTATACTAGTGAATATCCTATTATTCTTAATGTTGAACCTAACAAAGGTGTAGTTTGGAATACGTTATTTGATGGGGCTTGTTCTAATCTTGGAAATGGAGCTGGGGTTGTCTTTTATGCCCCCAATGGTAATTGTTTTATGTTTTCTTTTTAGTTGTCCTTTGAGTGCATGAATAATAATATTGATTATGAATCACTCTTGCTTGGTTTAGGGATTACCCATGAACATGGAATTAAATGTTTGGTTGTGAAGGGTGATTATGATTTAGTGGTTAAGCAAATCTATAATACTTATGCCACCAAGAATAAAATATTGAAACAATATCAAAATATTATTTGGGATTTACTTGAATTTTTTGATGCATGTAATATATGTTATCATGATAAAAGTTGCAACCAAGAAGCTGACAAACTTGTAGGGTTAGGTTCTCAATTTCATATTACAAATACAAGCCCTTATTATCAATATCAAGTAGAGGTGCTTGTCAAGCCTTCAATCCTAGATAATTTTCATCATTGGTAGGTCTTTGATGATGATGATGATGATATCATAAGGTTTCTAAATTATGAGGTTTAGTTCTATGATCAACTCATAGAATTGGAATATATGGTTCAAGTCTGTCATGGAAAAAAAACCCTTTTTGGGAAGGACATTATTCAGGTAAAGATAAACATGCTCCTTAGGGGTTTGGTAAGTTTATAAGGGTCTTTTGATGGAGATGATAAGATCAAATCAAGATGTTCATTTATCTCAAAATACATGAGTAAGTGTAACTTGGGTTCTCATGAAATTCCAAGGAGTATTTGGCTTGGTACTTAGTCGAGTATAGTTGAGAAATAAGTTTACATGCAGCTACTAAATAAGTACTATAATTTTTTAGCATATTCTTATTCTGAGCTAAAAGCGTATATGGAAGACTTGTTTCAGTATGTCATCCCATTACAACAACATAGAAATAATTTCAATAAGAAACAAAGACTTATTAACCCCATCTTGGCCACCAAGATGTGGGATTAGTTAAAGAATCAAAGGGAAGGTGGTATAATTCAGCCCATTAAGTATTCATCATGGGTTGAAAATTTAGTCCATGAACATAAGAAGAATGGTGACATCTGCTTGTATGTGGATTTGAAGAATTTTATCAAGGTTTCTTTGAAAGATAATTATCCCCTACCTAGTATGGATAATCTACTACAAAGTGTTACTAGATCAAAAATGTTATCCACATTATATGGTTTCTCAAGGTATAAACAAGTTTTTGTAAAGGAATCTAAGAGATCTACGAGTATGTTCACAATGCCTTGTGTATGTATGTGTGTATGTATGTATGTATGTATGCATATATGAGGATGCCTTTCAAATTGATGAATTATGGTGCAATGTTCCAATGAGATATGGATGTCACTTTTGTAGGGATAATTAACATGTTCATAGCTATGTATCAAGATGATATTACTATGTACTTCAAGACTAGAGAAGAACATTTGGAACATCTAGAAAAAGTGTTGATCAGATGCAAGGAATTTGAAATTTCACTTAATCTGAAGAAGTGCCACTTTGGAGTATAAAAGGCCAACTAAATGAGACATATAGTGTCTAAATATGGTGTCATGATTAACCCCAAAAGGGTAGAATCCATTGAAAAAGTGCCTATTTAGTAGTCCAAGAAAAGAATTTAATGTTTTTTTGGACTATTTAACTTTTTAAGGAGGTTTGTGTCCAATTTTGCAGAGATCACTCTACCTATTAATTCCATGTTAAAGAAGGATCATATTATTAAGTGGGAAGAGATGGATATTCAAGAATTCATTGACATCAAGGGAGATTTAAAGTTGATTCCTATCTTGGCTAGAACTGATTACACAAAGTCATTCCAGATACTCTCTTTTTCATCATATAATATTATTGTTGTTATTATATTGTAAAAGAATGATGATGGTAATGAACAACACACATATTTATTTATCAAAGTTATGTAAGGTCGTGAACTAAACTATGCCATCATGGAAAATTAAGCTTTCACTCTTTTGAAGTCTGTTAAAAAGCTTAGGCCCTATATTATGAGTTCACAGATCATTACGAATGTCCTGTATACCATGGTGAAGGACATTTTAAGTTAGACTAAATTATCTATCAAGAGATGTAAGTGGGTCAACAATTTATAAGAGTATGACATGGATATTTAGACCACCAAGTTAGTAATAAGGATGAGTCTATCCAAGCTTATGGTTGAAAGAAATTTACAATATATTGAGTTAAACATTATTATTTTTAATGTTGATTATTCTTTGAGTCAATTTAACATGTCTTTGTGGTATAGAGATATTGTTTACTAATTGTAAAATATAAACTATCCCACTAATTTGGTTAAGAATCAAAGAAATTTCAATATTGTTTCCTAAAAAATACCTCTTGAATGAGAATGGACTAGCATGAAAGAATCCATATGGGGTTCTCCTAAGATGTGTACTAGAAGAACAAATTGCTTTTCTGATTGAAGACTTTCATAGTGGAGCATGTGGTGGAAATTTTACACCTAAGGTTACAACTCATAAAATTATAAGAGATTATTATTGGTGGCCATAATTGTTTAAGGATGTTGCTTAGATAGTTAGAATCTGTGGTAAATGTCAATGCTTTATTTGGAGGATGAAAGCTTCAGGTTTTCTTCCCTTAGAGCTTGTGATGATTAAAGGCCCATTCAAAAAATGGGGAATGGATTTCATTGGAGAAATTATTGATTCATCAAGCACTAGATATAGATGAATACTATTTGAAATTGATTACTTCATAAAATGGGTTGAAGCAATCTCTACAAGGAAATCAACACACTAGGTAGTTATGGATTTTTTAAAATAAAATTTTGGTGTGCCTATCAAATTTTTTGTAGAAAATTCCATGAGATTTAAAGCCAAATATTTAGTAGCATTATGCAAAGAGTACATGATTGAGTTGACATAATCTTACAATGACAACCCTCATGGGTATTTGCAAGTAGAATCCAGTAACAAAAACTTGCTCAAGAACATCAGATGCACTTTGGAAGCAAACAAGAAAAAGTGGGGTGAACATTTTAATTTTCTTTATAGGATGATAGGATCATGCCTAAGAGAGATACAAGTAAAATCCATTTTGAGCTTGTTTATGGAGCTCAATTAGTTTTTCCCATGAATTTTCAATTGCCCACTTATCAACTCATGTGGTAACTAGAGGATAATGATAAAATCAACCAATATGAAAGCAGGATGAACCAAATTATTGAGCTTGATGAAATCTGAAGACCATTCCATGAAAAACACCTTAAATTCAAAGAAAAGCTAAAGAAGGTATTTGATAGGAAGGTCACTCCAAGAACCTTTTAATAGAGAAAATGGGACCAATAGAGCAAGGTTCAGAGTGATCAAAAGGCCACCAAGTGCCATTACCTTAGGGCCAAAGGAAACTAGTATCTAATTGTGATTGTTCTTTCAGATTAAAATCGATGGTTCACATCGATCTATGAACTTAGATGTAATAGTGTGAACCAATATGGACTTTCTAATGGGTCCATGTTAAACACAATAATGACATGTGCAACAACTAAAATGAGCTAAACATATAACTATGGTCCACATTTACTCAGATGAATAGATCTGATGGTATAGGATGATCATTGACATTTTAACAAAGTTCAACCATGTATGGAGATAAGTTAGGTTGAGGTTAGTGTGAATCAAAGATATTGGTGAATTGAGTCACATCATGATGTCACATAGGCTTGCATGACACATTCTAAGACCCTGTGTAATACAATTATCGAAGGCTTCCACCACTAACAATAACTTAGAAATTTACAAATGGAAAATTTATGAGAGGGGCTAGGATTTATCCAAGTAAATCAAAAGTTGAAACTAATGCATTTTTGCATTAAAAAATATGAAGTAATCCCTAAAAGGTTGGATGTGAAAAAGTAAAAATGCAAAAATGATAAATTTGAAAAACAATATTGGAGCTAAAAGTAAAAATGTAAAAGTGACCTAAGTCTTTTGCATTTTTTCATTTTTGTGTTTCCCCAAGTTCCTCTATGGGTGAGAAATTTCAAGCTTGTAAATCCAAGGTGGGCCACTCTAGATAAGATCATTCAGAGGGCCATGGATATAGAATATTTATATAAAATTATAGGAAAATTAGGTTGTTCTATGGCATGCATGAGAGGGAAGGCATCTATTTAGAAGATTTTAGCTCTCTAGGCAAGTTTTCAAGAGCATCCCTAGGTAGTTACGCATGATGATAAAGGTTGTTTGGAATTCTACCATGAATATTCTCATTATATATTTTTAAAAAGGAATCTCTCACCATGAAATAAAAAATTTGTAACACATCATCATTATTTGTATAGGTGGTTAGAGTTATTATTTTCTTGCAAATGGGTAAAGATTTTAAACATGGCAAGGGCATATTTTCTAGTTAGAATCATCTTGGTGGAATTGAAAGTTTGATTTGCAATATTTCAAGCTAATATCCATAGTTCCAAATCTAAAAAATGTATAAATAGAGGGATTATCCTTTATTCAAGGGGTTGGTTAGCTGTTGGTTTTTATTGTTGGTCACAATTTTAGGTGTCCATTTTATCAAATTCTAGATTCTACAAAAAAATTAATGGGATCAATTATTTTGTGTAGATATTTTCTCCCTTAATAAGGTGGTTACAACTATACATCCATTAATAAGATTTTAGAGCATGTTTATGTCTCCCTTGTCAAAATATCAATCTCACCATGCATGTCCCCATGGCAGCATTTTAAAAGTAATGATGTGTGTAATGCTTCTTTTCAAGTTAATGAAATTTTTTGTGGTTCTTTGTTTTTTCCTATAGATCAATTAAAATAATCCATTTTATAAATATTTTTGAAATCATATCTAGTTTTATTCTCATTACTCATTATCATTTTGAGCATGGATCTAAATTGTAAAACCCTTTATGCATTACATTAGAATCTGTTGCTAAATAACTTGTCAGGGCACCCTAGATTTGTGGATTCAATAGGGAAAAACATTTGAAAAATTAGTTTTAATGTGTTTTATAGTTTTTTAATGATCATTTAGTATTTCCCATTAACTTCCATTTAAGTTTTTCTACATCTTTTCTAAGGAATATTGTCATGAAATAATTCAAGACACCCTACTATTTGGAAGCCACTAACATGCCCACCTCCATTTTATAACTTCTAGTCTATCCTACCTTAAAAAATAATACACCCTACTACATACTATAAGTATTATTTTCCTTTAAATGCATAATATCTTGTATGTTTGAGATGTGTTTGTTGTTTGTTTTTTAGTTTCCAACACTGTTATTTTCATTTGACCCCTATTGTTGAAGATTATATAGAATGGAAATTGAAGTCTCTTTCCCATATATATTTAATAGATTGCATATGACTTAGAATATTTGTGCATTTTTTGTGACAACCCTTCATGGGTGAAGTGTGTGATCTTGGTTATGTCCTAATCATATTTGTTCCTTATTCCAAAAATCCCCATGGAGGTTTAATTGTAGAATCTCTCCATGTGATCAAGATACCCCATAGTTACTCTCACCTTGGTTCAAGTAGGTCCAAATGTATAAAGGAGATGACCATACCCTATAAAGGTGCCTCTCAGTCATTCTTTGTGTTCCATCTAGTCTTGATACTAAACCTTTCCCTAGTTATAATGACATACTAGTAGGTTATTCATCTTAGTTTTCCATTTTATTCATGTGTGCAAGGTCAAACATATGATGTGTAAAACTAGGAACTAATAAGAACTATATAAATTCAATAGATTTCAAGGACTAGAAAGTGATTTAGGTGTATAAGGTCATACCACAAAATGCTACACAATCACAAGGTGGAAAGGTATACATTGATGGAGATGGTGATGTATATATCATATCCTCAGTTCACATGTATATAAAAATGCATTGATTGATTGATTTAGGTGCTTCTTATCATATTACTCTTGCAAGGGAGTGGTTCTAAAAATATGAAAAATATGATGCCAGTGATGTATTTTTGGGAGACAACTCGACCTAAAATATAGTGGGTAGATTAAAAGTGTAATTAAATTTTAGATAAGGGAGGAAAACCACTCTCTCTAGTGGTTTCCACATTTATAGCCTTTTGATGAATGTAATCTCTATGATAAAATAAATAAATATGGGTTTAGTGGTCTCATTTAATTGATAACGGTGAAAAATGGTGTGTGAAGCTATGGTGTTGGAAATGTGTATTTTCATGGATACTTTATTTATAGTTTATACGAGTGTGATAAGCAACACATGTAAAAACTATATTGTTAATGAGTACAAGGCTGATTTAATAAGGTGTTCATTTATTTTAGTGGATAATATAATATTTTGGCATCAAAGGCTAGGCCTTATTACTAAATTTTTTTTGTGAATGATGTTGATTAAATATATGATTAAAGGGATATATAATTATGCCTTGGACTTAAAATCATATGAATATTTCATCTATGGTAATTATATTTGAGATCAATTCCTTAAAATTTGTACAGGGGTAAGTGGAATCTTTCAGGTGATCTATAGTTATTTTTTCAGACTAGTAGATGCATACTCACTAAATAAGTTTGTTTTTTATGTGTCCTTCATAGATTATTTTTCTTGCAAGACCTAGATTTATTTCATCTAGAATAAATGTGAACTTATCAATGAATTCAAAGACTTCAAAGCCCTTTTTGGAGAACCAAAAAATGAGGAAGATCAATATATTTCATAAGGATAAGGGGGTAAATAATACTTCAATTATTTTGGTGCTTTCTAAATGAAGAATAAAATTAAAAATAAAAGTAAAATTCCATACCCATAGAAATAGAATGGAGTTATAGGGTATATTTACATGATTTTCATGGGAAAGACACAATGTATGCTTAATGGTGTGCACTTTGAGTATATGTTTTTGGATAAATTAGTTATTGGTAATTGTTACCTTGTCAATAAATAACCCACATCAACATTATTTAATAATAATTTATAACAAGCATTGAATAGAAAGGAAGTACGATTCAAACAACCTAAAAATCTTTTTTTGTGAATCTTAATCCCATATAAAAAAGGATAAAAGATGAAAAACATGAATATAAGTATGTGAATTAAATTTTTATTATATATGGGAATGTTAATAAAGGATACAAGCTATGGAACCTTAGGACAAAGAAGGTAGTATATATGTGAGATATAGTCTTTATGGAGGGGAGCAAGGTTGTTCTACAATAAGAATAAAATAAATAACCAAAGGAAGAATTAATAAAAATTTAAGTTGATGCAGATGTTTAATATTTTATATTATAGTATGATATGATGGGTGAATATTTACAAAGTTAAATGAATAGGAGGATCTTACGACTCCCAATATGAGATCAAAATGGATGGACATAATGCCTAAAAAGTACAACCCACATGATTTTTGTTTTGAATTCATATTAATTATGATTGACAATGAAGAACCCAAGAGGGTAAAGGAAGTTATTGGATATCAGAGAGAAAATATTGGAAGATGTCGATGAAGGATGGAATTAAGGCTTTGTACAAGAATGAGACTTGGTACCTAGTAAAGTTGTCTATACAAACACATTTAGGCTACATGTGGGTTTTAAATAACAAAAATAAAATGCACAAGGAGAAATGGAGATATATATGTATTTCATTTTTACAATAAAGAGACTTGGTACTTGGTAAAGTTTCCTATAAAAACACATTTAGGCTACAAGCGGGTTTTAAATAACAAAAAAAAAGGGCACAAGGAAAATGGAGATATATATGGATTTACTAGTAGACAAATGATTCTGACAGGTAGAAGAATAAGAATTTGAAGAAACCTTTTTTCCCTATTATGAACTTGACTTCCACAAATATTTATTTTATCAATATATATTGTGTTTTATATTGAGATAAATTATATGGATTTTAAGACAACATTTTTGAATTGAGAGATTCAATAAGAAATATAAATGTCTCAACTAGAAATCTTCAAGGTGAATGGAAAGGAGGACTTGGTATGCAAACTAAATAAGTCATTGTATGCCTTGAAACAACCATGAAGAATGTAGAATCATGAGTTTAATTATTATGGGGTTGGACCTAGGATTTTGAACAAAAAAGTCTATCATTACATTTTATATAAGGAGGAGCATGATAAATATTTCATCATAGTTATCTATTTGGATGACATGCTGCTGATTAAAAATGACAAGATCATGATAAAGTAGGTGAGGTCTCAATTATTTACATAGTTAAACAAAAAATATCTTAGTTATACAAGGTTAATCTTGGGTGTGTAAATCAAACAAGATCATGTGAATGCTAGACTTGAGAATGTACATTGAGATAATATTAGAAAGATTCTAAATGTAGGATTTCAAGACTATGCACACACCCTTTCTAGTTGTTTATAAACTATCTACTATGAAATTAAGAAGGACAGAGTAAAATTTTAAGTACATGTTTCGAATTATATACATGAGTGGGTTGGGAAACTTGTTGTATGATATGTGTAGCCTAATATTTGAGCTTATGAATTAAACTATCTAATTTAATCACTCAATCTTCTAATTACTAAGTAAAGTGATAGAGCCATTATAATTCAATGCAAATTGATGAATGAACAATTCAAAATAATATTAAAATCCTAAATCTAAGTTATCTATACCATTATTAAATGAATTAAAAGATAAATAGGACTAGGATTACCTTGACTCAAATTTTTGAAATGGATGCTTGATCAAGGATGTTATACATTTATTATTGAAGGATTATATTGACATAGATTTTTTATAAATCTTATAATTTGGCTCCAATGGAGGAGAGGAGTGGTTTAAATAGAAAGAGGTGGTAAACATCAAGTGTTTAAATTCAAATCTGGGTTGTGTAGATCAATGGATGAGGATTATCCAAGGAAATTAAAATTCCTTGGAAGTCTCTAGATTTAGAGTCTTCTAGAGAGGAGGGTGAGAATAGAGAGGATTATAGAATCCTCTTAGGGATTAATTAGGTTTATATATGGGATTAGATAGTGATTACTTGGTTGATTAGGCACTAGAGGTATAGGAGAGCTTAGGAATAGGCTAGTAGGCAGGTCATTGGGAATTTAAAATTTCCAAATAATAGATAAGTATGATTAAGATGAGATAATACGAATTTAGGATAAATTAATTTATTGGTGGGGATGAATAAGGTTAGTAGATGAAGAATAATAGAATGGGGATATTAGATAAATGACTTAAAAAGGGGGATATATTAGTGGAATATATTAGATTAAGTAATAGTAGTGTCTACTAATAGAAATATTAGTGATGTTAAATGAAGCAAGTAGATTTAGATGTATACATTTTGCCCATCTTTTAAAGGGAATTATTAGTGGAGTGAAGTCGAAGGATTAATGGTAAGAAAAATAATGTCATGGATGGATGTTAGTAGATGATGTGAGTGGATATGGTTATGATGCCCCCTCAAGGGGACATGTGGGGAAGAATGGGATAGATGGCCCCTCAAAAAAATAAATGAGGGGTGAGATGTGATGGGTAGATAAGGGAATTGGATACCAAATTAAATATAGAGGACACATAATATTTATTTGACTTGAGAAATGAAATACAGATTAATGATGCCCTTGTTAAGGAAACATGCATAGGGAGTAGAGATGGTGGGTATGATAGTTGTCAACACATCCCAAGTGGAATCAACCATAACAGGATGATGATAGGATAGAAGGCCATAAGTTATAGATGTATCCCAAATAAGGACACATGAAAGGGAGAGATTTAGGATAGGATAAGAAGTGAGTTGATAAGATTAATGTTGGATGTAGCTCAAAGCTAAAGTTGATTAATATGAATAAGGTTATAAAAGAGAATAAATGATGTGATTGAGTGAGCAAAATACTGGAGGATGAAGATAGATGATAGAGATAGTTATCGATCTATCTTTGGGAATTGAAACATGGCCAAGTAATGCTTACATAGTCTAAACATACCTTAGGCCAATGTAGTTATAAGTTAGGGATTGATGGATGTAGATGATGATGAGGAGGAATATTAGTGAATAGAAAATGAGGAGAATAAAATATTGGATGTTAGTTGGTTGGAAAATTCATATTAGATGAATGATGAGGATGGGGATGATCAAGACATAATAATTATCTTAAGGATCATCATAGTCTAATTAATCCATTAAATATGGCACTTGGTAGCATGCCCCATGATATAAGCATGACCAAGAGGACATGATGCCAAAGTGCATGGGTAAATAGTGAACTTTACATCCTTGAAAGCATTTATGGTGTCCTCATAGCATCCCTGTTCATTTCCTAATAAACAAAAAGACATGATTCTAACAAAATAGAAGACAAAAAAGATATATACATGATAAAATTCATGTAAACACAACAAAAAAAAATAAACAAGTCACACACATGGGTATCTACATGTAGTGTCTCAATATCTCATCAAATGATGGGATGAGTAATTGGCTAATGGGTAGGACTAGGATGATCGTGATATGATTGTGGACTTAGGATGGACTTGGATTTGGATAGGGTGATCATGATTAGGATTAGGCTAAGATAGTGCTCCTAGTTTTGGATAGAAGGATGGATGATGGGATAATGTCTTTGAATACTACTTTGGTCTTGAAATAATATTTAAAAATATCCAAAGGATGTGATTTAGAAAAGTTATGACCAAACATTACCAGTAGACAAGGCCTTCCAAGATTCCAATCTAGCAAGGAGAGTAGGGGATGATGGGATCAAGTACCTTTCATACTAGCAAAGAGTGACTAGATGGGTGTCATATATGAAGAGACAATGATAAAGACAATGATTGGATAAAGTACCTTTCATACTAGTAAAGAAGTGATTTGATGGGTACTAGATATGAAAAGGTAACTGATAAGAAGTGATGAGTGCCCGATTAAATTTTGTGACAAGGTAATGTGTGTTAATAATGCTTAGTCAAAAGGATAAGATTGAAGATATGGAGAGATGGGTGACCACTATATGGTAGCCAAAGATGGGAAGACATGAAATGGATGGAGATGGATGTGACTAAGGGGCAAAGAAAAAGATAAGACACAATGGATTATTTTTAGCTTTTTCATCTTTTATGATTTTTAGGGTTTTTGACATATTTTAATTTTTAGGGAGTTTTTGGATATGTATGTACACTATACAAACAACGCTACTAGAAAAGGGAATACCAAGCCTAGAAATCAAGGTAATCATCAATGGAATGATGGTTAATATGATAAATATATGGGGGTGATGTCAAAAAGGGGATGGGGATGAATGCATTATGGACTAGGGATTGCCAATGACCACATCATGAAGGAACCATATGATTAGTTACCTGATTGTCCATTGGAGGATATGTCAAGGTTATTTCAATTATCAGGACACCTTCTACTCCTTTACAAAAGGTCAAGACTAGAATAAAGGATAGACATAATAGGATGCAAGATTTGATGAAAAATGATGGGTAGGAATAATGGATCATAGGATAATCTAGATAAGGATCATGTAGATGGGCTATATAGACAAAGTTGATGAGGTATGAGATAAGTATAGATGGATGAATAAGGGCTGGATAGATTTTGCTCCTAAGTGTTGAGGTTTAATGAAGATAATATATTATATTACCATGATGCCAATAATTGGTTTTTATCATGGTACTTGCATAAGGCACCAAAAAAATGGTTTTCACCATTGGAGAAATAATGTTTTTTTAACTTTTGGGATTTTTAAATTTTTATTGGTCATCTCTATTTATTAGATATGGGTGAGATGCAAGATGTCAGTATCATTGTGATATTTAACCAACACCAATTCTAAGGATCTATGATGTTGGGATCATGTCATAATTATTAGATGTATTACTGTTCAAGTGACCTTTGGTGATTCTTGATTACAACCACTCCAGATATTTGGACTAGGTGTCTTCATCACCCTTAGAATAGACAATGTTGCTTGAGGGGTGATGTGATGTATGGATTTGATTAGAACTTGATTTTAATAGATTATAGGATTAGGATAGGATGGTATGATGGGTGATGGGGGATTAGAACTAACATCCATATACATCATTAGAGATGTTGGACATGCTTCATTTGATTAGTGCCAAGTGGAAAAATATTGTTAAGACACTTTGGATTTTTTATTCATCTTTGATTTGATCACTTGATGAATGATGGGCCGTTATTTTCACATTATTTAGATTTTGACTTCCCCCTAGTCCCTAATTTTGGGCTTCACTAGGGGAGATTGGTTTTTTACTTGATAAATGATTATTTTGACTTTATAGTTCCTATAGTGCTTGATATTGGGCTTTAATAGGGAAAGACATGTCTGGATTAAGCTAATGATTGGAATCCTCTTGATTTTGACTACAAGGATCAAGGATGACTTGATTATGATTTATGAATTTTTAAATGTGGTCTTAGACCTCTTTACTTATGGAATACATTATATTACTTGAGCAAGTATACATTGATATATGTTCCCATTCATCCTTATGGATAGAGGTGATTAAATGATTGTTGATAGAAAGAAATGGGTCTATGATGGAAGAAGTTGGTAGAGATGGTATGATGAGGTTAATGAGTGGTGATGTGGTAGCATGGTCCTTTTAAGGGTTCTTACGATACCCAATTTTGACATCAAATAAAATCACCTCAATATCAGTAAAAGGATCTCTAAGACTAATTATAGTAGATGCATCCAAAGTAGGATCAATTCACTTTGATACTCTCCTATAGATAAAGCTTACAAGAAATCTGTTATGACTTCATCATCCTGAGTGGGATTAAAATATATTCATGATATATTAGAGCTATATTGATTAATATTATATTAAAAAATATAGGCATTTTTATTAACTGTTATAATATTTATGAGGGATGATGCTTCTAATGAGGAATCTAATTCAAATATAGGAGTTGAACATGGTATTAATGTAGATAATACTTTTGATGTTAACTTTAATGTACAAGATGCAATGCTACTAGTAGAAATTTCATTGTCCATAATTGACCTCTCAACAAGGGGTATTTGATGTGATGGGTGAGGGGGTTCATGAGATACAAGACATCTAGGCTCATGGGGAGTAGACTCAGCTTTGATGGAGGATTTATTGAGGATGGGGGGGATCATGTAGGATGGGTGTGGAGTTTTAACCTTCAATTGGAAAGGGAAGGGCTTGATCATGATTGGAATGGGGATCTTGGCATTCATTTTATTGTTCACCCAAAGATATATATTCATCTGTTTCATCCTCAATTATTATGTCACCAAAGTTGATGAGGTTTTGAACATAGTCTTGGAATGGTTGACATTGATTAATAGTATTCCCTTAGTTTTGATGATATATACAATATCAATTTGATTTATATCATGAGGGCTTAGTTTTGGTAGGATAAATATGTCATATGCATGGATAGACCATCATTTAGGTGGTGACTAGTTATTGGAAAAGGGATTTCAAGGACATAAGGACTGGAGTATAAGGACCCACTTCATTTTATGACTTAGATGTGGAAGCATTGGATTTGTGTTCAGATGATTATTGATGTAAAAGTTTGGAGGGAGTCAAGGTAGCTAAGATTGGGTCCCCTTTGTTATTATGGGAAAGGGTAGGTGATGTTCTATGACTAGTGGATGGAGGATCGGCATAGGACTTATATGAAGGGCCTTGGATGGGGTGTGAAATTATTTAAAGGGAATCAAAACCTTTGGTAAGTGGAATAAACATCATAATAAACCTCAAGAGGATTTCATACTTGTGTGAAACTATGTATTGGTCTATGAACACGGGGTCTATTTCCATGGTAATGGTTGATGAGTGATGGATGATGCAAATAGGATAAGGATTGGATGTGGTTTTTGAATAAAATAGGTCAAAATAACCAAGTTGGTATGATTATATGATAATGGATGGATGGATACTAAGATTAGATTTAAGATTAATAGTGAAATAGGTGATAATAACCTATCAACAATGTCTAGTCGTCAAGATAGAAAAAGGATTAGAGATTTCATGGGTGGCTAGATTCAAACTAGCAAGGCAATGAGTGATGGGTGCTAGTTATGAATAGGTAAGATGATTTGACTAGAGATGATTAGATTAAGGTTTATGGGTTGTTAGATTTGAAACCAACAAAATGATAATATGTAAGTAGGATATTGAATAGGTATAAGATCTGACCAAATGATGAATGATAGTGAACTAGAATGATAGGATGATGTGGATGAATACTAAGAAGACTATCTAAAGACCTTAGACTATTTTTCTTAATATGGAATATGATAGGATTATGTGATGAAAGTGATATGATAATGGAAAAGGATGAGTATGATAGGTGATGATGAAATTATAAAAGATAATGATGGGGATGGTTTAGACCTGTATATGACCTAAAGAGCTAATTAGGATAAGATAGGATAAGGATAAATTAGATGGGTGATAAAGGCAAGGTCAAGACAAATGATTGGGTGTCGACTTAGGATAATATATGGATGAGGAGACTAAGATAGGATATGACTAGAAGGATGTATAAGATAAACAAATCATATAAAAGGGGATTATGAGATATAGGATGTACAAAACAAGATGTAGGTCATGGGGGTGTGATGATAGGTGGGTCTAGTGATAGGATGTGACTAGAAGGATGTACAAAGAATAATATGTAGAATAGGAGGATGAGATAAGGACATATAAATAAAAAAATGATGTTCAAGGGGATAATGACAAGGATTTAAAAGATGTGATTGGGATATAGTTAATGATGAGTGGATATAACTAGGATAGGATTAGGAGAAGTTGGGATGTTGAGATAGGGATGAGATCATGGTCTATGAACAAAGATGAGACATGATAATATGTGGGTGACTATATTAATATGGGATAAAGACAAGATGAGATAGGGATAAGTATATACAAAGACAATATGTAATATGAGATGATGATAAAGATGATATGTATAAATAGATTAGTATGATGTAAGAATATACAAGATGAATTTGTGCAAGAGCTAGTTAGGAATATATAAGTTAGGGTGAAGGCTGACTTAGCTCATAAATAATACAAGTCTTAACACAACACTTAAACAACACATAATCATGGATCTTAAATTTGTCAATTGATAAGGTTATTTAAAATGATGCTCACACCATCTAATGGTTTCATGAGTGAGGATTTAGGTCAGTGACCCATTATAAAATCTATCTAACCCTCTCAACTCCACTTTCACATGATGGTTACTTTGAAGCCGAGACTGACTCCTTCAGTGGTACACCTATTACATTTGAAGGCTCTTTATCTAGGTATACACAAAGGTTTATAGGTGCGTACCCTATATATATGAAGGTATAACAGGGTCAAAGTCTATATAATATGTTATCTAACTACCCTACGTATTGGATCTTAACTTCCCCTCACTCTATAGAAACATTTATGGGTAATTATACCTAAGCATGTAATGATAGCTCTCCTAAATTTTAAACTCCATTAGAACACATAATTTAGACAAGTGTGTTGTGGTGAAATCCATGGTCACTAACCCCCTAGAAAAGAAAAAAGGATAGAGGGTTTATAGGTACTTTATGGTCCCCCAAGAATCACCATAAGGACGTAAGGGGGAGAGAAAACACCAACTGTAGCCCTTGAGATATAATCAGGTAGATAAAATATGAATTAGATGATTAGATTAATATGTGTGATATATTTACAAGATGAGAGAAAAAATATAAAAGACAATGAGAAATATACAAGACTAGACAAAATGATCAAAATGATTTAAAATTGATTTCTAAAGTGCTAAAAATTACTCTTTGACAGGCAACCTATAAATAAGGGTTAGTAATTTAACTTTGGCACTCAAAAAGAGGTAACTTGCAAGACAAGGATTAGTAGTTTTATTTAAAAATCTTAAGGGGTAACCTACAAATCAAAGAATTAGGCCAAAAGATGAACCTCAAAAGGATGATGTTAGATAAGAAAAAGAGTCTCTAGATCTATCCATGTAAGAAACAATATGTAAGTCCAATAGGCCTTAATAAAAACACCCTACAAAATCATGATTTATCTCTATAAATCCCTTGGGGTGGGTGGGCCACGACATGGGTGTATGAGGGTAGCACTCCCCAGTGAGGTCAAGGGGAAATGACCCTTATAAGGATTGGGGGTAGAGCCTCTAATACCAATAGAAATTTGGGCCTTACAGGAGGCTAATAATGACTTAAAAGTTACTCAAAAATACTCTTAAATTCACTCAAAAGGAAAAATTTTAAAGTAAAATTCAATGCAAAATCATAAGTATACATTGCAAAACCTCAACCATAAAATGCAAAACTGCAACTCTAAGGCAAAATCATAGATTGTTGGTTATGACTTTATAATGGTTAGTTAACCATGATGTTCATATGTAAACCTACAGTTAGGATTGCAAAATCACAACTCAATATGACAAAATTGTTATTTTCTATAAATTGATAGTTGTGGTTTTGTTAAATGACAAAACCTCTAAATTTATATTTTTGACATAGACAGAGGCCTATATAGGTACAATAAATTGTTCAAAAGGCCTAAGAATATTTATTTATAGGTGACTAGACAAACTAGAGACTGATTTAGGATATATCAAAATTTTAAAAATATATACATAGATTTTATCAAAATGATCCAAGATTCTGATTAATTCAAAAATGCGGTAATTAGATATTCACCTTATGGAAAACAAAGATGACTATCAATAGGCAAAATTAATTTAAAATGACAAAATTGATAAATCAGATAAAATCAATATTATAAATACAATATCACTACTTCATAGGGAAAAATCACAACTCCCAAAATGCTGAAATCTATGGTTTTATGGAATGTCAAGAAAAGGCTAAGGATAATGTTGTCTTGTTATGTCTCCAGATAATTATCTTACCCTATCTTTCTCCTCACCTTGTACACACACAATTAAATATATAGAGATGAAATATTTGCTATGTGGTTATCCCAAATAGAAACCATTGGGATACAAATACAAAATAAAAAAATTATATGTCTGACTATGTGAGAACAAGTCCCTGACGAACATAAAATTTAGAGTGAATCCTATAGATTAGTGGTCAAAAGTTAGTGGTTTCATGAAAACCTACAATACCAAAACTTAATAGGATAAAAGAAAAACTACCAGTGCAAAGTTGTGACTTTAAAAGTCATGATTTTGTCAAAAAGATATGAATCTACAAAGTAGATCATTAATAGTTAGGAAAAATCACAAGTTTTTATCTAAACTTTTAACTCTTAAGACAAGCTCACAATTTTTAAGTCACGGTATTATCAAAAGGTAAAAAACCTACATAGTCATATGAAATGGTTAGTGTTTAAGTTAAATGTTTGGCACAAAATCATAAGTTATATGATAGAATCATGACTGTAAAGTCATGAATACCATAGCAATATTGTAACTTGGAACTGTACACACTAAATTTCAAAATTTTGAGGTTTTTATTTCACCAATTGACCCTGTAAGCTTCTAAAAACACTTTCAAAAAACTTAATGAATAAATTGGGAGAAAGGTCCCATTAATATTGCCAAAATGTCACCTAAAATTTGAGCATATGGATTAAACTATCTAATTTAATCACTCAAACTTCAAACCACTAAGTAATGTGATAGAACCATTAGAATTCTATGAAAATTGATGAATGAATAATTCAAAATAGCATTTGAATCCTAAAGTTAAGTACTCTAGACCATGATTAAAAATAATAAAAGATAAAATGATTGGTATTACCTTAACTAAGTTTTTAGACATGGATGTTTGATCAAGGATGTTGGATGCTTGTGATTGAAGGATTATATTGACATGGATTTACTATGAATTTTGTAAGTTGGCTCCAATGGAGGAGTTGAGTTGTTTACATATAATGAGGAGGGAAAGATCAAAATTTCAAATTCAATGTTGGCTTGTGTAGATCAATGGATGAGGATTATCCAATGAATTTAAAATTCTTTAGAAGCCTCTAGATTTAGAGGCTTTTAGAGAGCGGGGTGAGAATAGAGAGGATTCTAGAATCCTCTAATTCTATAATCTTATTAGAGATTAATTAGGCTTAGATATGGGATTAACTAGGGATTAGGTAAGTGATTATGGACTAGAGGTGTAGGAGAGCCTATGAATAGAATAGTAGGTGGGTCATTGGGAATTTAAAATTCTTAAATAATAGGTAAGTAGGATTAGGACTGGAAAATATGGATTTAGGATAAATTAATTGATTTTTGGGGATGAATAAGGTTAGTAGATGAAGAATAATATAATAAGGATATTAGATAAATGAATATAAAAGGAGGATATATTAGTGGGATAAATTAGATTAAGTGTAACTAGTGTCGACTAACAGGAATATTGGTGACATTAAAGGAAGTGAGTGCATTTGGATACATACAATATGGTCTGTGTAAGACCTAAAATTTCAAATGTAGAGGGAGTAATGATCAAATTCATGTCCAATTTGTGCAAGGAGAATTATATGGTAGTCAAGTGGATCTTAAAGTATTTACATGGAATTATGAATATCAAAACTTCTATCACTGTAAAATTCAAGAAATAAATAAGTTTAATATACATGGATTTCTATTTTTTGATTGGGTTATTGATATTTATTTCCATGGATACTTAAGTGTGTATGTGTTTAAATTATTTAGTGGAGCTATAAATAAGATGATAAAATGATTAAAAAGTGTTTTGATATCCATAAAATAAATAGTACAACTCATCCTCTCATGCAAACAAGGAATTTGTATAGATAAAAAGGTTGTGTTTTAAATTTGGGTTCACTCAAAATGATGTAAGGGTAAATTATGATAGTCAAATCATAATATGTTTGGAAAACAACCATGAGTATCATTCTTAGATAAATCACATTACTATGTGCTGTCATTTGGTTAAGTAACTTATGGAAGAGATAAATATACATCTAAAGAATGTAGATATAGATGATTTTTTTCAGATTCATTGACTAAGATAGTGAGCATTAATAAGTTCTCTTGGTGTAGTAAAAACATGGTATTTATGCAAAAAGTTTTTTAGGAATGGATATGTGCACCCTTATGTAGTGTTTAATGAGTGGGATATTATGGATAAAGTTTCAACTTTGTATGGATCTATACAATGTTAATTACACAAAAGGGTGGTGTTGTACCACATTTTATATAAGTTCATTTCACAAGTAGAGATAGAAGAAATTGATTGCATGGAGAATGTATATTTAAATTTGAAATCTTTTTTAAAGTGCATGAACGATAATATGGATATGCAAGGCAATCTACATGGTTCCATTCCACAATGAAAGGTTTCAATGTTGGGTATATTTTTTGAGACAAAGTAAGGTGATGCAAAGATATATCTAACATGCCAAGTAATGGAGGTTAACTTAAGGAATTATGATACACTTTTTGGTGTATTTATAAGACTAGGAAAGTGTGTGAAATATCTTGGTGGTGCACATACATGTAATTTTTTAGGAATTTTACATAATGATCACTTTTATCAATAGTTAGAAACTACATATTCCCATGTTATCCAAGAATTACAAAGTGTTGTGACAAAAATAGGCATTATTATTCTTAGAAAGATCATGATGTTTGATAATAATGTGCACAATGCATACATAGTTATGTGTATAGAGTAATTACATGAATCTTGAATACACAGAGTCAAGTGTGTGAATTTTAATATCAAAAAAGTGATGTATGAAGGCTATAAAACCTCATGACTTGTTGTAACATTGAAAAACATTTTAGGTTTTGTTATAATAAATAAGGTTATTGTACTAGATATTTTAACCAAAAATATTTCCAAAGTGAAAAATTCCATGTTTTGTGTGCTTGATAGTTCTTTGTTTGTTTAAGATTCATCAGCATACCTCTCCTATGTATTAGTTTATAGTCCATAGGATTTTATTCTAATAATGTCAAAGCAATATTGTGAAGAACAATGATGTATAAATAAATGGTGTTAATAATGATAGTGCCTATAATGATGATATCAAAAATAATGAAAGTGATGATCAATTCATTCAAGTGTTATCCCAATCATATAAACTAACCAAACATGAAAAAATAAATGGCATGTGTGTCTATGCAATCGTAAAGCACATTTCCATGAGGAAATACTAGCTTTTATAGCTAAAATAGCATAATAAAACAATTAAATTGGATAAAATTCCTCTTTATACATAATATTTAAAGGTTTTGTTCCTCTCACTCACAACATAAACAAATATGAACTCCTAGCAATGGTGTTCCTTCTTATAAATCTCTTGTGTGTACGTCAAATACTTGATAAAAATCTAAAATTTTGGCATCAAAGGTTGTGATTAGTATTTTATCAAAGATAATTACTATATATATATATATATATATATATATATATATATATATATATATATGAAGAGTCAAGGAAAGGAGGGATGTCCATATTCAATGTTGTACCTATGTAAAGACCCCTCATCTTCTTTTTAAGGTGAATAAGATCACTAGGGCATTGATAGGATAAGAAATTGAGTTTATCATACCCGATAGAGTTAAGTAATAAATTTATTGTAAAAATATGGTACATGAGATACCAATAGTTAAAAATACTTAAAATTTTACCTAGCTATGTCTTTCATTAGTAAGAAACATAGTTTGAAATTTGACATTGGCTAGTCAAATTGAACCAAGGTTGTCCTTGACTTATCTCATAAAAATATATGTATGGACTATCATTAGTAATATTTTCTCTCCAATACTTTCAAGGTTGAAATTAATAAATACGCTATCTAGCCCATCAGAAACATCCATAAATATCAATGCGAGGATAATATATCAAAGGGTTTTGACAAGAAATACATTGGAAAATAACCTCCACCTATGCTCTATGATAAGATTGAAATACAAAAATAAATAACCAAATAATACAAGTGATTATGGTCTACATGTTGAAATAAATGAACATATATGAGTGTTAAATATATGAAGAGATAAATACATCAATGCATTTACTCAATAAGGGACTAAAAAAATCATTGATTTACATGACACTTTAAGAATCATGTTCAAGAAATAATCCAACAAGAAGTATCTCATAGTTTTTAGGAGCACAATCTACATCCAAATTTTTATAAATAAGGGCAAGAATCTTGATGAAATGAATGTAAAGTGTATCTTTAGATTGGGCATAATAGTAAATATAAATCCTATATTGGCTAGTTAATCATACAATAATAATATAAACATAAGCAGAAATGTGGTATTTGGTGAATTTACACATACATAACTATTTAGAATTATTCTTGATGATGATATATAACACAATGATAAGAAACATGCTGAAGATATAATGAAGGAATAAATTTTGAAGAAGAGGAAGCTAATTTGATGGTAGAGTTTGACCTTTTGGGAAGTCTAAAAAAATATAAAGGAGGGAGTGCTCAAAATGAAATAAAATCTATTAAAAATCATAAAATTTTTGAATCAACAATTATATGATAATAAACCTAGAAGGTATGAGAAAATATGGAGCAAACACTAACAAATACATGCATCCTCATAAGAGGATAACATGCATTATTAGTCCTTGTATTATTTATCTTGATGGACACTACAATTTGTTTCATTTTCAAGTTTCATGGTGTTTTCATTTAAATCCTTTAGTTGGTTATTTTATAGCTAATTTTGGGTTGGTTGTAGTCCTTAGGATTGCCTTTATTTATTTTTTATTTTCTGTGGTTTCAAGGAGTTGTTTGGCCCTACCTTGTTGCATTGTATTCTAGGGTTTGGGGTCCCTAGTTTAAAATAAAACATTTAACCTTAATAAAATACGTAGAATTGATTATCACAATGTTTCATTCCTCATGACTAAATTTAGATAAAGAGGATTTATATTGAGAAAAATAGATTAAAGTAATGTAAGAAGACTATAATGTTCTCATCGGTAATCACATTTGGGAACTAATTTATCTAACAAATAGGAACCTATTATATGAAAATGACTATTTCTAACAAAATATAAATGAATTTATGGAAAATTTTCACCAATAATAAAAATTAAAACCATTAGACTTGTGTAATCACTTTCAACTTGATTTGGATGGCACATCCATTCAATGAATATGAAAATTTACTTTTATTAATGGGTATCTCCAAAAGGTAGTGTACAAAAAACTACTTGAAGTATTTGAACCTCAAGATAAAGAACATGTATAAAATATTTTGATTCATAAATTTATTTTATGGGTTGAAGGAAACATCTCTTATGTGGTACATTGAGATTTATGAACACCTAATCAAACACAATTTACATCGAAGCCTTTCATATTAAAACACCATCATCTAAAGGGAACATACACATATTATGATCTTGATTTTTCATGTTTCTAATCTTGTGATCATAGGAGTAGCGAGGAGATAATTTCATAAATGAAAAATGATTTTTACAAGCCATTCTAGACTATTCATTATGGATTACTATATTATTTCTTTGGCCTTGAACTATGGAAAACAAATAATCTTGTTTTTTATTTCTCAACTAAATATTGAAAAGGATCTGATTTAAAAATATGGTAGGACCAATTAAAAAAAATAAAAACACCCATGGTATCTTAATTGCAACTTTTCAATGATGATGCATCTCCAAAGGTAAATGAGCCCCTATATAGACAATTTATTGGGATCCTCACTAATGTTATTAATACTAGACTAGACATAGGATATTTTGAAAGGTATATCTTGAGGTTTATGATGAAGATTAAATAAAAATTATGGAAAATAAATAAATGGGTGCTAATATATGTGGTTGGTACTCTAAACTTTGGACTATAGTTTAATAAAATGACATCTTCAATAGTCACATAGAGTCCAATTAGGCAGGATCTATTGATGATCCAAAGTTGATAATTGGGTATTTTTATCACATGGGTTTAGTAGTAATTTCATACGTAAATAAGAACTATACTACTATTTTTATTTACTCCACTCATGTGGAGTAAAAAGAGACATAAGTAGTTGTTTGTGATGTTATCCATATATGTCAAATTCTAAGTGATATGGATATTACCTAAAGTAACGAACAATAATTTATTATAATAATTAAAGTGTTTTAAAACTGGTAGAGATCCTTACTATACATAAACAATCCAAACACATAAAGGATCATTACCATTTCATCAAAGAGAAGGTGCAAAAAATGAAATACTAATGTCATTTATTCCTATTCATGAGTGACTTGTGGATGTATATACAAAGTTGATTATAAATATGTAGTGTTTCAAGTATGTGGTGTTAGAAATATTAGAATATCACATTAGCTTTTAGTTAGTAATAGTTAATTATTTGATTTTTATGATTTTTTCTAATAAATAACACTTACATACATATCTACAAAGTTATATAAAAATATTTATATTATTTATTCTTTGTTATCTATCATAAATGGCCATGAAGCCATGACCCCAAGTGAGTGTTACCTCTAAATTATTCAAAATATTTTGATACTCAAATCTATGTTATGAATATCCAAGCACGGTATTATTAGATATGTGACAATAAAGTTAAATTTTGGACCCATTTACGGCATAGTTTATAGTCCACTTTTACAAGAGTTGTCAGCGTAGAGGGGAAGGAATGGGTTGGGATGGAAGGGTCAATGTCCCCCTATGATAATAGGGGGTGGAATTTTATAGAAAGACAAATTCCACCAAATTATATTTTTAGAATAAAATTCCTAATGGCATTTTTCCACTCTATTTTTAGGATGAGGAATCCTAACAATGCTTTATCAACTAGGCATAATCATCTTCATGGAATTTACATGTAATCTACACAATGATTTACCATCTAATACATTCATCATGCAATTAATAAATATTGATATATTTCAATGTGTATGTTTTGTTAGCTTATTACAGTTTTAACATGTAAATCATGTGTTTTGTCTCATGTATGTTGAGGATTTATTTATTTAACTATCTTTGTAATTATGTTATAATTTTTTACATAGTTGTAGAGTGCATGATTTATGAATAGTTATATAAGAGTGAGGTTACCCTTATTATGGAATAATTGTGTTCTAGATTTGGTGTTGTTTTATGTAGCATCAAATGGCAAAAGTTACAAATACAAAGTTTGAGGTGGATAAGTTTAATGGAAAGAACAAATTTAAGTTGTGGAAACTCAAACCACCTGATGTGTTGGTGTAATAGGGAAAGCACAAAGCCATATACATAAAGGCAAAGAAACTTATGATGATTGACTATGACTAGTAATAACTAGATATAAAATTTCTCAGTTTAGTATGATTATGTTCGGTAGATGAAGTTCTTTTCAACATAGCTAGAGAAAATACTATTGTAGGCTTATCGATAGTACTAGAAGGCTTGTATAGGATGAAATATTTTAAAAATGATATTTATTTTAAGAGATAACTATAGACATTATTAATGATATAATGTATGAAAATTATTGGCGACTTAAATATTTTTAATACTCTATTATGCTAGTTTTCTAGTATTGGTGTTGAAGTCGATGAAGAAGACAAGATAAACACTCCACCTTAATTCTAAGTGGGGATAAACTACATAGTCAATTTTATTAAATATATACTATGAATATAAATTAAGGATTTAAAAACCTTCATCATGCCAAACATCACCTTTTGAAATAAAAGTAACTATAATCTATAATTACTCAAAAGTAAGTTTAGGCTAAAATGATTGTGAGACTACATCTCATAGTTTCTCTGAAATAATCATCTAGCCATATTTAGAGATTTTAATAAGACAAGGACCTCTATTACAAAGTATGATTTTCTATACTGGGTAAAAAATTAAAACTTCCACATGAAGTTTACAATTACATAACTTCTACATAATGTTTATAATGCTTTACAATTGAGAATAAGTATAAAGAATAAGAAAAATGTATGACCACCGGGAAGTGGCATTGTCATGAACACTCCCTCTCAATATAAACTCTTAAAGACCCATCAATGCATAAAAATAATAAAACTTGATAACATCAAGTAGTTCTATGAAGATATCTACCACTTATTCATCTATACAATATAACTAAAAATTAATATCATCATTGTGGAATTTCTTTCAGATGAAATACACATGTACATAAATGTGTTTAGTTGTTTGGCACTGCATTAGATTTTTCATTAGAGATATATAACTTTCATTATCACAATGAAGGATGGTACTCTAAGAAATATTCAAATTAAGTTCTTCCAATAATTTTCATAGGCACATGTCTTATTTAACATCGTCCATAATAGTCTTGTCCTTTACTTATGTAGAAGAGAGAGATAGTAGGTTGTTTCTTGCTACTCCAAGTGATAACACCTTTACCAAACTTAAACACATATTTAGAAGTAGATTTATGATCTAAAGTATCACCATCATAGTCAACATCCTAATAACCATATAAATCAGCATTATTAATAGACAAATAAAAAAACATAGTTTACATTTCCTTTGATATACGTAATTATTCTCTTTGCTAATTTATAATGATCCAAATAATGATGCTACATAAATGTAAAAGCAAACTAAAAAAATATAAAATATCTAGCCTAATGATGGTTAGATAAATAAAACTTACAATAAACTATCTATATAAAGTATGGTTAACTATTTCATATGCAGGGTTTGGATCAAGTTTAAAACCAAATTAAATAGGAGTAGAAGTAGATTTACAATGAAGCATGTTAAACTTAACAAGACCATTATGTGTATACTAAGATTGTGATATAAAATATAAATTTTTATCTTGAAATATAGTCTTTCCTAAAAAATTATGTAAAATACCTAAATCAATTATCTCAAACATTTGACATAGTTTATCATTATATTTATGAATTAAACTAGTTAGATCACCAGTAATAAACAACTCATCAACATATAAAACAACTAGAAGTAAATGACCATTTTAAATTTTAATAAAGAGATCATTATCTGAATAAAGTATAAAAAAACCTAATTTTTCAAAAAAAAAATTATAATATCAATCTCAAAGAGTTTGTTTTAACACATACAAATACTTTTTTACCTTGCATACATAATGTTCTATGTTAGGTTCAGTGAAACCTTTAGGCTGAGTCATATAGATTTATTCTTCTGAATAACCATTTATAAATTCATTCTTGGCATCCATTTAGTAGATAACCCAACTATTTTGGGCTGCAGGAGCAAAAAAAAGTTGAATAGTATCACCTTTTACTACATGAACAAAGGTTTCAACATAGTCAATCTATGATTTTTGAGTAAAATTGTGAGCAAATAATCAATATTTAAACTTGTCAAATTTACTAGTTGAATTATATTTGATCTTATAAATCCACCTAAAACTAACAATGTGCCTTTTAGATGGAGGAGGACAAGATATCAAGTCTGATTTTTAATTAAGGTATTATTTTCAGCTTGAATAACAACATTCTATCTATCATCTTGAGTAGATTGTCCAAAAGAAAGACATTCACATTTATACAGTCATTAAAGCATGATATGAATGTTGAATTCTAGTTAATTTAATAAGATTATGAACATTAGAAGATTGAATTAGGGAATCTACCAATTTAGGTTTTTTAACTTGAATATGAAACTTAGGGTTTTTTTCATACTCTAATGTATCCATAACTAAATCAAATTCATCAAGATAATCCATCTCAATACAAGTAGAAACATGAGAGTCAAGTTCATCAATAGAATAACACTAAGGAGGATCCACACATGGATCATAAAAAGATTTTTTGAGAATATGAACATTCCTATTCTCAATGATCTAACGTTTAGAGGGATCATAGGTCTTAAACCTTGTGTCTTATCTCCACAACCTACAAAAATACAATAATATAAAGTAGGATAAAACTTATTTCTCTTAACTTTAGGAACAAAGATAGAAGTAGGGCTCCCAAAAATCTTAAGATGAACAACACTAGGTTTCTTTTTAGACCACTTTTCTAAAGGGGTATAAGGATACAAGGTTTTTATAGGGACTATATTTAGAATATGAATAATAATATTCATGGTTTTGGTCTATAAAATCCTAAGAATATTTGTAGATTGAAATATTACTCTAACAATTTTTATGATAGTGAAGTTTTTCCTTTTAGCAATACCATTTTGTTGAAGCTAATAGGGAAATATTAATTCCCTTTGAATACCACAATTAATACAAAAAAAATCAAGTTATTTAATAAAATATTCACCATCATTATCATTTCTTAATCTTTTAAATGAAAAATCAGATGTATTTTCAACATAAGTTTTAAAAAATTTAAACATAAAAAAACATCAATTTTTTTTGATGAAATAAGACTAGATCATTCTAATATAATCATCAATAAAGGTAACAATTTACTAATAACTATTAATATATATAACTTCAAGAGGTCTTAAAATATTAGTACGAATTAATTCTAAAGGATAAGAGGAATTCACATCATGATTCTCGTGAAAGAGGTTAGCATATTTCTTACCACGTAAACAACCCTCACATGTTTTAGGATGAGAAGTGATAGAAGGAAGTTAAACAACAATTTTTTTCACAAACATATCATGTAAAATTATAAAATTAACAGGTCTTAACCTTTCATGTCATAAGTAAGATTTATTCTTATTATGTAATGAATGTAATCATGCAAAAGAAGGATAAAAGAATATAAACTATTCTTTTGAACACCTTCAACAATCAAGGAACTAAAATGATTTCTAATAGATAAACTATCTTTTAAAATTTTTATAATTAAATTATCATTTGTAAGTTGAGACAAGATAGCAAATTATTTTTTAGCTTAGGTACAAATAAAACATCATTAATAAAAACATTTGAAAACTTTGCTTTTCCATAGTTAGTTGATTATAAAAATAAATTATTTTTAGAGTAAATTCTTTTAGAGATATCTCTATAATCACATAAAATATCAAATAAAAATGGCATATGGTGTGATGTACTACTATTTAAGATTCACTGATTTTCATTTGATGTAAATAAAGTAGTATATAAAGTAACAATATCTGATTCTTGATTGTTATTTTGATTAGGTTTTAATTATTCTACTTGTTTTGATTAGATTTCTTCCTTTTATTATTTTTTAAATTTTAATTATTAACTATGTCTTTGTTTCTATAATAGTTTTTTTCTATAACCAACCTTATCACATAACTTACAATTTCCATTAAATTTAGGTTTATAATTTTTATTACAATATTTCTTATTCCTATTTATGTTATTGGTAGAATTAAGGTTATATTTTTGGTACTTATTATTCTCAAAAATAGAATTAATAGTGAGAAGTGCTTGAGTGGCATTCTCCTTAGAATTAAAATTGGTGATCACTCACTCTTCTTAAATCAAGAGAGCATAAAAGGTTGTAAGGTTAAGGATATCTTGCTCATTTTGATACCTAGAACTCAAAATTGAAATAAAATTTCTAAATTTTTCATAAATATTTAACTTAAGGATAAAATAGAATAACTAATTTTGAATTAAATTACAATTACATCTATGTAACTAAGATTTAATGTTCTTAATTTTAGGAAAGAAATTAACAAATTTTTCATCACCATTCATAGGTGTAGTTAGCAATTTAAAGACTAACATAATAATATTTGAAAGAGGAGAACCATCATGCATAGACTCAAAAAGTTTCCAATCATTGCTAAGAGACTCTTGATTACTAATGTGGAGAAGGAATTCATCCTTAACACTCTGCAAGATAATGGATATAGATTCTTATATTTTTTGTTAAAATATATTGATAAGCTCAAAGGTCACATGTCATTTATAAAGTGATTTATTAGTCCCAACGATAATATTCCATGACTTTAAGGTCATAAATTTATCCTTAACACAATTTTTTAAATAAATTATAGTTATTTTCATTAAGTATTTGAGATTTATTTAAGGAAAAATGAGGTGAAGCCATAGCTTCTCTTTAAATCGGATAGTAAACAAATACTTTAAATAATATTTTATAGTATGAATTTGAACTTTATTTGAATGTAAAAAAATTGAAGTGAATAATCAAAATAATTGATCAATTGAATGTTTGATAAAGTGATAAATTTGCATAAGATTGCGGCAAAACAAGGTGTCACAAACATCATAAAAATACAATAATATAAGTATAACTATTAAAAAAGAACCCTCTTTTAATTAGTTTTTGAAATATTTTTAAAAATAAAGTGAATCATACATACAACTATACTTAATTACATAATTTATATGTCAAATAATGACAAAAAAAGGAACTAAATTTGCACTAATCTAAGTGTGAAAAGAGCCACCATAAAAACATCACTTAGACACTATTATTAAAAAAGATATAAAAACAATAATAATAAGTTTCAAAACAAAAAATGGCCCACTCCAATGCATCTGGAACATGCTAAAACTTAAAAATTGATTGGTCACTCGGCTATGCTTGCCTAAGTTTTGACTAGATCAAGCATCAAAATAAGTTTTGAAAGGCTTAACTAAGACTTTTAACACATGAATCTTAGGACACAAACAAATAAAAAATGCAATTGATTAAATCAAATTTATATGACGAATTCAAAAAATTAGATCAAATAGAAAATTATTAAAGTGGTTTTGAATAAAAGACCACCCCAATTACAAGTTTTAGTAAACTTATAACTACTAGTTCATCTACAAGCTTGGTCATGGATTTACATGCATAATATTGTATTTAAATTTTTAATTTGATTTTTAATAATAATAAAAAAATATATAAATAAATATTTACTGTGAATGTAAAATGAACAATAAACAACTATTACTTGTTTGGGTGAAAATACAGGTAACATACGAGGTGGGACCCCTTCTACATTGGAAAAATATTTGATATTTATTAAAAACTTTATTTAATAATTAAAATCAGAAGAACATTATTAAACTTTAAATATGTGTATAGCTGGTAATGGAGCCTCTATAAAAGCAGGGGAGATCAAATAAACATGCATAGACCACTAGAGGGCTTAAACCATTTTAATTCTTCTTGAAACCTTCCAAAAAACCAAAATATAAATTAAAATTTTGATTTTTGGTTATTAAATTATTGATGCAATTTTCCTGGGCATACATGTGTGCTAATGGATTAGAGAGAAAATATGGATAGGTTGAACCAGAGCTTATCAGACTATAAAAATTTGTATGAAGCCATAGAGCTATAAAACTAAGCATTTAAAATCTTCAAAAAACAATTTCATTCCAAAAACCCTGATTTTTAATTTTTTCATGTATCATGACCATACATTGGCATCTAAAATGCTAAGGAAAAATCAAAAATAAATGACAAAGGATTTAAATGATCTTTAGAGAGTTTTTGGCTAATAAATATCCATTAGTTCAATTCTTAAACACACAAAACCATCACATAAAATTTTCAAATAATTTGTAAATTTTTATTCAGGCAAAGGGTGTACTATGGGTTATAAAATGATCAAGCTAATAAAAAAACTTTAAAAATTGAATAGTGTATGCTTTGACTGAGATCTAGGATGATCAACTAAGTATATGGATGATCAAATAGGTAGTGAAATTATTCTATGAGAATTTTAAATCTGCCATACCCTACATAATGTTGTACAACACTCTACAAGTATAAGAAAATAATAAAAAAATTATATATTTTATCTTATTGAATACCCTAGATCCTTCACTAAACAATCAAGAATATCTTGCCAATAAATCAACACTTCAATCAAGCATTGATACCATTATAATATCCATGTAGGAATATAGATGCATGCACATGATCTATAATTATAGTTGTAAGAAATGATTACAACACATATCAATTGACACAAGACATAAATTATCATGGAAAAACATCAAAGAGGCAAAAAAAACTCACCAATGATGATTATTTCATATGTAGAGAAACTTCTTCATACCCAATGAAATCTTCAACTTCTCACTCCTTTTCAAGAAAGCTTCACAAAATATTTTGAATGAATATGAAAAATATTTCATATTCACGAGGTAGGTTTTACAAAAGGGGTAAAATCTTATTTATATTAAAAAATTAAGGGATGTGACCATTGTAAAAATAACAAGTCTATCCATCATGGTAGAAACTAATTAAATAATATTTGGTAAATATTAAAAAACTTTAATATAATTATTTATTTACTCTATGCTTATACCTCAAGTTAATAAATAATATATTATTTATTATTTAATAATTACCAAGCCTAAAGGACATATAGACCCACTTAGGACTAATTAATCTAACAAACAATCACCTTGTTATGTACTTTAGCATATTCTTGAGATCATATAGTAATTTATATTAGCTTCAAACTGTTGATAAGATTAACTATGATTCTATTGTGGGAGCATTGTTGGCTGAGGAGACGAGGAGAAAACATAGTCGATAGACTTCTACACTTGAAGCTATGGTTTCTAGGGGAAGATATAGAGAAAGAGGAAATAACTCTAGAAGCATACCTAGATCTAGGTCAGAAGCCAAGAAGAGTAAGATAAAGTGTTAACACTATAATAAAGTAGGACATCTTAAATAGGATTGCTGGAAAAGAAAAGAAGCTAAAAAAAAGGAAGAATTAACCATGAAAGTAAATCAAGTAGAAACCAAGGAAGGTATGAGTGATGAAGTTTTATCTATTTGTAATGTTTTCTTTTATCATCATAAATGGTTATTGGATTTAAGTGCTACCAATCACATGTGTCTGCATATGAGTTTATTTTATTCTTATGAAACTCTTGATGGAAGTTCTATTTTTTTGGGGAAATAATGTTTATTGTAAGACAGAAGGGATTATTATCACTAAGATAAAAATGTTTGATGGTATAGTAAGGACTCTAATAGAAGTAAGATGTGTACCAAATCTTAAATTAAATTTGATTTTTTTGAGTTAATTAGATTCATACAGTTATAAGTTCATAGGTCAAGGTGGAGCCCCTAAGGTGTTTGAAGGTGCTTTATTCATAATGAGGGCTCTAGAAGTTGGGAACCTTTCCATATTACAAGAGAGTGCATGTATCAGTTAAGCAGCTATGTTATCTAAAATAATAGAAGATCATGCTTTTCTATGACATCTATATTTGGGCCACATGAGCAAGAAAGGGTTAGATGTACTAAAAATTATGAGTTACTTCCTATTTTAAAATCTTTAGATTTGGATTTATGTGAGTACTATATATGTTTAGGAAATAAAGTAGATGGATGTTTAGTCTAGGAAGTCATGTAAGTAAAGGTATTCTTCACTATATTCATTATGACGTATGGGGTCTAGCGCCAATTATTTCGTATGGAGGATCATTATATTTTTTGACATTTATAGATGATTTCTCCACAAAATTATGGGTCTACTGTCTGAAAGAAAAATTTGATGCTTTAGTCTATTTAAACAATTTGGAACTTGGGCTCAAAATAAAACTAGTAGGTCAATCAAATGTTTAAGAATAAATAATGTAGATGAGTATACATCAATAGAGTTTTAGAACTTTTTCAAAGGAGTTGTGATTGAAAGCCATAAAACCACTAGTTATACATCACAACAAAATGGGTTTTATGAATGGATGAATAAGACTCTTCTAGAGAGACCAAGGAGAATGCTCATAAATGCAAATTTGGACAAGTATTTATGGGTAGAAGTAGTTTGTAGAGCATGATATCTAGTAAATTGCTCATCATTAATTACAATAAACTATAACAATCAACGTTCAAAGTTAGACCAAAGATACAAGAATTACATTTTTGTTGGGTATGGTGAATGAGATGGTGTTAAGGGATACAAAGTGTATGGTCCTATTGTCCACAAGATCATCATTACCAAAGATGTACAGTTTGATGAATCACCTTTTCTACAATCAAATACAAAAATTAAATAAAAACAAGAACCAAAACATCAACATGTCAAGGTTGAAATCGAGCCATCTTTATATTCTAAAAATGAGGAAATTTAACTTTTTTTAATGGTGAAGATGTTGAATATGTTGAATATTTACAACAACTTGAGAAAACCCCTGATCAATCAGAGTGGAGGTGAAAACATGAGGAAACACCACCACAATCAGTATGGAGATCTACATAGGTTAGACATCTTCCTAGTAAGTGAAGTCACAATATTTCAATTACTTTGATTTCTAATGATGGAGAATCTAGTTGTTATAGGAAGTATTGAAAGAGGAATCCTATCGATGCTTTGCCAATTCAACGTATTTGTGTTTTTAGAGTCTACATATAATCTACATACATCAAGTTCACATATAATATGTTTATCTTGAAATTAATAAAAGTTGATATCTTGCACCATGGATGTTTATTTAGCCTTCTAATGTTCTGCACATAAATCACGTGTTTTGTTTCACGCATGTTGAAGATTAGTTTGTTTAATAATCTATGTAATTGTATGTCATTTTTACTACATAATTGTAAACTGCATGATTTCTTAATAGCTCCAATTTCTAGAAAAAGACTTATATAATTATCATGCACAAATATCTTATGTTTATCCTGGTTCGGATTATAAGGTTTCAAATTTTTTGGACACTTATTAAGTCATTACGTTTGAGAGTACTCCCAAAAATACTAATTTTTTTTGAAATGCTGTAAAATTTTATATCGTTCAGAGCTACAAACCAACTCATCTACTGTAAGAACCCCAATTGGTCTCTAACTGCTGAAACTGTTTATCTCAAAAAAAAATTGTGTTTTTGCAAGTTTATAGATTTTTTGGAATTTTCAAGGGTTTTAGAACGAATACCATATAATTCTGATATTTTAAAACAAATGAAACAACTGTTGCAACTTGTATTGATTTCACAATAAAATAACGAGAATAATAAATACATTTTTTTGATGAAAATGCTAGTGAAAAACAAGGGTTACAACAAAATAAAAACTTGATTCTGATTCATAAACTGCTGTAGCTAAAATTTATTGAATAAGCTACAATTTTACTATTCATGTGCATTGTTACGTGCATTGTTCATGTGCACTATTCAAACACACTGTTCATGGCACTGCTCATGTTCACTGTTCATGCACATTGTTCATGTGCACTGTTCACGTGCACTGTTCACGTGCAATGTAGTAGCAAGAACAAAAACTTGAAACTAATTAATAATGGCTACCAATGACAAATATTTAGGTCTTCACTTGAAAGTCCTTCAATATTCTTCACCCCATCTATAATTCCTTCACCTTAAGCCCAAATAGAACTCCAAAATGAAGCTCTCTTGAATGCCAAATTCAATGGATATTTCACCACCTCAAATGGTTGCAACACTGAAGAATTGATGCTCTCTAATGGCTAACTAAAATCAGAAACCCTTGGCTTCTTCTCCCAAATTCATATCAAAGAAATTTTAATTCCAGGGATAATCAGAAATGAGCTCTTAACCCCCTTTTTATTCTTTTCTTATGAGAGCTCAAACACTTCCCTGGCCAATGTGGGATAGAAGATATATCCCTACTTTTAAATTATTCACTTAATGCACTTTATAATATTAAAGTGACTTTATTATTATAAATTTACTTTATAACTTTATAATAACATTAAAATATTTAAACAATCACTTAAGTCACTTAAACTTTAATATCTCTTAAACTACTTGTCTGATTGCTCTGCCGTCAAAAATAGGAATCTCTCCTCATAATTCCCCATTTGACCAAATACACTTTCTAAAAATAGAAAGGGCCCGTCTTTATTAATTTTGACTTACTATAAATAGTAAGTATGGCAAATGGAGTCCAAAAGATATCGAACGAAGGCCAAATCAATAAATCACTGAATGTTGGAGAAGAATCAATCCTCAGAAGACCCTCTAACCATCCTCATTAGCCTACGAGGGTCCAATAATAGGCTAAACCACAGCTAGACTAAAGTCTCTAGCTAGAAGGGAACATCACAGTCCGCCCCTCCTGAAATTGCTTGTCCTCAAGTAATCTCAACTTTGGATGTTGTAAAATCTCCTCACTCTCCCAAGTAGCATCCTCAACCGGCATGTCCTTATATTTGACCAAATAATCTCTGATAGTGCACCTCCTCAAATTCCTTTCCCTATAGTTAATGATAGCCTCAGGTATTAACACCAACTTTCCCTCATCAACCAAGGGAGGAAGCACTGTGGAAGGAAAAATCTGATGTCCTAATGCCTTCTTGAGACATGATACATGAAAGACATTATACACTCTGCTATCTACCGGAAAATCCAACTCATAATCCACCTCTCCAACTCTCCTAATCACCCCTAAAGGCCCATAATAACGTGGCTTGAATTTCTTAGCACCACTCTTTTTGAGAGTGGACTGGCGGTAAGGTTGCAGCATCAAATATACCATATCACCTACCTCAAAAATCTGCTTAGTCCTCTTCTAATCAACATACTATTTTTGTTGATTCTATGCCTTAGTGATATTCTCCTTAAGAGCCTTTACAATGTTTTGGCTCTCCTATAATAAGTCACTAGCACTAGGCACTCTACTATCTGATAGCAACAAATCCATGAAACTGGGTGCCTCATATCCATATAATGCCATGAATGGTGACATTTGGATAGACATGTGATAAGTGGAATTATAACAGTACTCACATAGATATATCCACTTAACCCAAGCCTTCTGCTGCCTTGCTATGTAATTCGTAAGGTATCTTTCCACCCATTTGTTCACTATCTCTATCTGACCATTTGTTTAGGGGTGGTAGTTAGTACTCAGAGTGAGATCTGTCTTGCACAATCTAAACAACTCTTACCAGAAGTGACTTGTAAACCTATTGTCCCTATCGCTGACAATGCTCTGAGGTAAGCCATGCAACCTGAATACCTCTCTAAAAAATAAATCTACCACCTGTGTAGCAGTGTATGTAATAGTGATCGAGAAGAAGTGGGCAAACTTCGTAAGCTGATCAACAACAACGTATATACAGTCTTTGCCCTAGGATATCGGCAATCCTGTAATGAAGTCCATAGACAAACACTCCCATAGACAAACACTCCCACTTCCTATCAGGAATCAAAAGTCGCTAAAGTAAACAGGCTGGATAAGTGTGCTCTAATTTATTCTGCTGGCAGGTGGGACACTCTCTAACATATTGTAACACCTCAGCTTTGAGACCTTTCCAAGAAAAGTGCTCACGAATTTGCTGGTATGTTTTATAAAAGCCTGAATGTCTTGTCATAGGTGAGTCATGATAAACTCTCAACACCATCCTCCTCACGTCTGACCTAACACCAAATATATGCGCCCTTTATAAATGATGAGCTCATTTACAAGGGTGAAATCACTATCCTGAACCAATCCATCTATGAATCCTGATGCCCATGTATCCTTTGCATACTCTGCAACGATCAAATGTTTCCAATCCTCTGATATATCTGTCATCAAGCTCAAGTGGGGTCTTCATGAAAAGGCATTTGCTACTACATTATGTGTCTCCTTGAAATAGGTAATATCAAAGTCATATACCTAGATTTTACTTACCCATTTCTATTGCCTGTCATTAAGATCTCGTTGCCCCAGGAAATGTTTTAGGCTATTGTGGTCTATTTTTATGCTGAATTTGCTTTCCACTAAATACTGCCTAAATTTGGCTAAAGCATGCATTATGGCCAACATTTCCTTGTCATAAATACTGAAGCTCCTCTCAGGTCCCCTGAGCTTCCTACTCTCATACACAATTGGGTGCTTGTTCTGCATAAGCACCACTCCAGTGCTCTCACCCGATGCATCACAATGAAGTTCAAATGGCTTACTAAAATCTAGTAATGCCAGCACTAGACAAGAAGTCATCAACTCCTTGAATTTATCAAAACACTCATGTGCCTCAGGAGTCCACAAGAAATCCCCCTTCCTCATCAAATCCATCAAGGGTACTGCATGCCTGGAATATCCACTAATAAACCTCCTATAGAACCTGCACAACCCCAAAAATCCTCTCAACTGTGTCAAGTTCACTAGAGTAGGCCACTCAATAATAGCACAAATCTTTTTAGGATCCATGCAAACTCCCTGTGCACTGATAATGTGACCCAGATATAATAACTCTGATAATCCCAAATCACATTTGGACTCCTTTTCATACAAGGACTCCCTGCTCAAAATGCTCAACACAGTGTCTAAGTGTCACATATGCTCATCCCATGTCCTACTATACATCAGTATGTCATCAAAGAAAACTAGCACAAATTTCCTCAACTGAGGTTGAAAGATCTTGTTCATCGTGGATTGGAAAGTAGCTAGAGCATTAGTTAGCCCAAATGGCATCACTACAAACTCAAAATGGCCACAATAACACCTGAATGTCATCTTCTCTATATCTTACTCTCTAACTCAGATCTGATGATAGCCTGATTTCAAATCAATTTTGGACAAGAAACATGCTCCATGTAGCTCATCTAATAACTCATCAATCCATAGAATGGGTTACCTATTTTTGACAGTCTTCTTGTTTAGGACCCTGTAATCTATGCACATCCTAAGAATACCATCCTTATTTTTCACCAAAACCATAGAAGAAGCAAAAGGAGACTTACTTTGTCTAATGTGCCCCATAACAAGTAGTTCCTTGATGGTCTTCTCAATCTCATCCTTCAATCTCTTTGGGTGCCTATAGGGTGTGATCATGATGGGTTTAACACCCTCCTCTAACTCAATAATATTCTCAATACCCCTATCTGAAGGTCTACCTAGATGTCACTAAAAACCTTGTATTGCTTGATTCTCAGTTCCTGTCAGTCTAGATGATATTTTGACTCCTGCTGCCCCTATGATGGCATCAGTGTCAAACAGGCTGCCCACTCAACCTGGTCATGCCGCAACAAACTCTCCATGTACCTATAAGACATCATCCTGAACTCACTATCTCTAATGGCCGTAAGAGTGTGATTTTTACCATCAATCTAAAATTTCATCACCATCTTTCTCAAGTTGAGAGTGAACTCCCCAATATCATGAAGCCACATCATGCCAAGAACTAAATCTGTGTCACCTATATTAACAACATAGAACTCAACCTTAAATTCGAAGTTACTAATTTTGATTGGCAAACCTATAATCCTTCTATCACAGTTGAGGATGTAGCCATCAGCTACCCTCACTCTCAAGCCCTCAAACTACTCAGTTTGGATCCCACATCTCTCAACCAACCTAGAATCAATGAAATTGTGTGTGACACCTGTATCAAGCAATGCAATGACCCATTTTCTAGCCAATACTCCTCTCATCCGAAATGATCCCTCCTGCTGCACACTAGTAAGATGGGCCTCCTTAAGCCTACCCTCAACCTTCTCTTCATTGGTAGACATTTGCTTGAGCTTTTCATCATCCAATCTATCCTTTTCTTCACTAGATTTCTCATTATCAGTTTGCTGGTCTGAATTTTCAGTATCAGAATCCTCATAGTAAGCCCACATAACCCTGTTAGCTTTCCCTTTTGGCCTCAAGGGATAGTCATGGTTCATGCCATAGGGTCCTTTGCAATAAAAATAGAGTTTTTTCTTCCTTAAATCATTCAATGTCTCTCTATCTAAGGGGGTGAATGGTTTATCTTTATTTTCAGCCTTTGCTTCATTCCTCTCATGTTTCTTGAAGAACGGTTTGTTGTCCTTGCTAGAAGAAGCACCTTTTGACTAAAATTTATTTGTTGGGGCTACTTGTTCCATGCTTCTTGCCTTCTTAATTGCCTCTTGTAAATTAAATGGATCAAAGGCTTTTATCCAACCCTTCAGTGGTTTAGATAATCCCTCTGTGAACAAAACAACTAATCTCCTATCTGAGATATCTGGCAGCGTAACAGATAGCCTTTGAAAATCACTAATGAAATACTCCAATCTACCTGTCTGTCTCAACTGTGCCAACTCTCTAAAGTAGATCTCTGGATCCTTTTTATCAAACCTCTCTACCAACCTGTCCACGAAGTCTTGGTATGAAGTCACGTGGTTATGCTGCAGGGTAACCATCCCATGGTACCACCAATTATGTGCAGCCCCTCTAAATGTAGTGTGGCATATTTTATTGCCTCCACTTCTGTCATAGGTCTTAGTGCTAGAAAAGTGTCAAGCTTGTGAATCCAAGCCTGCGTTGTCATCCTGCTACTACCATCAAAAGTAGTCAAAGAAAGCTTGCCTGTAGCACGCTTTAATTCATTATTCTGGCCACGAGGTTTCCTATCCTATATTGTTACCCTGTAATGCTCTCTCCTCTGATTAACAAACCTCTCGAATGTCATCCTCTCTCGCAACTGTGGAGCTAATAATTTCCATTCATCATTCGCAGCCATGAGGATATATGCAAACATCTCCTCTCCTGCTTCTTCTGTAAGTGCTACCTCATGCTCATCTCTAATGAAGGTAGGATGAGTAGGCCTATCTGTTATCTTGGAATGAGTCCTATGAGCTCTAGGTGATCCCACTGCACTCCTGTTATCCCCTTGCCCCTGATTATGTTTGTCCAGTGGGTTCATGCGCTCAACCATGGTGGTGAGTGCCTGCAATGCCTGAGCCATCTACTGCTTTCCTATAACCATTGCTCTAAAAAATTCTCTTGTTTCTTGATCCTCATTCCTATTGCCTCTGGGTGGGCTACCCTCATGCCTGTCACCCATGGTGACCGGCTATGGTTCTAATATCTATTCGCCTTCAAGTAAGGCTCTCATGCGTGCATAATACCTATGTGAACCAACCTCCTCTGGCTGCATGTAATAACTAAACCCTCATGATGGTAGGATTTAGCTCTGATACCAATGTAAGAACCCCAATTAGTCTCTAACTGCTGAAACTATTTATCTCATTTTTTTTATTTTTTTTATTTTTTATTTTTTTTTTTGTGTTTTTTTGCAAGTTTATAGGTTTTTTGGAATTTTCAAGGGTTTTAGAACAAATACCATATAATTCTAAAATTCTGAAATAGCTGCTGCAACTTGTATTGATTTCACTATAAAATAACAAGAACAATAAAAACTTTTTTTTATGAAAATGCTAGTGAAAAACAAGGGTTACAACCAAATAAAAACTTGATTATGATTCGTAAACTACTGTAGCTAAAATTTATTGAATAAGCTGCAATTTTACTGTTCACGTGCACTGTTCACGTGCACTGTTCATGTGCATTGTTCACGACACTGTTCATGTGCACTGTTCACGACACTGTTCACGCGCACTGTAGTAGCAAGAACAAAAACTTGAAACTAATTACTAATGGCTGCCAATGATAAATCTTCAGGTCTGCACTTGAAAGTCCTTCAATATTCTTCACCCCGTCTGTTATTCCTTCACCTTAAGTCCAAATAGAACTCCAAAATGAAGCTCTCCTGAATGCCAAATTTAGTGGATATTTCACTACCTCAAATGGTTGCAACACTGAATAATTGACACTCTCCAATGGCTAATTGAAATCAGAAACCCTTGGCTTCTTCTCCCAAATTCATATCAAACAAATTTTAATTCCGTGGATAATCAGAAATGAGCTCTTAACCCCATTTTAATTCTTTTCTTATGAGAGCTCAAACACTTCTTTGGCCAATGTGGGATAAAAGATATATCTCTACTTTTAAATTATTCACTTAATGCACTTTATAATATTAAAGTGACTTTATTATTATAAAGTTACTTTATAACTTTATAATAATATTAAAATATTTAAATAATCACTTAAGTCACTTAAACTTTAATATCTCTTGAACTACTTGTCTGATTGCTCTGCCGTCAGAAATAAGAATCTCTCCTCATAATTCCCCATGTGACCAAATACACTTTCTAAAAATAGAAAGGGCCCATCTCTATTACTTCTGACTAACTATAAATAGTAAGTATGGCAAATAGAGTCCAAAAGATATTGAACGAAAGCCAAATCCATAAATCACTAAATGTTGGAGAAGAATCAATCCTCAGAAGACCCTCTAACCATCCTCATTAGCCTACGAGGGTCCAATAATAGGCTAAACCACAGCTAGACTAAAGTCTCTACCTAAAAGGAGACATCACATCTACACAAACCAACTCATCGTATGAGGTAATAAAATCTAATTAAAAATGAACATAAGGTTGGAAAGCAAAAAAAATTATTGTGTTGTAGAAGTTCAAAACTGAAATAAACTAATCCGCATCTACATGTATATCAAGTCTTGTTGTATATTAAAAAGCATTCCGATTTCTTATTCAAATATTACAGAGGGAGGAACGTACCAGTATGACCATTACAGCGTTAGCTGAAGAATAGAAACATAACGCAAAATGTGCGTATGCCATTGCAGCGTCGCTGATTTTGGCTGTGCATCTGCTTTCTGTTTTGGTTTCTTGGTTTCTTTTACAGGGTAGGGTCGCTGATCGAAAAAAAAACCAGCTGTTTTATTCTAATTTGGTTTCTTGGACTTTAATGTTTTATTCGACTTTGAGAACCATGTCTGCAGATTTTATGGGTATAAATTCCGGTCCCTAATAATTTTTTTTTCATGATATATAAAAAAATTGAGGGCATGCCAATTTAACACGAGACATAAAGATTACCTTGTCTGACAAGAATGTTTTTAAGATTACCTTTCGAAAAAGGGAAACGGCAAGGCCAACGATTACCAATTTTATTTTCCCGACCATAAAGAAAGTCTTCCCCAACTTTTGACCAAACGAAAATGTTCCCGAGCTTTTGACCCACAAAGAAAATAGCGACACGACCATTGGAAAAAACGCACATGCCAGGCTATTATTGGATTTAAATTATAAAATAAACGGTGGTAGTTGCGGCCAAGCAACCAATTACGGTTCTAAAAATTAGTGGATCTTCTCTAACTATACTTGTGAATTTGGTATGAGTGGACCTTATTTGATATGTGGCTGAGAGTCATTTTCGTTTTATCAAATTCTATGGAATAATAAGTCGCCGTTAATTAATAAAACTTTGGTCTTTGGCCTAAAGTACAACTCTACTCAATTGTTAAAAATTGCTTGTGATGTTAAAGTCTTTTATATTTATTATTTATTTTTATAATAATATTATTTTTTTATTTATTTAAGTTAGAAGGAAAAAAAAACATAACTCATCTTTATATAAATTAATTATATTAAACATATAAAAATGTTTTACTTAGAACTTGATCCCACATTCTCTTATTTTTCATGTCCACATGTGTAACAAGTGTCGTGATAGCTTATAGTACTTGTTGATGGAAAGTTCTTTTGTTTGCCAAAAACCCTGTAGTAGCTACGAATCTATGCAACACTTATGCTGATATGAAATTGTATCCTCAATAAGAAAATGTACGCTGAAAACACATATTTCTTCCCCTCCCCATATGCATCGCCATCTTCTGCCAACTATTGGTTAACTCCCGAAAGCCACCTCATCCTGCTAATTTGTTTAACCATCCTTCGGCTCACATGCGTTATGCAAACACAGGTCGATGATAGGATGTCACTAACATTGAATTGAAGGCAATAAAGAAACAATACAATAGAAATAATATAACAGACAAAACTCAGATTGCTACGGCAATTCTGGAAAACAAGAATTTTACTGATTTTCTTGATCTTGCTGATCTTCTTGATCTGCTTACAATACTGCACCCATGGGTCCTTTAAATAGATTCGAAAGCAAACAATAATTGAAAAAGCAAACTGAAGACTAATTATAGTCTTTGCATGCAAACTGAAATTGAACTGCTTCTCTAACTGTTTGAACTAACTGATAGTAAATTGTTGTGCATGCATGAGAAGGAGCGAACAGAAAAGGGAGGTGGAACAGGCAGTTAAGTGGATAAATTATCTCCAGTCTCTAACGCTCCCCCTTAATTTCTACCACTAAGTACTTCAGCATTTACAATGCCTAAATTTTGTCTTAGATAATCAAAGGTCTCCTTTGCTAATGCCTTTGTGAATATACCTGCCAATTGGTCTTCAGATCTGCAGAACCCCAGATGGATTTCTCCATTGTTCACTAACTCTCTGATAAAATGAAATCTTGTATCAATGTGCTTGCTTCTCTTATGAAAAACATGATTTTTTGATAATGCAATTGCTGATTTGTTGTCACAAAAGATTGGTGTTGACTCCTTCTGTACTTGTAATAAATCTGTCAATATTCTCCTCATCCAAGTTGCTTGACATGTTGTTGATGTGTCTGTACATACTCTGCTTCAACTGATGAAAGTGTCACTATAGGTTGCTTTTTGGATGCCCATGTGACCACACCTGATCCTAAAAGAAAGGCATGTCCATAAGTACTCTTATTGTCTTCAATGCTACCTGCAAAATCACTATCAGTATAACCAATCAAACAAAAATTATTAGTTGTGGAATATAAAATTCCATATTCTGTTGTTCCTACCACATCTCTCAATATCCTTTTTCCAACTTGTCAATGTGATTCTTTTGGTGACTCCATGAATCTAGAGATTAAACTGACCCCATACATGATATCTGGTCTTGTAGCTGTAAGATACATCAAACTACCAACTAGTCTTTTGAATGTTGTAGAACCAACTTTAGACCTTTGTCTTCTTTGCTAATTTTGGTCCCTGTAGCAACTGGTGTAGGTGTTGGTTTACAACTCAGCATCTTAAACCTCCTTAACACATCCTTTGCATATTTAGTTTGACAAATAAAAATTCCCTTCTCTGATTGTACAACTTCTATGCCTAGAAAGTACTTCATTAATCCCAAATCTGTCATTTCAATTTTTTTCTTCATTACTGATTTAAATGTGTCTACAGACAAATTTTTAGTGAAAATCAATTCATCAACATACAAACACACAATCAAAATCTGCCCTGCTTTGTTGATTTTTGTGTACAATGTAGGCTCACTATTGGTTCTACTGAATACATTATTTGTCATGTATGAATCAATCCTGCTATACCATGCTCTTGGTGCTTGCTTGAGACTATATAGGGCCTTCTTCAATATGTAGACTTTTTCTTCATGTCCATGCACTTCATAACCTGGTGGCTGTTTCACATACACTTCTTCATCTAGGAAACCATTCAAGAAAGTTGATTTGACATCCATTTGATATATATTCCAATTATTTTGAGCAGCTATTGCTAAAACCATTCTAATAGTATCAAGCCTAGCAACTGGAGCAAATGTTTCATTATAATCAATTCCATGTTCTTGTGCAAAACCTTTTGCTACTAACCTTGCCTTGTGTTTTTCAACATTTCCTTCTACATCAAATTTGGTCTTATAAACCCATTTGAATCCTATGCAATCCTTACCTTTAGGTAAATTAGTTAGATCCCATATTTGATTTCTTTCAATTGCATTCATCTCTTCATTCATTGCTTTTATCCAATGTTCCTCATTAACTGTTTCTTCATAATACATAGGATCATGAGTGAAAAGAGAAAAATTTGAACACAAACCTAACTTCTCTTCTTAATTATAAATCTCATTCAAGTTTCTCATTTTTTTACCTTTAAATCTTGATCTTAAAGTGGCAAGAGTTGGATCCGATTCATCACTTACTTGTGAATTTGGAGTAGGATGACATGCATGACTAGATGATTCACCTTGTGCTAAGCTCCTAGGTGTTCTTATTGGAGTGCTTGTTCTTGCTTGTGGAGAGGATTGATCACTTTGCAAATTTTGTTCTTTAGATTCTTCTTCATTTTGTGGAATTGGTGCTCCAATTGTGATGGTACTACCATCCCATGCTTCTTCTTCCTTAAATTCAACATCTCCGCTTATAATCACTTGCTTTGAAATAGGGTTATACAACTTATAAGCTTTTGATTCTTCACTATAGCCAATAAAAATGCATTTCTCACCTCTATCATCAAGTTTTCTTCTCAATTTAGATGGTATAAGAGAATATGCAATACAACCAAAAATTCTGAAATGATGTACACTGTGCTTCTTACCACTCCAAGCCTCTTGTGGAATTCGATCTCTGACACTCTTTGTTGGGCTTCTATTCAGAATATATACTGCACATGCTACTGCTTCTACCCAATATTCATTTGATAAGTGTTTGGCCTTCAACATGCTTCTAGCCATCTCCATGATTGTTTTATTCTTTCTTTTTGCTACACCATTCTGTTGTGGTGTGTACCTTGTAGTCAATTGCATTTTAATGCCATGATATCTTCAAAAATCTTGAAATTCATTAGACATATATTCACCTCCTCTATCTGATCTAAGTACCTTGATGTAAAGGCCACTCTGCTTTTCAACCATAGCCTTGAATTTTTTAAACTTTCCAAAGGCTTCAGACTTATTTTTGAAAAAATATATCCACGTCTTTCTGCTAAAGTCATCAATGAAGGTTAGAAAATAAGAACTACCTCCAAATTATAGAATTTGCATTGGTCTACCTAAATCACTATGGACTAGCTCCAATATTGCCTTTGCTCTATATGAGGCTCCTACTGGAAAGCTCTCTATATGTTGTTTTGCCAGAATACAACTTTCACATGAACTTCCTGGCTGTTCTATTGGTGGTAATCCCTTCACCATATTTTTTTTTGGTAACAAATTCAAACCTCCAGAATGTAAATGTCCATACCTTAAGTGCCATAGCCATGATTGGTCTAGATGTATGGTTTTGAAGTGGGCTTCCTCTTCTCCTTGGATGCACTGAATTCGAAGAGGGAACATCTGATTCTTAGTCGTCTCCACTTTTTTTATCAACCTGTCATTTGGAAACTTGACTAGTAATGTGCAAACATTATTCATAAAAGATACTCTGTAACCTTTCTGTGCTAACTGTCCAACACTCATAAGATTATGCTTTAGTCTAGGTACAAAATAAACATCAAGAATAAACCTTCTTTCACCATTTTTTGCCAAAACATTTATTACTCCTTTACCTGTTACATCCACTTTGTTATCATTTCTTAATTTAACTTCAGATTTTACGAAATCATCAAGACTAGCAAGGAATTCTTTATTCCCTGTCATATGATTACTGCATCCACTATCTAAGAACCAGATATCTCTAGCATTTTCTTGAGTAACATGACAAGTGAGAAATAAGCTTCCAAGATTAGAACTATATTCAGTTGAGTAATTAGCATTCTGCTTGTCCACATTTCCTTGTTTCTTTCTGCATTCACTTGCATAATGTCCATATTTTTTGCAGTAATAACATTGAATGTTAGATTTATCAAACTTTTGTGAATTTTGCTGGAAGTGATTGTTGCCACGTCCTCTATTGTTGTAGTTTTGATTATTGTTTTCACTTTGATCTGGATTGTTCCTTCCAGTTCTGCCTCTGCCTCTACCTCTTCCTCTGAAGTTTGACCTTCCTCTTCCTCTTCCTCTACCAAATGATACCTATGACTTGAAAGCATTCTGAAGAGAAGTATTGTTATTCCTATTCATTTTGAATTCATGTGTTAACAAAGAACCCATTAATTCATCTACTGATAACTGTTTCAAATCCTTGGTTTCCTCAATAGCTACAACTATTGCATCAAATTTGATGGGTAAACTCCTAATGATTTTTTCTATGATCTTCTGATCCATTATAGTTTCTCCATTAGATCTAATTTGATTCACAATATTCAATACTTGACCCACAAACTGGTCTATTGAATCTGAATCATTCATTTGCAAATTTTCAAAGCTTCTCCTAAGAGATTGCAATTTAGCAATTTTTACCTTTGTATTACCTTTATAAGTAGTCTCCAAGATTTTCCATGCCAATCTGGATCTCGTTGGTGCTGTAACTCTGAAAAAAATAGATTCATCTAATGCCTGTTGGATTAGAAATAGAGCTTTTGCATCTTTTTTCTTGTTCTCTTTAAGCTCTTCCTTTTGTGCTTGAGTTAATCCCTGATGGGCAACCTCATCCTGCAGTTCTACAAAACCATTCTCTACCAAATCCCAATCATCTTGTGAGCAAAACAATGTTCTCATTTTAATTGCCCAAAAATCGTAATTCTTACCATTAAAATGAGAATTTGAGGCTGAGAAATACTATTATTCGTTGCCATGTCAATCACTGAAGCAACTAAATCCTCGTTGCACCAAAGCTTTTCTTTGACTGCGCTTGGCAAATCTGATTTGACTGCGATCTTTTGTCCTTTTTTTAGTTTTATCCACTAGTGCTTTTCCACGATCTGACTTGAATTTTTTTTTTACCCCATGAGCTGGACGCTTCCTTTTAACGGCTCAACTAGTTGGACGATCTGCAGACAGACCACATGGGGATTCAAACACGGCTTTACAGCCATCCAGGGGTTTCAATGGTTCTTCCCACTAACTCATTATGCGCCTTCTTTGTAAACGCTTGCACTCCGTACGTGGAACTGCTGTGCGTTGACTTTCATCCTTGTTGGGCGCCTCTCCTTGATACTCTCTGCTATGTGAAGCTTGCGTCAGATTTGTTGATTCAACTATGACTGCGCTAGTTGAAATATGACGGTGCTTCACACCTGCGCTCTCACACCTACGCTTCTTTCCCACGATCTACCTGCGCTTCTCCTAACCTACGCGATTCTTTAGACTTATCATCGCTGATTTTTCTTAGACATCTTTCTCTGCATACTCCTTACTGTTGTGCGTCTCCTTGTTCCACTTGACTGCTGCACTTTTCCTTATCTGGCCAATAAAGAAACAATACAACATAAATAAAATAACAGACAAAACTCAAATTGCTATGGCAATTCTGGAAAACAAGAATTTTATTGATTTTCTTGATCTTGCTAATCTTCTTGATCTGCTTACAATATTGCGCCCATGGGTCCTTTAAATAGATTTGAAAGCAAACAATAATTATAAAAGAAAACTAAAGACTAATTATAGTCTTTGCATGCAAACTGAAATTGAATTGCTTCTCTAATTATTTGAACTAACTGATAGTTAACTGTTGTGCATGCATGAGAAGGAGCGAACAGAAAAGGGAGGTGAAATAGACAATTAAGTGGAGAAATTATCTCTAGTCTCTAACATGAATGAGAGCAGTCCAATAACAATGGATAACCCTAAACCATAACTTAACCCCACTACAACTTCCCACCATTCGATTTCAGCATTTAAATCGTCTTCCACTACTTCACTTGCCTCTCCACCACCAGGATTTGGAAATGAAAAGTTTCCAGTATTGTTCATGAAGGGAATGCCATATAGATGGGCATTGGCTATGAAAGATGACTTGTTAAAAGTTACAAATTGTCCTCGATGAGGTACTTTTCCTTCCAGCATGTTGTAGGAGACATTGAAGACATGTAAATAACTGAGAGATTAAAGTTCCATAGACTACAGCTGACCCATGCCTACCAATGTGTTCGGAATTTGGCTGCTAAGATAATTTCTAGAAATATTAAGGCCTTTCAAACCTTGAAGGGATCCCATTTCTGAAGGAATCTTCCCTGATAAATTGTTACTTGACATATCCATAAATTTTAAAATTGTAAGAACCATCTCATATTCCGGAACACGGTCTTTTGTGGAAACGGTTGTGTGATTCTTGCAGTAAATAACCTTTATAACCTGGTAACCATGCTGCAGTGGACTACTCTGTGATGCATTGACCATTGCCCTTAAATTGGTCATGCTGGATGGAATGGAACTTGAAAGTTTGTTGTCAGAAAGGTCTAAGATTTGAAGATGTGGGAGGGCAATTTTTTGGAGAGGAATATTACCTTGAAATCTATTGGAGTTCAACATCAAAATTTGTAATTTTGATAGATTGCCAATCCACTGGGGAATGGTGGCTTTCAAATCATTGTTTCCTAAATCCAAAATTTGCAGAGAAACACAATTTGCAATGGATGGTGCAATAGCCCCTTGTAGATAATTACCATTCAAATTTAATGTCTGAAGATTTGTGTGGTTTCCAAATGCCAGAACATCACCTCGCATATTATTTTTAGCCAAATTAAAAATTACTAGACCCAAACAGTTCCCTGTAAAATTAGCTGTAAAAGTACCACTGAGCATATTAATTGACAGGTTAAGAACTCGTATACCTATGGTGCAAGTGAAATTTTAAATGCTTCCACTGAGATTATTTCTTCACGAAAAGAAAACCACAGCTTTATGAAGTTGAGTCCCAAAATCTAAAGGAATTGAACCTATAAACTTATCATCTGCCAGGTCTAGATGCGAAACACCAATAGATGGTAGAGGAAGAACACTCCTAAGCTATTATTGTGCAGATCTAGGAACTTCAGATCTTTAAGTTGCAGTATTGACGATAATGAAAGTGTAAATAGGTTACATGAAAGGTTGAGACGATGAAGTGCAGGAAGATCCCATATCCATGTTGGAATTGTTGGTGCTTCAAAATGCACCATGTTTCTGGGATCCAACGCAGCAATTGAAATGGCTATTGCACAGGCCACGTGTGAGGAATGGCTGGACTCAAGCATTTTGAATGCATGTTGGTGGGTGCAAGAGGGTCCCTCGAAGCCCGTGAACAGCAAGGAGGAATAAATCAAACGGCGGAGGGAGGAGCTTCCATTGCACTTTGCACCAACATTTAGTGCAACGTGCAATGTGCTTCCACACCTCTGGATCCCGTAGCCAGCACACTTTCCAAATGGTGCAAAGGAGGGTGGTAAGGTCCACCAAAAAGTTTAGCGTGGAACGTCAAACGTGCAAACAATGGTGTAATGTCCGTGAAGGGCAGAAAGGTAAGTCGGCAGAGGGCGGAGTTTCTCGTGCAATTCGCACCTAGTAACGCAACGTACAAAGTGCCGTTAGAGTTCCACAGCCCGCAGAGAGACAATGGAGGGAGAGTTGGCATAGATGGGGTGCGTTGACTACAAGTTGATCGTGAAAAGTGCAAGCGTGGCCCAAAACTCCGCCATGTGTGTGAAGCATAAGGTGCATGACGGAGGGCGGAGTTTCCTGTGTACTTTGCACCAACTCATGGTTCAACGTGCAAAATGCATATGGACCTCCACATCCCGCGGATAAGACAAAGGCAATACCATGGCCGAATTCCTGCCATTAAATGCACTTTGACCTCCACGGTGCAAGATGCAAAATGCTTTTCTGCCAGACTAAGGAATAAAAGTGCATGGGAAGAGATAAAAGGGGGCTACGGATTTGAAGGAGGATTCAAAAGGGATCTATAACTTGATAAGCGTACCAAGTGATAATGTAATAGACCGGCAGCAACCAAAATGCTACGACAGCGTTCGAAGGGTATAAAAGGGTCTTGTAAGACCAAAGGTATTGGATATTGTGATGTTGTTTAGATGCCTACGTGACTAGAGGGATCTTGAATCAGAACTTAATAGAACATCTCTTGGAAAACCTTAGTTATGTAATTGTTATCAGATGAAAATCATATCATACAAGAAAGAACTCTTGTTTAGGAAGTGAAAATTTTATTGACGATTTGTTTAAGATTCAAATTCGTTACGCAAACAAGAAAGATTTTTGAATTGAAGCAAATAATGGCTGGCCACATCTAGAAAAAGTTGGGTTTCTATGAAAACTCACATATAGAGTATTTTACTAGAAATGAAATTGGAGTGAAATTGAAAAAATCCGGCATTGCAAGTTTCAAAAAGGGTTCAAATGAGACCACAGGGTCCCAGAGAAAATTCAATGGGAAATGCACCTTGCAAAAAAATGCAATTTCCTAAATTGCACCAAATGCATCGTGAAAAATGTTTGAAGGGCTCTGGATTCTGTGAGAAAAGCATAAGGAGTAGCATGGCGGAAATGGGATTTGATGTGCACTTTGCACCAACTCAAGGTGCAATGTGCAAAAGTGCTTCTGCAGTTCCATAAAAATGCTTGAAACGACATAAAGTGAAGTTTGGTGGCGCTGGGAGGTTGACTTGCATTTTGCACCAACTTTTGGTGCAAAGTGCAAAATGTACTCCCATCTCCAGATTCTACCAGCTACAAAGGGATATTTTAGGGGGGAAAGCATCGTGCAATTTGCACTTGGTGCATATTTGCATTTAGTGAAAATTGTACTCGGTGGAATTTGCACTTAGTGCAAATTTGCATATAAGGACTAGGATTTCCCCCAAAAGGTGAAAAGTGCACATAATGCATTTATGCATTAAATAAAGAAATATGGAAGAAATTACAAAAAAGGAAAATTTGTCAAAAAGCAAAAGCAAAAGTACAAAAGGGCAAATTTGCTAAAAAATAAAAGTGCAAATTGCAAAAGGTGAAAATACAAGTTTGGAGCCAAAAAGTAGAAAGGGTGAAATCAATCCAAGTTATTATATTTTCATTTGCTTTATTTGCCCAAGCTCCTCCATGGGAGAGAAATTGTAGGTTTTCAAGATCCAAGTGGACCACTCCAAGGAAGATTATTCAAATAGCCATGGATCTAGAATATTCCCATGCCATCATTGCAAGTGCAAAAGGGTCCAACTGTGCAAGAATGTGGTCTAGGGCATCCCCAAGGCAGTTACACAAGAAGACAAAGTTTGCTTGGCCTCCACCATGAAGATTCTCTTTCTAGCTCATGTGAAATGCATTTCTAGTCAAATAGAACAATGTGTTGTTGAAAATCTCCATCATTTCTTGAAGACGCAGTTAGAGGGATCTTTCTTCATGCAAATACATGAAGATTCCAGGCATGGCAAAGGATTTTTTGTAGTTGGGAGCATTTTGGCAGAACTTGAGGGGGTGTTTTGCACCTTTGCAAGTTGCAACTCTCATTCCTAGATTTTAAGGTTTTAAATTTTTATAAATAGAAGGCCTTGTCTTTTATTCATGGGTTGTTTGTTGGTTGTTTTTAGCTTCTTGTTTTCTCCAAGTATAGGCTTTTCCAAACTTTGGGATCTTGATTGTGTGTGTATTTGCCTATCTTGCTAAGTTGGTTGCAGCTTGTACAACAATTAGAAAGCTCTAAGAGCACCTTTATGTGTCTCCCCTATCGAACATGGAGCAAATCCACCATGCTTGTCCCCATAAAAACATTTTTAAACATTGATGTATGTAATGTTTTCTTTCAATTTAGTGAAAAATATTAGTGTTTCTTACTCTCTTCTGTTGATGAAACACAATGATATGTTTTGCTAGTTTAGCTTATTGGATATCTTGATCTATGCTCACTACTGGTTATCATTTTGGGCTTAGCTCTAGGTTATAGATCCGTTTCTGCAATTAATTTGGACGCATGTTGTTAAATACCTTCTAAAGGCACCCTGGGTTTATGGAATTAATAGCAAAAAGAATTTAAAATCTTAGTTGTAGTGTATGCTCAAGGGTTTCAGGAATCATTTGGGTATTTGCATTGTATTGGCACCAATGGATGTAAATCACTCCTGGTAGTTTCCACTAACTAGTAAGTCATTTTTTTTCTTGCATCTTTGTAATGAATGATGTCATGTATGTTGAAATAAACCTTGTTGTTTGAAAACCACCATCATACCATCCTTTTTTCTATAACTATCTAACTATCCCACCATGTCCTACCCTACATTTAACGCCCCTTTTGCTTACCATAAGTGTTATTTTCCTTGAAGATACATAAGATATTGCATATATAAAATGTGTTTGCAACTTGTGCTCTAAATCTTAGCATTATAGGTTTTCATTTAACCCCTGTTGTTGAATGTTTTATACAAATGAAGATTGCAGTCATCTTTTCATTTGTCTCTAGTAGCTTGTGTATGACATAAAGCAATTGTGAATTATGTGTGACAACCCTTCACGAGTAATGTGTGAAAACTTGGTTATGCTTTGGTCATATTTCCCCCTTGTGCCAAGAATCCCCATGGATATTGAAGTTTAAAAACTTTCCATGCGAGCAAGCTACCCCATAGGTCCTCTTACCTTGGTTTAGGTAGAGCCAAAAGTAGTAGGGAGATAACCATACCCTTTGTAGGTGCCTCTCAATCATCTTAACTATTTGGTCCATTCTTGATGCCAAACACTCCCCTAGATATAACAACATTCTAGTGGTTTTTCATCTTTTTTGCCATTTTATTCAAGTGTGCAAGGCCGAGCGAAAGAGGTGTACAACTGGGAACCAACACTCTTCTAGTGCCTTTGTTAGGGAAAATAAAAGATCCTTGGAACATGTGTTATCAGGAACTCTTGCAGAGAGTTGATTTCATGCTCTAAAGCTTTCTCCCTATTTGCATTGATCTGACTATCTTGGCTATCAACATCGTAATACTCCACTTGGGGATGTGCCAAGATTTGAGGTTTGACAATTTAAATTCTATTGTGTTTACTACAAAGAGATATTAATATTGCATGTTGGAAGGTGTCTTTTCCCTTTTGAACATAATTTTAAAATTTTTAGTGTCTTAGCAAATTATCTCATCATTAAACTCAACAAAATATGTTTTCAACATATATCACAACTAGTTTATGAACTGTTATATTCTAGAACTTTTGGTTCTAGTGGTGACTCTAATCTTATCACCTGGTTTCAAGGAAGATCATTGTTTATTTTGAATATCTTCATTTCAACTTTGAGTGTTCTTTCTTGTTTGTAAATCTGGAAGGATTGAGGCCATCCTTTAAAGGTGACTCATCCAAAAGGCTTGTCTCACCCTTAAGTTTGTATAAAAAAAGAGGGAGACAAGTTTGGAGGCCTATTAAAGGTCAAGGTTCAACTCCTAAAGACTATTTAAATTGCCAAAATTTTGATAGTCTTGAGATTTTTGTTGAAGTCCCCATTGTTGAGGACTATCATAGGTATTCTACTGATTCTGAAACATGTAGTCTTATTTATTTTCCATCTCCATCTCAACCAGCTAAAACCCCTCCCAAGTCTAATCTTCCAAGTCCTCCTCATTTTCCTCTTCGTATCCCTTTGCCATTTGTTCTTGAACCTACTATTGAAACAATCATGAGGCATATTGACCAAGATGAAAATGCACATCCTACAATCCATGTTCCTAAATTTTGACCTATAAATTTTGATGAGATGGAAGGCTATCCTAATGAGGTCCCATATGAAGTTAAGAAATATTTCCCAAAATTCCAAGGGAACAATGCAATAAGTGGTGATCAACACCTAAGGGCTTTTTAAAACATCATTGAAGATTATGAGGTTGAGTATGAGGATGTGTGCATTAAGTTGTTTGTGCACATGCTTGAGAAATATGCTCATGAATGGTTTAATTCCATTCCCACTGGATGCATTGATTCATAGGAAGAGATGCAAAATGCTTTTGGAATTTAGTATGTTGCTAGGATTGATCCAAGGTTCCTCTTGGTTGAATTTGAAAATATCAAGAAGAATCCTAATGAGTATGTGAAATACTTTAACACACGGTTCAACAAGACCATGATGCAGCTACCTAAAAACATAAGGCCCAATGATATAACATGATTAATAAAGTCATGTTATGCCTTTGATAAGAAGGCTGCATATGTATTGAGGGACAAGGCTCCCACTAATCTAAGGTTGAAATTTAATATGGCCATCCAAATTGAGAACAATATCAAGGATGTAGGAAATCCCTTGAACAAGTGGCTTGATGTGAAGCTAGTCAATCCAAAAAAAACACAGCACATTAAGATAGCCATCTTGGAAGAAACTATCATAACTCTGGCCTTTGTTGTCAAAGAAATGTTGTATAAGTTGGATAGAGCTAAAAAAGGGTGCCTCAGGTGTCTACCAGTTATGAAAGGGATCCAAATCTGAATCAAGCACAAAGGGGGCCTGCTTTTCACAATCGAGATAATGATAGAGGGAAGATGCCCTTGCATGGAGATAGAATAGATAAAAAATAGAACAAAGGGGCTAGAAAGGAAGTGCCTGATCTTGTAAATACCAAGGTAAATGTTGTAAATTCTAATTTAGATGTTGATTGGTGTGATAAATGGTTCCTTCCACACCCTTCACGTGATACTACTAAAGAAGTCAATGTAGATCCAGATGAACCTGAGTATGCATCATTTGAATATGAGATTTTTATGTTTGATTATCAAAGACCTTAGATTGAATTGACTACATCCATAGAGTTATGGACTGATACTATGGATGATCACCTTTGGAGTGCTATTGAATTGGAGAGTGTCCAAACTTTTGACTTTACAGGTGATGTTAATGTGGCACAAACATATGAATTGCTCATGCATGATTTTTCTCTCTTACACTCCATGATGATCAAGAAATATCTTGGGGGCAATCCATCAGTTGAGGACGAGTAGTTGTAAATCAATGGAATAGCTTCCCAAAAGGGTGACTAAAAATTGAGAAGTAGGCAAGTAGGTGTTGCTCCTCAAGACAATGCCCTTGCAAATCCAAAGGTAAGGAACGCAAGAAAGGAAGCAAATAAAGCTACATCAGTCCAAGAAGCTTCCAAGATGGAACCTATAACCCAAGTTGCTAATCCCAGAGGTGCTCCTATTAGGAGCAATAGAACATTGATGTTGTCTAGTATGCCAAAGGGTGCAAATGAGCTTAAGCAAAATCCACCTTTAAAGGCTACTATCAAAGTCCCAAAACCACTCAAACCTTCTCTACTTCAAATTTTAAGTGATTGTATCCCAATTGAAAGTGTTATTACCCTTTCACCAAACACACCTATTCCTCTGCATAGTGTGTGTGATATGGCTCAAGTGTTGGGTCAAATAAAGATCACCATACCACTTGTTGAGTTATTGTGAATACCTTAACACAGGATGAGGGCCTTTGAATATTTTAAATTTGGTGAGGAGTTAGTTACAAATGAAGTTGAGTTACCCCTAGAAACCCCAGAAGAAGATGAAAAATTAGAAGAGGGTTGAAACCACTCTAGAGGTCTATATGGGGATGGATTTGGTCAAAATTTAGTTGAATGTAGATCCATTTTATACAACTCTACTAATTAATGGTCTAGTTTTTCACAACTACATGTTTGAATTTGGTACTTCTTGCAATGTGATGCACTTGGGTGTCCTTAATGAACTTGGAGTGAAGATCACGTCAACCTTTGGGAAGTGTTATGTCATGGACTGATGAGAATTTCTAGTTATTGGACAAGTTAAGGGATTAGTGGTGCATTTGGTAGTTCATCCTAGAAGGTTTTTGAACATGAATATGGTGGTTGCAGACTACCCACCTAAGTGGAGGATGTTGCTATCACATAAGTGGGCTACAAGCATGGGTGGAAGTGTGAAGATGGACCTTTCCTATGCCACCATACCATTAGAGGTAAGATGGTTAGAATTTATAGAGATCCAAAGCTGTTACATGTGATTTAAGATCTGAAGCATGCTCTTAATGATGTTTTGTACATGGATGTTGACCTGAGAAAATTTGTTGGGAATGTTGATCCTAACAAATAGCCTTCTATTCTTGATGTAGATCTTGACAAAGAAAATGTAGTTTGGAAGGTGTGTTTTGATGGAACTTGCTCCACTCTTGGAAATGGAGCTGGGGTTGTCTTCTATGTCCCTAATGGTAAATATTTTGTGTTTTCTTTCCATCTTTATTTTGAGTTCAAGAACAATACCGTTGAGTATGAAGCACTCTTACTTGGTCTAAGGATTGCCCATGAATACAAAATCAAGTGTTTGATCATTAATGGTGATTCTGAGTTGGTGGTAAAGCAAGTCCATAGTGATTTTGCCACAAAAATTAAAAGGTTGATAAAATATCAGAATGTTGTTTGGGACTTGATGGAGTTATTTGATGCATTCAATATTTGTTATCATGATAGAAGTTTCAACCAAGAAGCTGACAAACTTGTAGGGCTAGGTGCTCAATTGGGCATTGCAAATACGAGCCCTCATTGTCAATATCAGGTGGAGGTGCTTGTCAGGCCTTCAATCCCAAATAATTTTCATCTTTGGTAGGTCTTTGATGATGATGAACAAATTAAAATGTTTTTGAATTATGAAGCTAAGTTCCATGATCAGCTCATAGATTTGGAATCCATGGTTCATGTTTGTGACAAGAAAGAGACCTTGTTTGGGAATGACATCATTTAACTAAAGACAAACACTATCCCAATAGGACTAGTCAATTTAGAAGCATCTTTTAATGGAACTGATAGAATTAAGTTGAGAGACTCATTCATTTTAAAAGATGTAACTAAGTGCAACTGAGGTTCTCATGAAAACCTAAGGAAGGTTTGGCTGGGTACTCACTTCAGTGCAGCTGAAAATAAAGCTTAAATGCAACTACTAAGGAAGTACCAAGATTGCTTAGTGTCATCTTATTATGAGATGAAAGTGTATAGTCAAGACTTGTTTAAGCATGTCATCCCATTACATCTTGATAACAAAACTTTCAAGAAAAAATAAAGGCCTATTAACCCCATCTTGGCCACTAAGATGCAGGAGGAGTTAAAGAAGCTAATGGATGGTGGTATCATTTAGCCTGTCAGGTATTCATCATGGGTTACAAATTTATTTCCTAAATATAAGAAGAATGGTATTATTTGATTGTGCATGGATTTTTAGAATTTGACCAAAGCTTCTTTAGAAGATAATTATCCCCTGCCCAATATGGAGAACATATTACAAAGTGTTACTAATCCAGAATTGTTATCCACATTGTATGGCTTCTTAGGTTACAACCAGGTTGTGGTCAAAGAATCTGAGAGGTTTAAAACTACATTCACTATGCCATGGGGTAAATATGTATATATTTGGATGCCTTTTGGATTAATGAATGCTTGTGCAACATTTCAAAGAGCTATGGATGTTGCCTTTGCAGGGATATTTAACTAGTTTATTGTTGTGTATCAAGATGACATTACTCTGTACTCTAAAATAAGAGAATATCATTTGGAACATCTAGAAAAGGTGTTGATCAGGTGCAAGGAGTTTGACATTTTGTTGAATCCCAATAAATGCCACTTTGTAGTGCATAAAGTCAAATTACTGGGGTATATAATATCCAAGGAGGTGTCATTATTGATCCTAAAAGGGTCAAAGCCATTGAAAAAGTACCTATCCCATAGTCCAAGAAAGGAATTCAATCTTTCTTTGGACAAACTAACTTTGTAAAATGGTTTGTGTTTAATTTTGCAAAGATTACTCTACCTATTACTTATATGCTAAAGAAAGACTAGACCATTAAGTGGGAGGATAAGGTCATGTAAGCTTTAAGTAACATCAAGGGAGATTTGAAGTCTGCTCCTATCTTAGCTAGTCTTGATTACACAAGGTTGTATCAAGTATTCTCTTTTGCATCATGTAATATTGTTGTTGTTGTTCTATTACAAAAGAATTAAGATGGTTATCAACAGCCCATAGCTTTCTTTAGCAAAGCTATGCAAGGTATTGAACTAAAGTACACTATTATGGAGAAATAAGATTTCACTCTTTTGAAGGTTGTTAAAATGTTCAAGCCGTATATTTTGAGTTTGAGGATTATTGCATATGTCCCACACACCATGGTGTAGGACATTTTAACTTAGACTAAAGTATCTAGAAAGAGGTTTAGGTGGGTTAACAAGTTGCAAGAGTATGACATGGATATCTAGACCACCAAGTTAGTAAGAGGGATGGGTCTATCCAAGCTTATGGCTGAGACCAATTTGCATGTTGTTGAGGTAAACACTATTGTCTTTAATGTCGATGATTCCTTGAGTCAATTTAATATGCTTCCACGGTATAAGGACATTGTTTAATACTTAAAAAATCTAAATTGTCCCCCTGACTTGAATAAGAATCAAATGTGAACTCTCAAGCTTGTTTCCCAAAAGTACCTCTTGACTAAACATGGACTTGCATGGAAGAATCCAGATGGGGTTCTCCTAAGATGCATGATAGAAAAATAGATTGTTGTCCTAATTGAAGACTTCCATAGTGGAGTATCTAGAGGCCATTTTGCACCTAAAGTTACAACTCATAAAATTATGAGAGATGGTTATTGGTGGCCATCATTATTTTAATATGATGCTCAAATGGTCAGAAGGTGTGAAAAATGTCAGTGTTTTACTAGGAGGATGAAAGATTCATGTTCTCTTCCCTTGTAGCATGTGATAATTGAAGGCCCATTTAGACAATGGGGAATGGATTTCATTAGAGAAGTCATTGATTCATCAAGTGATAGGAATAGATGGATATTAGTTATAATTGATCACTTCACTAAATGTGTTGAAACAATCCCTACAAGAAGAGCAACACACTAGGTAATCATGGGTTTTCTATTAAATCAAATTATTTATAGATTTGGTGTTCCTATGAAGATAATTGATGATAATTCCGTGAGATTTAAAGCCAAAAATTTGGTGGTATTGTTTAAAGACTATGGGATTGAGCTCATTTATGCTTCCAACTACAATGCTCAAGGGAATAGGCAAGTAGAATCAAGTAATAAGAACTTGCTCAAAATTATTAGATGAAATTTGGAAGCAAATAAGAAGAGGTGGGGTGAAAAACTAAGGTTTTCCTTATGGGTTGATAGGATTATGTCTAAAATAACTATAGACAGAATCCCTTTTGAGCTTGTTTATAGAGCTCAAGCTATTTTGTCTATGAATTTGTAGTTGATAACTTATCAGCTCATGCATAAACTAGAAGATGATGAACAAATCAACCACTATTAAATTAGGGTTAATTAAATTGTTGAGATTGAGGAAATTTGAAGAAAATCTCAAAAGGGACACCTCATTCTCAATGAAAAGCTAAATAGAATATTTGATAGAAAGGTCACTCCAAGAAATTTATAAGTACATGATCTGGTTCTACTTTAAAATAGTAGGCATGAGGATAAATGTAATCATGTCAAGTAGGATGCCTTGTGGATGGGTCCCTACTCCATTTTCTACATGATTGGGGAACATACCTTCTTCTTGAGAGACCCGTGTGGTGAAATACTATAGTTTATAGTCAATGATAGACATTTGAAACATTTCCTTGACTAGGTTCCTCTACAACTATGTACCATATTATATAGTGTATAGTTTTATCTTTCTTTCATTTTTTTACTTTTTCACCCCTCTACTTTTGGAATTGTTTGTAAAAATTCCTTTTGTTATTTTTGTTATGTGTTCATTTCAAATCCTCTTGATCTATTTCTATAAAGTCTACCATGTTTTGTTGATCCTATATGACTACTTGCTGAGAAATTCTTAAGTGTTGACTTTGTAACCCAATAGATAGGCACCTGGTCTTATATTCTATGGTTACTTAGACACCCACATGGTGTTTACATCACCAAGAGAGAGCCAGTATTGGTGCCTCAAAATACACCATGTTTTTGGGATCCAATGCAACAATTGAAATGGCTATTGCATAGGCCACATGTGAGGAATAGCGAGAGTCAAGAATTTTGAAGGAATTTTGGTGGGTGCAAGTGGGTCCCTCAAAACCCATGGAAAAAAAGTAAGAATAAATCAAAAGATGGAGGGTGGAGCTTCCATTCCATTTGCACCAATATTTAGTGCAACATGTAATGTGCTTCCACACCTTTGCATCTTATAGCCAACACACTTTCCAAATTGTGTAAAGGAGGGTCGTAAGGTCCATTAAAAAGTCTAGCATGGAATGTCAAAAGTGCAAAAAATTCTATAAAGTCCATGAAGGGCAGAAAGGTAAGTCGATAGAGGGTGGAGTTTCTCATCTAATTCATACATAGTAACATAATGTACAAAGTCTCGTTACAGTTATGTATCATATTGAGAGAGAATGAAGGGATCGTTGGTAGAAATAGGGTGCATTGACTGTAAGTTGACCATGAAAAATGTAGGCATGGCCCAAAAATCCACCATGTGTGTGAAGCATAAGGTGCATGATAGAGAGCGAAGTTTCTCGTGTGCTTTGTACCAACTCATGGTGCAATGTGCAAAATGCATATGGACCTCAAAATCCTGTGGATAAGTCAAAGGGAACACCATGGCAAAACTTTTGCCATTGAATAAACTTGGAACTCCATGGTGTAAGATGCAAAATGCTTCCCCCACTCACAGATTCTAGCAAACTAAGGAATAAAATTGAATGGTAAAAGATAAAAGGAGGATACAGATTTGAGGGAGGATTCAAAAGGGATTTAGACTTTGATAAGCATACCAAGTGACAATGTAACAAACCAATAGTGCCAAAATGTTATGGCAGATTTTGAAGGGTATAAAGGTGTCTTGTAAGACCAAAAATATTAGATATTGTGATGTGTTTATATACCTACGTGACTAGAGGGATATTGAATCAAAAATTAATAGAACATCACTTGGAAAACCCTAGCTATGTAATTGCTACCAGATCAAAATAAAAGAATAAAGGAAAGAACCCTTGTTTGAGAAGTGATTTATTGGTGAATTGCTCAAGATTCAAATTCATTATGCAAATAAGAAAGATTATTTAGTTGAAGAAAATAATGGCTGGCCACATCTAGAAAAATTTAGGTTTCTAGGAAAATCACATATAGGTTACTTTGTTGGAGATGAAATTGGAGTGAAATTGGAAAAAATTAAAATTACAAGTTTTAAAAAGGGTGGAAATGAGACCCCAGGTTCGTAGGGAAAATTCAATGGGAAATGCACCTTGTAAAAAAATGCAATTTCCTAAATTGCACCAACTGCACTATGCAAAATGTTTGAAGGGCTCCAGATTATATGGAAAAGCATAAAGAGTAGCATGACAAAAATGGGAAGTTGATGTGCACTTTGCACCAAATCAAGGTGCAATGTGTAAAAGTGATTTTGCAATTTTGTAAAAATGCTTGAAAGGGCATTAGGTGAAGTTTGACAGAGCTGGGAGGCTAACTTGCATTTTGCACCAACTTTAGTTGCAAAGTGCACTCCCATCTCCAGATTTGTCTAGCTGTAAAGGGATATTTTAGTGGGGAAAGCACCATGCAATTTGAACATGGTGCAAATTTGCTTTTGGTGTAAATTGTACTTGGTGAAATTTGCACTTGGTGCAATTTTACACTTTGTGCAAATTTGCATATAAGGACTAGGATTTCCCCCAAAAGGTTAAAAGTGCACATAATGAATTTATGCATTAAAAAATGAAACATGGAGGAAATTAAAAAAAAAGAAAAATTTGTCAAAAAGCAAAAGTAAAAAGTGCAAAAGGGCAAACTTACAAAAAAGTAAGAGTGTAAATCGTAAAAGATGAAAATGCAAGTTTGGAGCTAAAAAGTAGAAAGGATGAAATCAACCTAAGTTATTGTATTCTCATTTGCTTTATTTTCCCAAGCTCCTCCATGGGAGAGAAATTGTAGGTTTTCAAGATCTAAGTGGGCCACTCCAAGGTAGATTATTCAAATAGCCATGGATTCAGAATATTCTCATGCCATCATTATAAGTGCAGAAGGTTCCAGCTATACAAGAATTTGGTTTAGGGAATCCCTAAGGTAGTTACACAAGAAGACAAAGTTTGTTTGGCCTTCACCATGAAGATTCTCCTTCTAGCTCATGTGAAATGCATTTCTATCCAAAGAGAGCAATGGGTTGTTGAAAATATCCATCATTTCTTAAAGAGGTAGTTAGAGGGATGTTTTTTCATGCAAATACATGAAGATTCTAGGCGTGTCAAGGGATTTTTTCTACCTGGGAGGATTTTGGCAAAACTTGTGGGGTTTTTTTACACTTTTACAAGTTGCAACTCTCATTCCTAGATTTTAAAGTTTAAAAATGTATAAATAGAAGGCTTGTATTTTATTTAGGGGTTGGTTTTTGGTTGTTGTTAGCTTCCTATTTTCTCCACATATAGGCTTTTCCAAACTTTGGGATCCCTATTGTATGTGTATTTTTCCTCTCTTTCAATGTTGGTTTTAGCTTGTACAACCATTAGCAAGATATGATATCACCTCTATGTGTCTCCCTTGTCCAACATGGATCAAATCCACCATGTTTATCCCCAGGACAACATTTTGAAATATTGATGTATGTACTATTTTATTTCAAGTCAATGAAAAAATTAGTGGTTATTACTCTCATATATTGATGAAATGCATTGATATGTTTTGCTATTTTAGTTGATTGGATATCTTGCTCTATGCTCACTACTATTTATCATTTTAGGCATAGATCTTGGTTATAAATCCCTTTCTGGAAGTAATTTGGAAACATGTTTTTAAATACCTTTGAAGGGCAGCCTGCGTTTGTGGATTCAATAAGAAAAATTATTTAAAATCTTAGTTGCAGTGTATGCTCAAAGATTTCAGGAATCATTTGGATATTTTCATTGTATTGCCACCAATCGATGCAAATCACTCATGGTAGTTTCCACTAGCTTGTAAGTCATTTTTTTCTTACATCTTTGTAACGAGTGATGTCATGTATGTTGAAAGAAACCCTATTATTTGAAAACCACCAACATACCATACTCATTTTTGTAACTATTTAACTATCCTACCCAATCCTACCTTGTATTTAACACCGCCTTTGCTTACCACAGTCTTATTTTCCTTGACGACACATAAGATCTTACATATCTAAAATGTGTTTGAAAATTTTGCTCTAAATCCTAGCACTACAATTTTTCATTTAACCCTTATTGTTGAATGTTTGATAAAAATGAAGATTGTAGTCATATTTTCATCTGTCTCTAGTAGCATATGTATGACATAAAGAATTTGTGCATTTCATGTGACAACCCTTCATGGGTAAGGTGTGCAAACTTGGTTATGCTTTGGTCATATTTCCCCCTTGTGCCAAGAATCCCCATGGAGATTGAAGTGTAAAACCCCTCCATGTGAGCAAGCTACCCCATAGGTCCTCTCACCTTGGTTCAGGTAGAGCCAAATGTAATAGGGAGATAACCATACATTTTATAGGTGCCTCTGAGTCATCTTATCCATTCGATCCATTCTTGATGCCAAACCCTCCGTCGACTCCAACAACATTCTAACATGTTTTTCATCTTTATTGTCCATTTTATTCAAGTGTGCAAGGTCAAGAAAAAGAGGTGTAAAATTGGGAATCAATAATAATATTTTTAGATATAATCTTCCAAGATAAATCCACCTCATACATGCAATATTTATTGAAAATAAATGAGGGACATTCAAGTATATTATAAATATCCAGTCCGAGCAACCAATGATTTTTAAACTTAGGAATCCAAGTTGAACTAATGCTCACTATTAAGTGATTATGAGAATGTAATATTTATTGAATTCCAATGAAATTATCAAACACGGATAGGGAAATGGGCCCTCTTAATCTGTTGGATTAGAGCAAAAGGGCTTTTAAGCTAACAATATTTGAAATTGTGGACAAAATCATTCTGTTCAATTAGTTGTCACCAAGGTGAAGATCAACAAGAGTGGAATGCTAACCTAAATAAGGTGTTATTCCTCCTATTAAGCTTTTGGAATACAAATCCAAATAATCAAGCTTATAAAAGTTGTGTATATATGAAGGAAGTGGTCTAGATAGCCCATAATTAGACAGGTAGAGGTTTGTGAGATTTGCAAGAGTGACAAAAATGTCACTCCACACCTCTTCTATTGAAGTGTCATCCACTTCATGCAAAGAGATGTGTTCCAATATTGTTATCTTTTTAACCAACTTTCTAGCCTGGGACTCTATAACCTTGTTGGATTTCCCCTTGAGCTCAACTCCAAGAAATGGAGATTCGATAAATTTCCAAAACTTACAAGAATTTGAATATGAATCCCATTGAAAATGCAATAAGAGGAATTGTAAGCAAGATTTAGATGTTTCATATATTCAATTTTAGACAAAGATGAATAGATTTCACCTCTCACATTGTAATCTATCAAATCTAGTAGTGTAAAATGCCCACCAAAATGGAGGATGTAACAAACACCTTCCCACTCAGAGCAATTGAATCCCTCCCATGATTATAAATTGATAGAGTTAGATTTATCTTTAAGATAATCCTTGAACTACAATAGGTAATTTATTTTGTGTAGTGTGCATTGATTTCCAACAATACTAGTAGTAGAGAAGAAGAAAAAGAACAATAAACTCATTACAATCAATGTTGTGGTTTGTATAAATTATATTTGCTTATCTCCATGTCAAAAAAATATGGTTAGGAGGATTACAGATGGTGGATCTTATATGAAATTACATCCTCAATAAGAAAATTTGAGCTAAAGACACACATTTCTTCCCCTCCCCACATGCATTGCCATGTTCTACTAGTTGTTGGTCAACTCCAAAAAGCCACCTTTGCTTGCTTATTTGTTTAATCATTGAGGGTTAGTAAAGAATAATAGAATGAGATTATTTTCCAACCTCAGGCCTGATAAAGCCTTCCAATTCCACACAACAATTTTATTAGATGAAAAAAATGCAAACAATCACTGGTTACCGGTAACTAGTGAAAATATTAAATTATTTAAACAATACTATGAACATTATAAATTGGGTTTGATTTTTTTCTACCACCATTTGCTTATTAGATTCCCACAAAAATCAAGTTAAAATAATACTATTCCATGAAAACAACAATACCAACAGGTACTAATGCATACCCCATCTTACTCCAAGATTTTGAGGACCATTTTTGTCAGGACCACAACTATGCCACAGATAAGTTACATGTATAACATACAAAATGTGATGCTTTACATACATAATATTATGGATTGTTATAAACATTATAAATAAAATAGTAGGGGTGTTGATATGTAAATATTATAATATGACATATTTTTCAAAAAAATCAACTATAGTTTTTTAGATTTTCGTATTCGAATGAAATCTTTACAATACAACCATGTATTTTAAGCAAAATTTGTTATTAATTTTCTATTTTATAAATAACTAAATAAAAATTATAATTTAGTGATGAACACCAAGGTGACTTGATTAACTTGTATAATGGATGGTGTTGATTTATTCGATGCCTTTTTGACATTTCCATGTTTGAATGAACTCTTTATTGTGGAATCATATATTTTAAATGTCTTTTCATCTCTATCTTTTACTTTATTTACCATCAATGGGATAGTATAAAATTTTTGGTGAAAACTAAATTGGTTCAAATAAGTATATTTTTTTCTTTCCCTTCTTTATTCATCAAAATTATGAGTCCTTTTTATACCTCTAAATTCTTAAGGGTGCCGGTGATTTTATATTTGTTATTTTTAATTGAAGTGCAAAAAATAATTGTAATGAAATGATACTCTAGGTTTGTAAAGTTGATATTGTTCTTTGAATAAATGATGTTATATATTTTAATTATCAAATTTTTTTATTGAAATTTTATTTTTACATATATCATGTATATTGAGTGTTTCTTTGACTTAATGTTAAGGATTAAGGGGTATCACTTCTGTTAAATTTATTCTAGGCACAATCTCGACCTCTTATTTTTATGTATCTCCTAGGATTTGTAAATTAGTGGATGGCTAAGAAATACCTTTTACACTATCATTCCCACTGTTACACTACAACGTACATATTTTGATTGATTAAATTTAGAAAAAAAAGGCAAGTTTAAGCTTGGTGAGATTTTTTTCAAATTTATAAATTAAAAGTCAGACAACATTAGCAAAGTTTAAAGTTGATGTCACACCCAACATTACGCTTCCAATGTTTAGGTGATCTTAAGGTCATGTCATCTTGATGTTAAATATGATTTTAAAAAGATCTTTGCATCCATGTTTTCCTTTACTAAAGTAAATATTCAAGTTTTAGTTTTTAGTGTAATCTTGCATGTATTCAAATTTATAGCTTAAATTTATTTTATATATAAATAATTTGGTAGTGAAACAAATGTTAGGGGACCCAATACAGGACTACCTTGTCCGTAGACCTTAGACTCACTCATTGATATAACTAATACATTCACATATCATATAATTAGGGCTAGAAACCAAAGATCACAACTTTATTAAATTAAATGAGAGAATTACACACACAAACCATCCATGATTATTTATTGAACAAATAACATGAAGATGAAAACATTATAAACACTTTACCTTGATAGTCTTGAACATTTATTACTACTCACTTCTCTCTAAAATCATAGCCAAACTCCCCAATTAAAGTTATTTTAATGTTTCCCAACTTTAAATTTAATTGATTCAAATATCTTTTTCATTTTCATTACATTAAGGAATGCTTCTTTAAGTTCCCCTAGTCTTTTAGAAAATGGACCAAATGGAAAAATTCATGATTTTGGGTTGTTACTATATTTTTGTAATTAATGTGTAGGAAAAACCACTAATTATTGTAAATTAGTAGTTTTGGAATTATCAATTAATGTAAAGTAATAGAGTCATAACACCCATCCTTTTTTACTAATGGTATTTTCATCTTCCAAGAAGGGGTCAAATTGGACCTTGATTGATTACTAAAACCTTCTACATTTTATTTTCTTAGACTGTTACAATTATGGAGATATTTCTCAAACTTATTTTGATAATATTTTATAACAAAAACTATGTTGATACTACAAAAACATTAGAAACATTTAACACAAAAAATATGTGGTTAACATTTGTAAGATTTTGTTGTCCCCCAAAAGTAACACTCATTTTTAAGACAACATTTGAAATATTTTGGTGCAACAGACCAAAATCCTCTCTCCCCTTCTCAAAAATTGTTTTGGGCATTCAAATTCTTCGTCATTCAAGATTTTTTAGATTTCTATTGACTCTACAGACTTGAATCGACGGACTCTGCAGGTTTAAATCTACGAACTCTACAAATATGTTTCTATGGACTCAACATGCTTGAAATCAATAGGTTCAAATAGGTTCAAAGGCTTCTACAGGCGAGTTCAATCAAAAGAACAAGTTTCCAACACTTAGTCATTTTCAAGATTGGTTCAATGCCTTGGTTCAACCAAAAGAGTTCATCGGCAAGCTTCTATGCAGTGTTTCAACCATTGAACCATTAAACTGTTGAACTTTGAACCATTTTGGTTCAACAGGTCTAATGGGTTCAAAGGTTCAATGACGTCATCAAGAATCAAGACTTAAGTGCTTCGGCCAAAGGTTCAAAGCGGTTGGTTTAATGTGGTTAGTTCAAAGAGCTTGGTTCAAGCGGTCAATTGAATAAATAGAAAAGATGGAATGAACCATTAAACAATTGAACTAAAGTTGGTTCAATCGGTCAATTTAAGTGACAGGTTCAAAGGAGTGCCCTAAAGCTGAAGAGATAAGTGTCCTTGCAGAGGGCAGTGAGCAAAAATGTGCAAAGTTGGAATTCCCATGGCAAAAGTGACTAGGGCAAGAAAAGCCCAAAGCAAAAGCCCGTTAGAGCCCAGTGGATGCTTCCAAGTATCATTTGTCGAGCCCCATTATACTTTGTTTCTAAGAGCTATGAAAGTTTCCATGTGTCCCTTGTAAGATAAATGGAGCGCACCAAGTGTCAACATCTGTATGAATCCTAGTGAGTCCCAAGTGTATCTATAGTGTTTCTAAAGCTTAGCAGAAGCTGCCACATGTCATCTTTTGTGGGACACTCAAAAGGCATCCAAAGCATCTATAAATTAAGAGGATGCTGCCACATGTCCTCACCTATTTCATAGTAGATACTGCCATGTGTCACCTATTGAGATTAGCAAAAAATTGACTAAGGCAAAGCCAAAATAAAAAGTGCCCTTGCAGAGGACATTCAACCAAGTGAGTGCCCTTGCAGAGGGCAGTAAGCAAAAGTGAACATAGTGAATTCCTTCAAAAAATTTCCCATGGCAAAATGGTTAAGGCAAAAATCCTTCAAAATTTTGTCTGAAGGAATTCACCTGAGAAGAAAGTCCAAAAAAACCCTGATGGAAAGCAGAGGCAAAGCAAAGGAAGATTTTCTTCGGACAAATTGTCCAAAAAAATTTCTTCAAACTTTTTATCCAAAGGAAAAGTCTGTCGAAACAAAAAACCCACTGTGGTAATAAAAGCCCAAAAAGCTACCACATGTCCCTTATCAAGTTGTAATGGAATGTGCTATGTGTCATCTACAAAACTCAGTGGAAGTCACCATGTGTCATCTATAAAACTTAGCAGAAGTCACCACGTGTTAATATCTGCAGCTTCTTCCTTTTATTGAATAAGGACTGTGGTGGGTCCTGGGTGAGTGGACAAACTCAAATGGAATGTGCCACGTGTCATCATCCACGTAAATATAAAAGAGTCCTCAATCTTTCCATAGTGTCTTTAGAAGCTCAATGGATGCCGCCACATGTCATCCTTTGTACGATTCTCAAAAGACATCTAGAATATGCCATGTGTCCTGTTATAACTCTATGGAGTGCGACAAGTGTCTGCATCTGCATCTCAAGTTTCTTACAAGTTTCAAAGCTTCTTTCAATAAGAATCTCTCAAAGTCCCATGAATGCTGCCAAGTGTCTTGATCTATTTTGTAGCGGAACGTGCCACATGTCAATTATTAAGATCAACAAAAAGTGACCAAAGAGCAGAGAAACAATTAAACTAAGGATTCGATTGAACCAAGGACCTGATTTAATAGCTAGGAAAGGAGGAACGATGAAGAAAGACAAAAAATATCCACACATGAGATATGTTTCTAGAAGTAAACCGCTAGATGGACATTGGTGAACACAAACATTCAATGGCGTGACCCATTTCTCTACATTGATAAAATAAAATAGGCAAATACGCGCAATTCTAGCATATTTTCATGATAGAATTTAAAATGTATTCAAGGCATTGAATGCAAAATGATGTGTTACTACTCCCAAGTCTTTCTTGGAAGGCTATATATTGGACTCTCTCTTAATATTTTAGGGGGATCTCTCTGTTATGAAAAATGTAACTCTACCCAAATTGAAAGGCATTACTGAGACTTTGAGCTTAGATTGTTCATCATATTTCTTTGTTTGAATCAGAAAGCAAGTTACTTTCAGACTTTGTGTTGTTATAGCTTGTATCATTCTAGGAGATTGTTCTTATGTCTATTTCCTAAATGTATTCTTGTTTATGAAATTTAACAACCAGAGCTAGTGGAGGTGACAAAGGTGTCATGAAGCCAATTATTTTCAAAATTTGTGCTGTCATAATGGTCTTCAGTGTGTTTTTATTTTATGTTTCTATGTAAAGAACCTTGGGATGACTTTGTGCCCTCATTATTATTCATATTTCACTCTTTGGCAGTTGAGGTGGAGACTTTGTGTCTCATTTCATCCTATCATGTTACTACACCCTATTACAGTTATTTGTCACTAACAGAAAGGTTCTTTTTCTCTATCGAATAACACTTCTGAAAGAAGAGGAGTGCCTTCTATTATTTCATCATGATTCCTCCTTTGATTTGTGAACATCATCTCTGAAAAAAGAGAGATGGATGGTGTTATCCTACCCTTGAGTGTTATTTTCAACTTATTTATAGTAGATTAACATATGTATATGTATATGTATATGTGTGTGTGTGTGTGTGTGTGTGTGTGTGTGTGTGTGTGTGTGTGTCTACATATATATATATACATATATATATATATATATATACATATATATATATATATATACATATATATATACATATATACATATATATATATATACACACACACACACACACACACACATATATATATATCTATACACACACATATATATATATATATATATCTATACATATATATATATATATATTTATATATCTATACATATATATATATATATATATATATTTATATATATCCATACATATATATATATATATATATATATATATATATATATATCTATACATATATATATATATATATCTATACATACATATATATATATATATATATATATATATATATATATATATATAGACACACATATGTATATGTATATGTGTGTGTGTGTGTGTGTGTGTGTATATATATATATATATATATATATATATATATATATATCACCTTATAGGGAACCTCCCCTTGATGAGAGGAGAGATTAGTCCCCTTTTGATGTGGTAAATCTGCACATTTCACTGACCAATCTTCCTGCTATGGTTGATCATACCTTTTTTTTTTATTAGTACGTTGATTGACAAAATATTCACCCAACAATTTTTGGCAACTCTGCTGGAGACACAGTAATTTTGTGCAATTTGAAGCCTCAAGTTTTAGATTGAAACATCACCTGTGTCTTAACCATTATCTTTATACCCTTATCCATTATAGATTCTTGTGACTCCATTCCACTTCTTACCCATTATCATTATAGCCTTACCATTTTTATCCATTTCTATTATATAATCCGGTCTGCAAACTAGATCCACTAGAAAATAATGCGCAGTTTAAAGCCTCAAGCTTCAAGCTGAAGTAGTGCCAATTCTTTTCTATTTTTGTTTTACAATCTATCAGATCCATGGTATACATGAAGACAAAGGGATAAAGGTATTGTTGACCCTATATTTGAGTTGGTACAACAAAGTAGTTTTGATTTGTCTCCTTCACCATCTCGCCTCCAACAAACTAGGAGCTTTCCTTCTACTAAAGTCAAGTCTCCATTACATGGAAAAGCCTCCATTTCTACTATTAATAAAGATTTACCAATAATTACCCCTCTAAGATTTGTTATTTCCCCTTTTCATAATCATACAATGGCAGTTCAAGGCCCCTGTGGTAATTATTTTGGCCCTCTTAATCTTACTCCTCCTCTACATGAGCTTCCATGCAGCTAAAGAAAGAATTTCCCTAAATTCTATGGTGATGGGAGAGTTCACCCTGATGAACACATTGCAACCTTCAGCATAGCTTGTGGCGTAATAGGTGTGGAATTTGAGGACATGGTAATCAAGTTATTTGTAGAGACATTACAAGGTGCTACTGTAGACTAGTTTTACCACCTACAAGCTCAGTCAGTAATTAACTAGAACACCCTCAAAGCCAAAGTTTGAAGCCAGATTCAAACCTACAAAAGATTCACATGCCCTTTTGGCTCAGCTCACATAGATAAATAAGAAGCCTCATGAACTAATGAGAGACTTTATAGCCAAGTTTGACAAACTAAGGAACACGATCCCTATAATTGCTCAGCCGATAGCTGAGAGTCTCAAATGTTTCTTCATTAATTCTCAGCTACCTCAAGTGAGTTTCCTATTGAGATGTGCTGGTCAAATAGACCTTGCTGTAGCTCAAGATTAGGCCACTGAGGTAGAAGATGATCTCATCTTAGTAGGGAAGATAATAAGAGATCTAAACAGAGGTAAATCTTTTGCATCTTCTAAATATCCATCTACAGGAACCACTGATCCAATGGTGCAAAAGTTGGCAAATAAGTTGCTTGATCTCAAAAATTAAATGGCATAAGGAATTTCTTTTGTTGCTTCATATAGAGATATGCCAAGGAGGACATTTCAGAACCAGCCATATCAAGGCAATGTTACCAAAAGTCAAGGGCAACCAAATCATCTTCCTCCCCCATAGGGGAAACTTACCATTGAAGCACCCCCAACCAATTCAGTAGTTGGATATCTTGAAACAAAATCTAATTTCTCTTTCTATCCTAAATTGAGTCAAGAAAATGATGCTAATCTCCTTGTAGAAGGCCAAGAAGAATCAGCTGGCGACTCCAACATTGGTTTCCTGAATTACCAAGATGAACCCAAAAGTAAAGGAGAAGTGTTTGATGGATCATACGTAGTGTTTACCAGGTCACAAAAATAGTCAGCTCAACAAGCTGATAAGGAAAAAAGGGAAGAGTGTTCTCAGCTTGTAATTTCAATTGATAAGTGGGGAACCACCCTGCCTTTCTAGCCAAAGGACTCGGTGATCACCAAAAAAGGTAAGTACATCAAGTTCACCTTCATCTTTACCTTCAAATTCACAAATCAATCCTTCCCTCCCTACAAACCAGAAGGTTGAATCACCTTCCTCTGTTCCTAGCCCAATCTAGTCATTTGACATAATTGATCATGTCAAGAAAACCAAAATTCAAATGATTGAGTTTGAATATTTACAATCCAATCCTAAGCATCTAGATAGGTTAGTTGAGTGTGTGAAGAATAAGGCCATCCCTGTAGGATAAGATGTTAAGAAAGTAACTCATGATTCTCCAAAGAACATGTCCATCCCAAAAAATCTTGTCATTACTCCTCCTGCTGCCCCTAGAAAAATAAAACCTTTCTATGTTTCCCTGTTGATAAATGGTCACAAGCTGAGCAATTGCATCATAGACTTAGGTGCATCTGACAATGTCATGCCTACCAAAGTGGTAGAATCTCTTAAACTCACATTGACCAAGACCTTTGGTATATGCTTCTCCATGGAAAACAAACAAGTACCTCTATTGGGACAAATCAAAGATGGCCAATTTGCAATTGTGGCCTTTCTAGAAAAGAGAATCAAGATGACTGTTCTAGTGGCTGACATTCTAACCTCATACGACATTCTTTTAGGGAAAATTTTCTGAAAGGATGTTGGTGGAGAATTGAGCATGGACTTGTCTGAAGTGAGGATCCCTGTCAAAGGCATTATGTAGTGGCTGCTTCCTTAAAAAGAATCAAAATATATTGTCACTCAGACATCAGCCCCTGAAGCTTAAATTCTGTTTGAGTCTTTAGGCATGGGTAACTACTTTCTATCTATAGATAAAGTTCATGAAGCATCTAATGAAGCTCTTTAAAGTGTCAACCCAAAAATTAGTTCAGCTAGAATAGCAGAAGAATTGGTGAAGCACAATGGAAATGTAGAAGAATCTTCCCCTCCAAATGAAGAAGATTTTAAAGAAAAAGTAGTGTCTAATGAGGTATGGATTCTGGAATTTGATTGCAGTTGCTCCTCTACCAGTTCAGAAGTTGGGTTTATGTTGATATCTCCTCAAGGAGATATTTTTCCTTCATCCTACAAGTTGCAATTCAACAATAGTAATAACACAGATGAATATGAATCTCTATTGCTTGGATTGGGGGCTACTCAAGACAAAGGCATCAAGCTCCTTCAGGCTAGAGGAGATGTTTAACTAGTGTTTTGTTAGGTGAGAAACTCGTACCAAACTAAGAATGAAAGATTGCATCACTACCATAATCTAGTCTGGGACCAAATTGAAAGCTTTGATACTTTCAACATCTCTGCCATACTCAGAGAATTCAATGACTGAGCTGATACACTAGCTATTTAGCACCTCTCTTAGTCCCTCACCTAGCCTTTATAGGAGACAAGTACACTATTGAGCTGGTCTTTAGACCAAGTGTGCCTAACAATGCTAATCATTGGCAAGTATTCAATGATGATCACCAAATCATTACCTTATTGGAACAAAAAGATAGCTTTGAACATCTACATTTTGAAGGCAGTGAACCTCAAAAGTGTGAACCAGCCCCTGAATCAAGTTTAGATGTAGGTGAAGAATTCCTACAACTCAAAGAGAATAAAATTTTCAAAGGCTTGGTTTTCCTTGACAAGCTATTTGAAAAACATGATAGGTTCATTAAAAGTAGCAAATAGATTCAAGCTCCTCTCAGGGATTTGATCAAATAAATCTGACTACCAAAGAAAATCCCAAGATGGTGAACATTGGGAAGTGCTGCACTCAGGAAGAGAAGTTAAAGTTCACCAATTTGCTTAGCTAATACATGGACATCTTAGCATATTCCTATGATGACCTGAAATATCTCAAGCCTAATGAAATCTACCATGGCATTCCTCTCAAAGCTAACTCGGTGCCTTATAAGCAAACATCCAGGTAGTATAATCTAAAGATATCAGGTGCTATTCTGTCTGAGATACAAAAAATGTTAAATTCTCGAATCATTTTCTCAATCCATCATTTCGCATGGATTGCAAACATAATGTCTATAAGGAAGAAGAATGGCAAATTTTGCCTCTGTATGGATTTTAGAAATTTAAATCAGTCATCCTTGAAGGATAACTATCCATTGCCAATCATGGATCAAGTGCTTCAGACAGTGACTAGTTCAGAGATGTTATCAATGCTAGATGGCTTCTCAATATATAATCAGGTTGAAGTTGGTAAAGCAGACCAACACAAGACTACCTTCACCACACCTTGGGGTACATTTGCATATAGAAGGATGCCTTTTGGCTTGTTAAATGCTGGTGCCACCTTTCAGAGAGCAATGGACCTTACTTTCAAGGATGATATGGGTAAGTTCATTGTAGTTTATCTTGATGACTTGACTATTTTTTCCAAGCATCGCTCTGATCATATACACCACTTGGAACAAGTGCTAGAGTGTTGTCACTAGAATGACATTTCTTTGAACCCCAAGAAGTCTATTATTAGAGTAACATAGGGGAAACTTCTTAGACACATTGTGTCTAAAGAAGGCATAAATATTGACTCAGATAGAGTTGAGTCTATCCAAGAGTTTACCTTGCCTACAAGTAAGACTGTTGTTCACTCTTTCTTTGCAAAAGTGAATAATTTATGAAGGTTCATCCCTAAGTTTGCTGAGAAGAGTCGACACATTGTAAACATGATGAAAAGAAAGGCCACCTTCAACTAGACTGATGAAGGTAAGTCAACATTTAAGGATATCAAGACTGCCATTGCCCATGCCCCAACTCTAGTTTGTCCAGACTACAACAAAGAGTTCACCATATACAATTATGCTTCTGAACACACGCTTTCAGCAATTCTGTTCTAATATAATAAAGAATGTATAGAATCTCCCATTTCTTTCATGAGTTGCCCTCTTAAAGCTCATGAGATGAAGTATTCAAGCATGGAGAAGCATGCTTATGTAGTGGTGAAGATAGTCAAGCATTTCCACTTCTACATCCTAAATTCACACACTACTTCCTTGGTTCCTGACACCACAGTCAAGTCCATATTAACTGAACAGGAGTTTGGGATGAAAAGAGGCAATTAGATTGCAAATATCTAGGAGTTTTATCTAGACATCAAGCCAACAAAGTTGCTACAGGAAAAAGGTCTATGCCAATTAATTGATGATAACAAACCAAAAGAAATAGAACATGAAGAAGCAGAAGTGGAAGACACACCAACAATTATCTTTGTCTCCACTACGAATGTGTGGTATTTAAGTATTTCTCATTTCATTACTTATGGTGAGTGTCCTACTCACTTATATTACAAAGAAAGGAGGACTATCAAGTTGAAAGCTGATAATTTTGTCTTTTGGGACAACGGCTTGTACAAGAGGAGCCTTGATGGAGTGTTCCTTCGATGTGTGGACAAGGAGTAGCAAAACCAACTTTTGAAATCCTTCCATAATCTATCCTATGGAGGATATTGTTTTGCTCCTATGACTGACCATAAAATTTTGTGAGCCAAGTATTACTGGCCAACTCTTTTCCAAGATGTATATAAGTGGGTGAGAAAATGTGAACTCTGCCAGCAATTTATGGGAAGACCCAAGTTAGTTGCCTTGCCTCTCAAGCCAGTGGTCATAGAGAAACCATTCTATCAATAGGGAATTGATTTTATTGGAACTGTAAACCCATCTTCAATTTTTGAACATGATTATGTCCTTACAACAAATGACTACTTGACCAAGTGGGTGGAAGCAATTCCAACCAAGCATGCTACTTCAGAAGTAGTGTGCAATTTCCTCAAGGAGAATATCATTTCCAGGTTTGGAGTTCCAACCAAAAAATTTACTGACAATGTATCTTGTTTCACTTCCCAAGAGATTACATAATTCTATTTCTACTATGGGATTACACTCTCCCACTCTTCTGATTACTTTCCACAAGGGAATAGACAACCTGAATCAAGCAATAAGAACCTGGTGACTATCATCAAGAAACTGGTGGATACCAACCAAAGGACATGGCATAAAGCATTGGTTGATGCTCTATGGGTAGACAAAATCACACCAAAAAAGGTAATTAGTATGTCTTCTTTCCAAATTCTTTATGGTATCAATACTGAGATACCAACACCTTGAAATTGCCATCATTAAAATTGGCTAAGGCAATTGAAGATCAGACATATAAAAGCCCCCTTGATAAAAAGATCATATGCTTGACTGAGCAAGATGAACAAATAACTATGGTGGTGGACCGAATTGCTTCCCATCAAAGTCTAGTGAAGAAACTCTTCGACCAAAAGGCAAAAAATTATGATTTCTAAGTTGGAGATCAAGTCCTATTGTGGGACAAAAGGAGAGAACCAAAGGGAATGCATGGAAAGTTTGAATCCATTTGGAGGGGCCCATTTATTATCCATCAACACAATGGTGAAAATAGCTTCTTACTAAAGTATCAAGATGGCACACTCTTTTCTCTGCCTCACATTGGGCAGCATCTGAAACACTTCAATTCTTGAAGTACCAGATCATTTTATCTGTACATATGTATATTTATATAGTTTTTAGTTCCATTTGTCTTGTTTATTTTCATTTTTGATGCTTTTCATTTCTGAGTAACATGACTCCATATTCCAATGGCACACATGAAGACACTTGAGATTCTGGATTCTACTCCCTTCGATTCTTTTTACAATGGATGGAAGTTCTCCAACTGGAGCTAGCTACTGTCCCCCAAAAATATCACTCATTTTTGAGACAACATTTGAACTATTTTGTTCCAACAGACCAAAATCATCTCTCCCCTTCTCAAAAATTATTTTGGGCATTCAAATTCTTCGTCATTCAAGCTTTTTCAGATTTCTATGGACTCTACAGACTTGAATCTACAGACTTTACAAGTTTAAATCTATGAACTCTGTAGATATGTTTCTACATACTCAACATGATTGAAATCAATAGGTTCAAATAGGTTCAAAGACTTCTATAGGTGAGTTCAATCAAAAGAACAAGTTTTCAACACTTAGTCATTTTTAGGAGTGGTTCAATGCCTTAGTTCAACCAAAAGAGTTCATCGACAAGCTTCTATGCAGTGTTTGAACCATTGAACCATTGAACCTTGAACCATTTTGGTTCAATGGGTTCAAAGGTTCAATGACATCAATAAGCTTCAAGAGTTAAGTGCTTCAGCCAAAGGTTCAAAGCGGTTGGTTCAGCACGGTTAGTTCAAAGAGCTTGGTTCAAGTGGTCAATTGAATAAATAGAAAATAAGGAATGAACCATTGAACCAAAGTTGGTTCAATCAGTCGATTCAAGCAATAGGTTCAAAGGAGTGCCCCAAAGCTAAAGAGACAAGTGCCCTTGCAAAGGGCAGTAAGCAAAAATGTGCAAAGTTGGAATTCCCATGGCAAAAGTGACTAGGGCAAGAAAAGCCTAAAGTAAAAGCCTGTCAGAGCCCAACGGATGTTGCCAAGTGTCATCTATTGAGCCTCATTATACTTCTTTTCTAAGAGCTACAGAAGTTGCCACATGTCCCTTGTAAGATAAATAGAGCGCACCAAGTGTCAACATCTACATGAATCCAAGTGAGTCCCAAGTGTATTTACAGTGTTTCTAAAGCTTAGCGGAAGCCGCCACATGTCATCTTCTGTGAAACACTCAAAAGGCATCCAAAGCCTCTATAAGTTAAGTGGATGCTGCCACGTGTCTTCACTTGTTTCACAATAGATACTACCACATGTCACCTATTGAGATTAGCAAAAAATTGACTAAGGCAAAGCCAAAATAAAAAGTGCCCTTGTGGAGGACATTGAACCAAGCTAAGTGCCCTTGTGGAGGGCAGCGAGCAAAGGTGAACAGAGGGAATTCCTTCAAAAAATTTCTCATGAAAAAACGGTTAAGGCAAAAATCCTTCAAATTTTTTGTCTAAAAGAATTCACCCGGGAAGAAATCTTGACAAAAAACCTGACGAAAAGTAGAGGCAAAGCAAAGGAAGATTTCCTTCAGACAAATTGTTTGAAAGAATTTCTTCAAACTTTTTATCTGAAGGAAAAGTCCACTGAAATAGAAAATCCACCGAGGAAATAAAAGTCTGAAAAGCTGCCATGTGTCCCTTATCAAGTTGCAATAGAACGTGCCATGTGTCATCTACAAAACTTAGCAAAAGTTGCCACGTGTCATCTACAAAACTCAGAAAAAGTCACCACATGTCAATATCCACAGCTTCTTCCTTTTATTCAATAAGGACTGTGGTGGGTCCCGGGTGAATGGATAAACTCAAACGAAACATGCCACATGTCATCATCTATGTAAATATAAAAGAGTCCCAAATGTTTCCATAGTGTCTTTAGAAACTCAGTGGAAGCTGCCACATGTCATCCTCTGCAGGATTCTCAAAAGACATCCAGAATATGCCACGTGTCCCATTATAACTCCATGGAGTGCAACAAGTGTTTGCATCTGCATCTCATATTTCTTACAAGTTTCAAATCTTCTTTCAATAAGCATCTCTCAGAGTCCTATGGATGCTACCAAGTGTCCTGATCTGTTTTGTAGCAGAACATGCCACGTGTCAATTATTAAGATCAATGAAAAGCGACGAAAGAGCAGAGAAATGATTGAACGAAGGATTTGATTGAACCAAGGACCTAATTCAATAGCTAGTAAAGGAGGAATGATGAAGAAAGACTAGAAATATCCATGCATGAGATATGTTTCTAGAAGCAGAGCACCAGGTGGACATTGGAGAGCACAAACATTCAATGGTGTGACCCGTTTCTCTGCATTGAGAAAAGGAAATGGGCAAATATGCCCGATTATATCATAGTTTCTTGACAAAATTTAAAATGTATTCAAGGAATTGAATGCAACATGATGTGTTACTACTCCCAAGTCTTTCTTGGAGGGCTATATATTGGACTCTCTCTTATTATTTTAGGGGGATCTCTCTGTTATCAAAAATGAAACTCTACCCAAATTGAAAGGCATTACTGAGACTTTGAGCTCAGATTGTTCATCATATTTCTTTGTTTGAATCAGAAAGCAAGTTACTTTTAGACTTTGTGATGTTATAGCTTGTATCATTCTAGGAGATTGTTCTTATGTCTATTTCCTAAATGTATTCTTGTTTATGCAATTTAACAAGCAGAGCTAGTGGAGGTGACAAAGAAGGTGTCATGAAGCCAGTTACTTTCAGATTTTGTGCTGTCATAATGGTCTTCAGTGTGTGTTTAATTTTTGTTTCTATGTAAAGAACCTTGCGATGAATTTGTGCCCTCATTTTTCTTTGTATTTCACTCTTTGGCAGTTGAGGTGGAGACTTTGTGCCTCATTTAATCCTACTGTGTTACTACACCCTGTTCAGTTATTTGTCACTACCAAAAAGGTTCCTTTTGTCTGCCGAAAAACACTTCTAAAAGAAGAGGAATGCCTTCTATCATTTCATCATGATTCCTCCTTTGATTTGTGAACATCATCTCTGAAGAAAGAGAGATGAATGGTGTTATCCTACCCCTGAGTGTTATTTTTAGCTTATTTATAGTAGATTAACACACACACACACACACACACACACACACACACACACACACACACACACACACACACACACACACACACAGAGAGAGAGAGAGACACAGTACCTTATACTTATAGGGAACCTATCCTTGATGAGAGGAGAGATTAGTCCCCTTTTGATGTGGTAAACCTGCACATTTGGCTGACCAATATTCATGTTGTGGTTGATCAGACCTATTTTTTTTATTAGTACGCTGATTGACAAAATATTCACCCAACAGATTTCACATCACATTAGGATAATTTTAAACCAAACTACCATAGTGACTTTATATTTTAGATTAGAGTTGAAAAATAGGACATGATGGTAGAACCATCCTTTTTAAAGCAAAGCATAACACCATAATATTCCCTTCCATAGTGTGAGGCACCTCAAATTATGTCCATTCAATTTATTTCACCCTTTCCAACCACAAGTTGGACTATAGACTATTCTCCTTTCCCTAGCTATGATTTTCATTCTCCTCTTCCATCATACTATGGGGTGTCACCCACCTATATCCATCCACCTTGATGAATTTATATTATTCCTATTATCATTTCTACTCCATTTCAATTATTCATTCATGTAGTCTTTATTCTTTAGTCAAAATCTGAAAATAGGTTATGTTTATTATTTTCATCCTACATAGCTACAACTAAAATATCCAATGTTTATTTCTGATTTGAAAATCTTATGGCCACATTGAAATATTCCTCCATCTCTATTTTAATAAATTTTTCTTGATCCACTTTAATCTTCATGATTTATGTAAATAGTTTGAACATTTAATTCTAAGTGGTCTTAATTGACCCTTAGCCTTGAAATTAATTAAAAAACTAATAAAGTATCATTTATTACCATGAGGTGGAAACCTCGTGATAACAAATAATAGAGTTATAATTATTTAATTATTACCAGATTTTAATTAAATTATTTTATCAGGATGGATGGATCTATTATTTTTACGACGATCACCTCCCCTGGTATTTCACAATAAATAGGGTTTTCCCCCTATTGTGAAAGTATTCAAATATGATTTTTTTATCATGTTTGTCCTGAAAAACTTGTGAAGGATATTTGATAGAAGTGAGAAGGGAAGGCTTTGTATTGGGGTGCAAAGTTTCTCAATAATTGAATAATCATCATTGGTGGGTCTTTTTACCTCTTTGAGATTTTCCCATGGTAATTCATGTGTTGTGTTAAACTGACTTGTGTATACTTTGATGATTATTATTCATCCTAGATTGTATCTATGTATTGCTATTATCTACATAAATTTTATCATGGTTTTAGACCCTAATGAGTGGTTTTAATTGGAAAGATATTACATTAAGTTGAAATAATTGATATTTTATTCAATTTAATATATATATATATATATATATATATATATATATATCTTCCTTCAAACTTGTGTATGACATAATGGAAGAATTTATTTTGTTTGATCTCCGAGAGGTCTAATTTCTTATTTTTTGTGCTTAGTGGTGTTATCTCCTTCATTTGTCCCCACAAACACTACCAAAAACCACTGAATCCATTATTTGTAGGTCTATGAATTCTTCCTCAGACACATGGGTATCATTATTAGCCTGATAAATTAAAAAAAAATGATTTCTTGGTAAAAATAAAAAATTCCTTCATTATCAGAATTAAAAATCCATAAGATTGAAATGAACTTTAGGATTTTGGTTGGTTTGTACATGCTTTTGGGACCTTAAAATATTCCAAAGGGGTGCCATATTTCATCTTGAGAATTTCAAGACATTGATTTCTCCATCAAAAAATCTCTTTTAAAGGTCTAAAATGCCTTGTACAGGATTTTATGAAGGTTGGCAAAACTTTGAGGACTCTCATGGCCTTATTAGGGTGATGTAAAATTCCAAACTTTTTCTTGGGCACCATTATTCTATAGGCATGAAAAATTATTTCATATAGTTTTGGAAATTATTTTTAAAAATGTTTATTTTTTAATTTCTTACTTTTCCATGCAAGCCACCTAGGTCCCACATTGACAAATAGTTGATTTTACAATTTTTGTTAAAAAAAGGTAATTTTGATGTACTTTTTAAATTACATGCACCTCTGTGTGTGTGTGTGTGTGTGTGTGTGTGTGTGTGTGTGTGTGTGTGTGTGTGTGTGTGTGTGTGTGTGTCTAATTTTAAGAATATGATATAATAAGGTTCAAATATATATATTAGTGCACACATATTCTTATTTGGGTTGATATAAGGGTTTGTAGCTTTGTTTTTACTAAAATATTGTAACTAAGGACTTTCCAAGTTCAAAACCCCCTAAATTTAATATTATATGAGTTGGTCAAGTTAGTTTTTCAAATTTATTTATTTTTTATGTCCATTTTTTGATTTGTGCACTAATGTTTCATGCGTCTAAAACCCTAGGTGACTTGTCAAATTTGTTTCAACTTTTGACCTAGTGAATGCTTTGAAAAACATAATTTTAACACATTTTACATGCATTGGAGTGGTCTAGTTTTTGCTTTGAAGCCTCCAATTAAATTTTTTACACCTTTTGCAATAATAGTGTTTAACTAGTCATTTTGAGTACGACTCTTTTGACACTTATTTTTGAAACTTTAATTCAATTTTTTGCATTTTTTGGCATCTAAATTGCGTAATTAAGTATAGTTACATGTGTAATTCACTTTATTTTGAAAATAGTTCAAAATTTCTATTGGGCCTCAAATCCATCTAAGTATAGGATCCATGCTAAAATAGTAGACACTTGGGCATAAAGAAATCACTAATCATTATTATTATTATTTTTTCATCTAGTGGTACTAGTTAGTGGGTGATTGAAATATTCTTTTTGGATAAATCATCATTGGGAAGTCAGCATGTGGGATAGTGACTGCTAATTAAAGATAGTGTAGTGGAGATGATGGGATGAGTACCTCTAGCGCTAGCTCAACAATTGGTGCATCTTATTCCCCATGATCCTAAGATGTTTTGAATATCTATAAAATAAGATGAAGTTTAGCTAGCGAAAGGAGGATATGATTGGAGTAATGAATCGATAGTTGATTATTTCTAGATGTATATTAAACTTTAGAGTTATAAGTTAGTTTATGATTTCTTTGATGCTCCCTATTGTAATGCCCAAGCTCACCTATGTGCCTTTAGGCCTTTAACAACTTATGTTGAGTATATGCTCATCTTATATTGACTTATATATGTATTTCTATTGAACTGTGTTAATGATGAAATATTTTTGCAATGTTTATTGGATTAAATACTTAATTCTATAGTATGTATATTGAGATCTTGTGAGCTTCTAACCTAACTCATATATGGTGTTTTTGTGGCTCATGAGGACTTCCACACCTAGTATAGGAAAGGTTGTAAGTGTGGGTAAGACCCTACACCTCATAATGATACCTATGCTTAAATGAAAACCTATGCCTAAGTCCCTCATCAAGGTTACCCAGTCACCGCTCAAATGATTGAATCCCATTAAGTAAGGTTACCAAAGTTTTGTGCCCATGAATGAACAAACATCATTACACTAACCAAACTACCAAAGGGATAGAGTTATGTCATGGTATAACTAGCCCAACACAAACCCTGGTCCCTTCTCTATTATACTCTAGGTGAGAACATAATGCTTGTGCCTTATGTGAAGTGATGTCAGTGCAATCAAGTGTTAAATATTGAGCACCATAAGAATATTCAAGGCCTACACCCCATTGGAACAAGTCTAATCTAACCTAGATAGATGGATGAGTAATTGATTGGGGTCATGACTAAAACACCTACTTTTTTACAACATTTTGGTTCCATTTCCAGGACATGTTGAATTTTGTTGATTTAATAGTGCACTAGGATAATGTTATGACTCTCCCTCAAGAACATTGAGCACTAGATAGAATAAGTGGAAGATAGCTTTGTGCTAAGGCATCCAACTTGTAGAGGATAGAACCCAAGGAAGTGGGTCAAGAACCACTTGTATGATGCCTTATACGAGGTTTTCCTTTGTGAACTACCATAGCAAGTATACCAATAATTAGTTGCTTATATGACACATATAAGTCAAATCTATGGGCAATGCTTTGAGTGGATGAAAAATTTCCAAAAGATGCTTGATTACTTAGATGCCACTTAGAGTAGAGACATACAAAAATGGTGGTAAGGGGCACTGCATAGTTACATGTTTGAGTTCATAGTATCAACATAATCCTACCCTAAAGAAACAAAATATTAGTTATTTTCCAATCCTAGAGGTACATTTATGAAAGAACTTTGTAGTGAACTCAATAAGTTAATGGTGTATTACAAATTTGAAACAATGAGGATGGAAGGCTAAAGTCCTCTCATGTATGAGAAGCACAACGGGGAAGAAAGGGAGATGTAGGTGAGGTGAAATGGTAGGGGACGAATAGATTAAAACTTGAGAGCTCAGGAGATAGGATTTTAAAAAAAAGAGGCATGGGATAATGAAATATATAGAACTTTGAAGTTCCAAGAGGACCTATAGTGAGCGGGAAGGCCATGGTAAAGGATCTCTTAAATGGCAACAATACCTAGAGGATGGAACCATTAAATCCATGGAATAAGCTCCATAGTTAACCAGTAAATGCTTGGGGATCCTAAAAAAATTGACCATTGGAGATGCATTGGATGCACCTACCCCATTTGAACATGTGGCATGAACTCATGTACTAGATCTCCCACAAGAAAATAAAAGATTAAAAACTAACCTCATTATCGACATAGACTTTGATCATTTTATAGATTTTAACAAAAAAAATATGATTGAATAAGTTATTACTTATGAGGAGCTAAGTGAGGATAGATCTAAACCTCAAGGCACTATCCGAATTCGATAGAACATGAGCACAAATACCCTAGTCTAGCGAATGTTAGTTGTGCATCATGGGTAATATCCTAGAGGAAGTGGCCCTATGCCACTAGTCAGTAGTACAATGTCATCATATTTTGTAGTGCCAATAGTAACCATGGGACCATTCCATAGCCTAGTGGTGGGAGGTGTTGGAGGACCAATGCTAGGACAAGTACTATGGGATAAGCTCTTCAGACACTAGCTAATCCCCTACCCTAGGTTTATTATGAGATGGCCATGTGCCTGCCCAAGTATCAAGGTGTCGATAACATTACAAAACATGTAATCAAGCATGAATCACAATGGTATGCTTGGGGAATAACCCAGTCTAAGTGTAAGATAACCTAGTTTGTAATAACCTTGCCTGATCATGCCCATACTTGGTATAGGAAGGTTGATCCTAACTAGGCTATGGTTGATTATGACACACTTAAGGAAGATTTCATCAAACATTCAATATACTTCAATTTGATTAGAAGAGCATCAATGCGCTCAAGGAGATCAACCAAGGATTATAAAGATCATGCACTTGTATGATGCTAGATTAAATACTCTCCTTTCCAAACACCCTTAAGAATTTCACCCCTCCCAGTATGCATAATGGTTCATTGGAGGATTGTTAATACCTTTTAGGAGGGTGTTATCCATGAAAATATTCACAAAACCTAGAGAACCACTTGAAACCATGCTTAGAGCCAAGGTGATTTGGAGTGCTGATAGAAGGCTTAGCCCATTCATGGAGGTGAAAATTCCATCTATGGCCTCTCAAATATAAAACCTAACCTCTAGTTCATTATATGATGCTCTAAATGGGTTGTGGTGTATCGAGTGTGAGATGGAGGGCCATAATAGAAAAAACTACCCTCAAAGGAATGTGCACACACATATCCTCAGTTGTGATGTTTGTTATGAGGAGCATGATGTTCATTATGTCCCTTTGTTACAATCACCAGTCAGATCATCACAACTAACTATTTCTAGTTATATGCTACCTATACCCATAACATGGTTGATTGCTACATAATTGATGAGATGCACAATAATATGCAGAGAGGCATATGACAAGTAATGACAATAGAAGGAGGGTAAAGAGCCTAAATAATTGAGGGTTATGGCCATCATAATGGATGCTATGGGATGTAGAGAGGCACTAAAGGATAAGGTGGTGGACGTGGTGTAGGAAGGTTCCCACCATGATCATGTTACAAGTGCAGTTTGAAGGAGCACTATCAGTATGACTGCCCTATACATCAACCATGTGGGTATTTTTGAAGAAAACACAAGGTCAAGAAATGCCTTAACTTGTACAAAAAGATGATGCAAGGTAGATCGAGTACTGATATGGGTGTAAGGATGATTAGGCATGAGTCTAAAGAGGTTTAATGTGCTTTAAAGGCATAAATAATATGCATGGAGTCAATCAGAGTGTAGGAAACTACTTGGAGTGGACTTGCCACTCAACTACCTTTTACACCAATACTAAAGTTGTGCCTTTCATATGGAATGCCAAGCCACACTAAGTGTACTATACAAGTAGAACCCTAATCCATGCCTTATCTAGACATTGCATGCCAAAAATATGTACTACAATAAGCCATGAACATGATCCATAACCTATAATAAGGGATCAAACCTTAGTGTGAGACCTGGAAGCATAGGCTACTGCTTCTTGCAAAACATAGGATGGCTAAGAGGATGAAGTGTAAAAATTTATGGAGATCTTATGCCTCCTACAAATGGAAGGGATGTTTCCCTTATTAAAGAACTTGATTTTAGAACATGTAGGACAAAATTCAATTGAATTTATCATGTCAAGTATGGAAAGGGAGTGAGAGATTAGGAATACACAAAACATGGAGCATGACCAAGAACTCCTGGTGAGTGCCATCATTGATGGATGTTCCATCTTCAAGGTTCTTATTAACATAGGCACCGAGGTCAATATCTTCACCAAGAATGCATAGGAAAAGATTGGTAGGCTAGCCTTGAGGCCTTCTCCCCATGTACTCTTCATAACAAACAAAACCCAAGTGTAGCTAATCAAAATTATGAAGGGCACCATTCTAGATATTATGGGAACTTAATTCCATAATAACTTTGAGGTAATCGAGTTGGTTGAATAGGAGAACTATCAAGTAATTCAAAAAAGACATGGTGCTATACCAAGAATGCATATATGCACTTCAAGAAGTGATATATGACATTATATAAGGGCAAAGAAAGGGTAGTGATTCCCCTTTCAAGTGACCAAGGACCCCTTATGTGGAGAGCATTGATTTACATGATGATATCAACCATATATATAATATCATGGTGTATGTCACTAAAAATCTTAACCCTTCTGATCAAGGATTACTCTCTTGGGAGGATGGGTAGTTAGCCTTGAACACCATCGATGTTTCTTGTGATATATGGATTGAAGAGGCTTATGAGGCCATTAATCATAGATGTCATTTAGTGTGCACAAAGGTGCCAAATACCATAAAGATTGGCTAGGTCAAAATTGATCATACGTTAAAATGATGGGTCCCACACCATGAGGAGAAAGGAAAGAGGGTACTCTGCCTGAGAAAAGGCAATATTGCAACACTCTCAAAATTTGAAGGGATTAACCCAGTGGATATGTATGTCCATGACCTTGAAGCATGCATCCCTAAAGAGACCAATAGAATGGGTGAACTAGTGTATACCTTGAGAAGTACTACCATGCATTGGTGGGTAGCACAAAGGTCTAACTGCCAGCTTGGCCAAAGGTAAAAGTGGCCATTTGTACTAGATTTAGGAAGAGTAAAAATAACTTAGATATCTTGGTGTACTGTAGTGACTATAATCTCATGGTGCATGTGCACCTATGTGAAAGACATAGGCTGACTATGACATGAATTCCCCAAATAACTTATGAGTGCATGAATTTTATAGGAATCTAAAGATATGGGTGTGATCATGGTGTATGGTCAATAAGATGCATTGAGATAACAAATTGGGAGGCCCTTAAGGATATTTTTTTGCACACCTTCTCCTTTTCCTCACATAACTTGTAATTGGTCAAGACATTGAAAGTAATTTAGAGGGAAATGTTTGAGGACACCACCATCCTCATGGAACACTTGAAATATATGTTCAAGGAAAAAGGGTTGGTACTCCTGACCTTCTTTGAGGAGTAAATGCTCAACAATGACTCAAGGGAATAATATGATGAAAAATGGAATGAATGCTACAAGATAACATTGAATGCTAGAGGAAAACTCATATTCCAAGTAGATGATAGTGCTCCTGACAAAGAAGACCTAATTCATATTCATTTAGAGACATCAAAGGGAATTTGATAAGTTGAGGACTCACACCATGAGAATAATGAACCACAGAGTGCACCACTAAAGACCATTAAAGTAGACATAAACATAAAAGGAGAGCCAAATATGGCTACTCTAGTAACCTATTGGTTTGATGTGGAGTTGACATGCATCATAGGCCTCTTGAAGGAGTTCCAAGACTTACTCCACAAGACTTATCAGGATATCAAGGGCACCCACCAATGCTTTGGGAAGATGAGCATAAATATAACTAATGGTGCAAGATCGGTCAAAAAATTCCACTACAAGATAAATCTCAACCTCCACACTAATGTTAAAATAGAGATCAATCCAATGCTAGCCATAGGGGTCATTTACCATATGTAGGAGTCTAAATGGGTGAGATCAATAGTAATAAGCATTAATAAGTATGGATGCATTCACATTTGCATCGATTATAGATTTGTAAACACTATCTATGTTAATGGCCCCTTCTCGACTCTATTCACTGATAGAGTCCTAGAAGGCATTGTAGGTTGCGAGATCTACACTTTCATTGACAGGTTCTCTGGATAATACCAAGTCCAAATTGAAGAAAAGGACAAGCCCAAAACAACCTTTGCAACTAAATGGTTTTGTTTTACTTATAACATGATTCCCTTTTGACTTAAGAACATGCTAGCCTTATTCTCCAAAGTGGTGATCACCACATTTAAAGACTTCATCCACAGGTTCCTTTAATTTTACCTAGATGATTGGATGGTGTATGGCCTCATCAAGGACCATTGTGATAACCTACACCTAATGTTTGAGAAGTGTAGGTAGATTTTGATATCCTTGAACTTGAACAAGTGAATCTTCACAACACCATTTAGAACTCTGCTCAAGAATATCATCTGTAAGGATGGTTTGCTCATCAATCTAGTGAAGATTATTGTCATCATTTAACTATAGACTCCACCCACATAGAAAGGCATTCATGCATTTATTAGACATTGTGGTTATTATAGAAAATTTATAAGGAGCTATGAAAATATTGTGGTGCCATTAGAAGAGTTGTTGTGCAAGGATGTCACATCCTACTGGGGTGAAGCACAAGAGGATGCCTTTGAGACCTTGAACTTTAGATTAGCTAGCATGCTTATCTTGTAATTTCCTAATTGGATGACCCATTTCCATGTCCATGCTGACACTTTTGGATCTATGATGGGCATAATATTGTTACAACTTGGTGAAGTCAAAATAGATCACCCCATCTCCTTTGCTAGTAGAAAATTAACAAAGACAAAATAAAACTATAGTATGGCTAAGTATGAGGTGTTTGTCATGGTCTATTCCCTAAAAAAATGTAGATAATATTTATTGGTGATCCTATTCATCTTTTTCATATATCATGATGAACTTAAGTACCTCATGAATAATCCCATTCTACATGGGAGAATTTATAGATGGATCATTCTATTTTAATAATTCTAGTTTTTTATTACAGTCAAGCCTAGAAAACAAAACTTGGGGTATGATAATTTATCCCTTTAGACTTGGGTGATGCAACAGTGCCAAATTGAGGATGACATGCCAGATGCATAAATATACAGAATCCAATGCACCCTTGAGTACTTGATAAATATATCCATCATATTAACATTTGAATACTTGCCCTAAATAATGATAACTAAAGAAAAGGAATAGCTCATAGTTTGTGCTACCCTTTTTTAGCTCATTAGTGGGAAACTATACAAACTAGGCTGAGATGATGTTCTACACTGATGTGTTTTAGACCATGAAAGGGACCCCATCCTACATGAGGCACATGATGGGATAAAATGAGTCAATTACATAAGAGATGCAACAATGCATAAAGTGTTACAGTTAGGCTTGTGGTGGCCAAGTCTATTTCAAGATGTGAAGGATTGCACAAAAGCATGCAATATATTCTAGTGCATAGGGAAGCCCAACCAATAATATGAGATTCCTCTCAACCCCATTATTTCCCAAGTGTCATTAGATAAATGGATCATTGACTTTGTTGGGCCAAATACTCTTGCAACATGGTGCATAAGCATGAGGTGTATTCGAGGGGCCACTAACTATTTCACCAAGTGGGTCAAGGTTGTGCAAACCAAAAAATACACAACTACCATAGCCATAAGGTTCATTTGGGATAACATCATAAGATGGTATGGGTACCCACATAGCTTGACTAGCAACATGAGCACACACTTTATTTATGAAACTATGTGGATCCTACTAATAGAATACATGGTGGTGCATTGCAAGACAATGCCTTACCATCCAATAGTAAATGGCATAATTAAGTCATTAAAAAAGATCCTGGCAATGTGCCTCATAAATATATGTAATTTTGTTCATAAAGACTAGGATGATCAAGTATTGGGAGTGTTATGGGCATATCACATAACCTATAAGCCCCTAAACAAGGCTACACCATTTCAATTGGTATTTAGCATTGAGGTGATCCTACCAATGGAGTTATTGGTACCATCATTATGCATCATGTGAATTGGTTGGTTAGATGACCAAGATTCATTTAATGCAAGGCTAGAGGACTTGGAGTGCTTATATTAGGCATGTTCCCAAGCAAAGTGAAGTCAACCATTAGAAAAAGCATGCTAGAAGCTCTAACATGACAAGCATATAAAGAACAATGTGCTAATAGAAGGAACATTAATTTTGCTCAATGAATCTAAGTATATCAAGAACCTAATCAATCTAAAGATAAAGTGGATGGGCCCACATATCATCCATAACATCTTAGATATTGGTGCATGTAAGTTGTGCATGTTGCTAGTTGAAGTACTCCTTGGGTATTTCAATGACAACCAATTGAAGCTGTATCAACAATAAGGTGGAATTTGAGCCATTGGACACTACTTTGTTGGTCATGATTCAGTTATATTGAGAGACCAAAATAAAGTTTGGTGCAAGCTAAAGAAGTTCCTTTTTTTATGGTAGTGAATAAGTGGCAGTTTGAGGCCACTAGTAAAATGTTTATGTTATTTTCATACATAATTCTAGTTGGGTGAGTTGAGCATAGTCACTCTCCAAGTACCTAAGGCTAAACACCTAAGTTATGGGTTTGTGAAGTTTTCCATAGTTAAACGCAAGGTACACCAGATCTTCATGTGCAATATTAAATGAATGAGGCATTTTAAGCCCATAAAAGAGCTAGTTTGGTGCTTCCAAGTGTAATCCTAGTCAGGTGAATCAAGTGAGTTTATTTCCTATGCACCTACACTAGACACCCAAGTCTCAAGGTGCATGAAATTCACTAGAATTGGAGAAAATGTGAACTGAGAGAGTTACATAAGATACAAGTGTGAAAAATATAGAGTGAAGACACACAACATGATCATGCATAAGAGATAAAATAATAATTTTGTACTGGAGGGCTACTATAAGGGATTTTTATGGGGTAGGAAAGGCCAAGACAACAAGACAAAGGCAAAGTGAAATTGACAAAGATAGATAAGCACACTTTAAATAGAAGCACAAATCGAAATGGAAATGGTACCAATGAGGTTAAATCATGCATATGTGAGGCACTATGCTAAGGTTACCACATTAAAGGTGAAGGTTATGCCAAGTGAATAAAGCATAGGAAATTATTATTAGGATAGCTAGCATCCACCTAAAGTGAGATGAGAAGTTACCATTTCAACTACATGTCATAGTTATATGGATGAGTCTCAATTTAAGCTACAACAAAAGGCAAACCTCAGCATAAACCAACAAGAAGAAGGGTAGGACTTGCTTCTAGTCAACCATCATACAATGAATCTAGTAAGGTTAGATAATACCCTCCTTTGAATGGCTTCTAAGGTAGCATGCAATAACATCATCAATGATATTATAACCTCAAGCTATAAGAAGATCATGCTAGAGGAATAATAAAATAACAAGGCCATAAGATTCAAGTTGTAGCAATTGGATAAGTGCATGGAGGAAGCTAAACCATCCCTCCTAGATGACATCAACATTTCAAATTGTTTAGAGGTCAATAAGGTTTGTGCACTAGTGGAGTAGATTATTTAAAGGTTGAAGGTGAAAATAGAGCTAGAAGAAGAAGAGGACCCTTGTGCCAACATAAAACAAGAAATCACCATGATACTTAAAGAGGTAAAAGACCTTTTTGCAAAGATGAAAGAGGGAGTTGAAGTGACTAATGCAATATTTTGCAACTTCTCCACCCAGGAATTAGTATTTGATATGTGCCTCAAAAGGGCAAAATGGGAGAAGGACACACATATTACAAAAGCATAAATTATGATCAGGGTTGAATGTGCTCAGATAATGCACAAGTCAACACTTTGAGTGCCCAAATCGAGACGTAGGAGTAGAACCTGGAAGAACTCTTTCATGTGTTATAAAGAAAGGCTTGTGAGCAAGGATATATCATTGATGGAGGTGGAACAAAAGAGAAGGAAAGGTTATAGGGATTTCATTAAGAGTTAGAGAAAATTGGCGTGCTCTCCCTCAACACTACCTCCATAGAAGTAGACAACACTGCAGAAGAAATCAGGCTCAAAATTTAAGGTTTTAAAGACTTAAAAATAAAACTAACAGAGTGTGTGCCTGAGTTTTACACACCTAAGGCATTGAAAGATTAGTTTGAGGATAGATTAACAGTTTTTTATGCCTTTGATGCTACCTATTAAAATTCCCAAGCTCACTTATGAACCTCTGGGCCCTTATCAACTTAAGTCGAGCATATGACCAATGTTTATTGACTTATATATGTATTTCGATTAAACTCTATTAATGATGAAAGCTTTCTACAATGTTTAATGGATTGAATGTTTATGTTTGTAGTATGTATATTTAGCTCTTATGAGATTCTAACCTAACAAGTCTATGGCATCCCTGTAGCTCATGAAGACTCCCACGCCTGATATAGGAAAGGCTCTAAGTGTGGGTAAGACAATGAACCTTGTAATGATACATGTGCTTAATTGAAAACCTATACCTAAGTCCCTCATCTAGATACCTAGACACCCCTCAAGTGCCTCAATGCCATTAATCAAGGTTACCAAAGTCTAATGCCCATGAATACACAACCATCATTGCACTAACCAAACTACCCAAAGGATAGAGTTGTGTCATGGCACAACTATCCCAACATAGACCCCGGTCCCTTTTTTGTTATGCTTTGGGTGAGAACATAGGGCTTTCACGTTATGTGAAGTGATGTCAGTGTAATCAAGTGTCAAATGTTGAGTGCCATAAGATTAGTCAAGGCCAATGCTCCATTATAACAAGTTTAATTTGACCTGGACAATTGGAGAGTGCCTGATTAGGGCCATGACCAAAACACCTACTTTTCTACAATAATTTCATTTAAAATAGTTTCATTATAAGTATTTGTTTACTGTCTTATTTAAATGGAAGTTATGGCTTTGCCCCATGTTTCCTTAGATAAATCTCAAATAATTAATGGAAATAACTATAATATATGGAAAATTCATGTTAAAAATAAAATTTTGGCCTAAAAATTATGGAACATTATCATTGTCACTAAAAAATCCCCTTTTGGATAATATGTGGCCCCTAAGCTTACCAATGCATTTCAATAAAAATCATAGGAAGCTATGTCCAATATCTTTCAGAGTGTTAAGGATGAATTACTTCACCACATTGGTAATCAAGAGTCTCCTAGTGATGATTTTAAACTCCTTGAGTCCATTCATGAAGGCACATGTCTTTCAAAGATCATTAAATTAATCCTTGAATTTCTAACTACACCTATGAAGGGTGATGAAAAAGTTGTTAATTATATTGCTAAAATTAAAAATATTAAATATTAGTTAGATGGATATAATTCAAATTTGATGCAATATCAGTTGTTTTATTTTATCATTTAGTTAAATATTCATAATTTTTTTTAGAAATTTCAATTCAATTTTGAATTCTAGGTATCAAACTGAACAAGATATCCCTAACCTTACCACCTTATCTACTCTCTTGATTCAAGAAGAAAAAGTGGAAACTAATTTTTATTCTAAGTAGAATTCCACTTTGGAACTTCTCACTCTTAATAATGTTTTTTATAATGATAAAAACTATAAATCTAACCCTAATTATGCTAAAGGCAAATTTGGGAATAAAAAATATGGTAGTAAGAATCATACACCTAAGTTTAATAAAAATTACAATTTGTGTTGTAAATTTAGTCATAAAAGGGAAACATATTATAAAAACAAGGATATAAATAACAATCAAACTCTTGAAAATAACAAAGGAAATAAATCTAATAAAAGTAAGCAAAATAATCGAAGCCCTAATCAGAATAACAATCAAGATTCAAATGTTATTGATTTATATGCTACTTTATGTGCTTCGAATGAAAATGAATGTATTTTAGATAGCAGTGCACCACGCCATATGTCATGATTATCTGATATTTTATGTGATTCTAGTGATATTTTATAAATATTTTACTTAGGAGATAATTCTATTTTAGAAGCAACTAAACATGGAAAAGAAAAAATGTTAAAATGTTGTTATTAATGATGTTTTCTATGTACCTAAGCTTAAAAAGAATTTACTATCTTGTTCTTAACTTACAAATGATAATTTCATTGTAGCATTTCTTAAAGATAGTTGGTCCATTATAAATCAATATGGTTCCTTGATTTTTGAAGGTATTCAAAAGAATGGTTTATATATCTTTTCTCCTTCTACATGTTTACTTTCATCGCATAATAAGAATGAATCTTAGTTATGGAATGAAAGAGTAGGACATGCTAATTTTATAAGTTTACATGATATGTTTACAAATAAATTTTTTGTTGCACTTCATTATATCCCCTCTAATCATGAAACTTGTGAGGCTTGCTTATGTGGTAAGCAACATATTAGCCCCATCCATAAGAATCATGATGCGAAGTCCTCACGTCCTTTAGAATTAGTTAATAGTGATGTTGTATGACCTCTTGAAGTTGTTTATCTTAATGTTTCTTTGTATAATATTAATTTTATTGATTATTACATTAGAATGATCTAGTATTTTTCATTAAAAATAAATCTAATGTACTATCTAAATTCAAAGAATTTAAATCTAGTGTTGAAAATGCATCTGATTTTTCTATTAATAGATTAAGAACTAATAATGGTGGTGAATATGTTAGTAAAGAGTTTGATTCTTTTTGAATTAGTTGTGGTATTAAAATATAATTAACAACTTCTTATTCCTATTAGCAAAATGGTATTGTTGAAAGGAAAAACTGCACCATCATAGTTATAACATGTTGCAATCTGTAAATGTTATTAAACTTTTATGGGTCGAAGCCTTGAATAATATTGTGCATATTCTGAATAAAATCTTTTCTTAATATTTTCATTTTTATACATAATAAATACATGTATGCATATATCATTTCACTTAATTTTGTAAAACTATTTTTTTGTTACTTTAGAGATACTAACTATATTTATAATGTCTCATTTACATTGTACTATGACATTGGTCCACTAATGTTGATTATTAAGTTGTATCAAGTCTAAGGTCAACATTGTGATCTTTAGTCCTAGTACCCATCATATTTATGATCTAAAAAATGTATTATTTTCCATAAGCATATAAAATTTGATGAACACCCATATGTGATTAAAGTTCAGTGGGATCTTTGACCGATTTAAGTAGAGTTTTTGATGTTGTTGGGTAGCGAGAAGATAGTGCTAATGTTATTTTTATTCAAATGTAATGAAATTTTATCCCTAACACCTTAAATGAAATGTAAAAACACATTGTGTTCATTATTAGAACTTTGACTTCTCCTTTGTTGCTGCTCTTCTCTTGTGAAAGCCATATTAATTTTTAGGGTTGAATATCCATTTATCTTAATAAAAATATCACAAGTGCTCCTTTTCTTGTGTAATGTGTTTTTTATATGAGATCCTCATGGACCTAATTAGAAGTTTTTTAAGGAATCCCATTTTATAGCTTGGATGGTGGTGACAATTTACATGAAAGTATTGGTCGGTATGTTTTTTATGTCTATAGACTTTATGGGTTTAGAGGCAATACTAACTTGTAATGACCATAATGTCTAAGAATAGTAGGTATTAATTTTATTCAACCTCCATAGTAAAATATATGGAATCAAATTTTCTATTTAAATTTCCAACAAATTAATGAGCTCTTCTTTTCCATGGGCTGAAATTGCAAAGGTGTCATCAACAAACCTAACCCATAAGTTTGGTTGTAATTGGTTTAAATTGAGTGCTTCACATTCAAATATCTCCAAAAATAAATTTGACACTTATTCAAGAGAGAAGAACCAATACCTACACCAAAATATTGATCATAAAAATATCCTTGGAAACAAAAAAAGAAAAAGTAGATTTAAGGCATAAGCAATCCAATTTCATGGTTTTAGGTTGTGTTAGGTATTCAATAACCTTAATGGCCTCATTAAAGGAAATCATGATTAAAAGAATGACAAAATAAAAACTGATCAATATATCTAATTTAGTTATATGTAACTCTTTAATTTTTTATATAAATAAGGCCAAGTCCTTAATGTATGAATCTGACTTGCCCACTAGAGTTTTTTTAATTTGTTAGCTAGAAATTTATCTAGTTTGTAGATAGGTGACCCCATAATATCAATAATGGTCTAAGCAGGTTATCTGGTTTGTGGATTTTTGAAGCCAATATATTCTTAGAGTGATTTGTCTAGAATCAATAAGTTTATTTTTAACATCTTCATCCAAAGATGATTGTTTAATGATGGAGTTGACATAGTTCATAATACAGTTCGAAGGATTATTTTCAAGTTTTCTATAGCATATACTATTATTAATATGATCAACCATATTCTCAATATAGTTCTCTTTATTTAATATCATTGTTGTTCCAACATTGTCTAACATTAGGATGATAATCTCTTTATTTTCATTATTCCCTTTAAACAAGTTTTCCCTTTTACTAATATTAAGCTTTGGTAGTTTTGATCTTCTTATCATCCATACATAATCTTGCTTGATATCTTCAACCTCTCTTTCTATTTGACAAATGTTTAATTCCATCTTGTATCCCATAAATTATTTATTATAAAAGTATTCATCTTGGCACCACAAATTTTTTTAATCCTTTCTCTTATAATCTCTTAGTAGAAGAGTCCATCTAAAGATTGGATAGGTTGACAACCAGATGTTCTAGGTTTCTAAATTTTTTTGTGTTGTTATGAGAAACATGTACCAATTATTCTTCTACTACCTTTTCAAAATTTATGCTATGTTTTATAATGATTCATTGTAAAATGACTTTGATCTTCTTTCTGATTTGCCATTCCAATGATTTCATATGTCTCTCTAAGTGGATTTTCACCCACATGTTGTTGTATAAGTAAGAGCGAAGGCTAGTAGTATTCTATGTTGACATAGGGTTTATCACTAAAAAAATTGTTGTATGGTGATTTCCCTTGCAAAAAATTAATCAACACACTAAAAAGAAAAAAAATGGCCATGCCAGTAGACGCTCAAAGAAAACCTATAGATCTGATAACACTATAATCACATGCACCACATCAGGAAACAAAACTATGTAATAATTTTAGTTTCTTTTGATTTGTTCTTCAAAAAACAACAAAATTAGAAAAGAATGAGAAAATCATGAAAATAATGAAAACAATGTTTTATAAAACATTGCACATCATAATTAAAAAACCTCTTGGTTGAGGAAGTTCCCTCATCCCTAAATTAAACCACCTCAAAGCATTGATTTGGCTAGACATTTGGTCAAAGACTAGGGCCACATCTTATTGTAAAATTTTAATGGAGTTTCTTCTAGTTATGTGGGAACTTTAGTCACCTTAAAAAAATTCTTCTCTCCAATTTACATAATTCTTTTTTCTTCCTTCCACAAAGGTCTATATTTAATTATTTATTTTCATTGTTTATTTTCATAGTCAAAGACACTCAACTTGTTATATATCTGTGTGCAATTTTATCCAACAATCACAAATCATATACTTTTTAATTTATTTGTACAACCAATCATTTTTTTTGATATTTAGAACCTTTTGGTACATATTTTGGGATTTGTGGAGAGTGTGTACCACACATGGTTTGTGAGTGCTAGTTAATATCAAGGAATATATATAAGCCAATTTATCTTTTGTATAACTAATCTAACACACATATAAGTATGTTTTAAAATGATTTATCTAAGACATGTGGAGGCTAGGCAAAATAAGAGATAAAAAAATAATGGTCATAAATAAGTTGTTGTATAATGACTCAAATTACTTGCCATGAAAGATAAAGATGAAAAAAAAGCTGTTTGAATGTTTGATGTGTATTCAATACCAAAATACCTAAAAACATGAGTGATGATGTACTAAAAAAAATGGTTCAAATAAAGTCAAAAGTCCTTCATACTCATTACACTTCAAGTTGAAACAAGGTTCTTACACACATTTAAAACATTTAAGTTGCTTATGACACTTAAAAAAGTTGAAAATTATATATGATGTAAACAATAAAAATGGATGATAGGGGTTATATCTCATTAATAAGTTATACATAGTGAAGATGTTGAAAGGTAAAAAAATCTAAGAACATATGATGTGGATAACAAAAATAGTGAAACAATAGATACAAGTTGAACATGAAGTTGATGATGACGACTTGATGATGATCATTCTCAAGACTCTTCCTTGTTTGTTCAAATTATATTTCACTTCATTAAATGTCTCGAATCATGAAGCTACCTATCAAGAGATCATTAGTTTTCTTATACAAAAATAAGTACAACATGTTGGTGTCGATGAAGAATAAGAAAAGCCTCTATCTTAGAACAAAAAAATGGAGGAAGTTTTTAGATCCAACAAACAAGTTTCAATGCTACAAATAATTTTATGAGAAAGGAAAAGAATTGCTAGCAATGAAACACCATATTTTTTTCAATTTTAATAATTTTTAATATAGCTACTTAACTTAGAAAGTAAAAATAGAAATCCCTAAAGGACATAGAAGATACCATAATTAGTGATGTCTATTGGGAAATGTTTTAACTTTTCATGGATCTACGTAATGGTAATTATGCATAAGAGTTATGCCGAGAAAGGTTTTTTTACATTAAATAGTTAGGAAAGATGTTGTGTAGGTTTATTTTACAAATAGTGATGGTTGCATATGCTTATATGGAGACTATATATGATATTTGAACAAGGTAAGAATGATGCTAGAGATTCATAGAGTAATATGTGTAATTCCATTGCACTGTGGAAGGCTATGAAGTGGGGCATAATTGTTGTCAGTTGAGTCACATTAAGGTGGTATGAGTAACATGTCAAGCAATAGAGGTTACATTAATCTATTATGATACTTTTATTTGATGTGTTTATCAAATTGAGAAGTGTAAAAAACATCTTGGTGACACTAATAAATGGACCTATTGAGGAGTGTTACAAAATGATCACTTTTTCTAGTAGTTAGTGACTTCACATTCCCCTTATACATGGTTATTATAGAGTGATATGTTATAAATAAGGATTTTTCTTTATATCAAATGGGAAGATGCTTGAAAGTCATATGAAAAACTCATACCTTGTCAAGTGTATATAGTGTATGCAAGTAAATTCATTAATTTTGAATACACATGGTCAAGTGAGAGGATTTTAATATACAAAAAAGTGATATAGGGAGGTTATTGGACATTACAACTTATTTTAACATTGCATGAACAAGTTTAACTTATGTTGTAATCAAGAAAGTTATTGTTCAGGGTTTTCCCAAGTGAAATGTTTTATACTATGTGTGTTTGTTATTTAATTATATGTTTAAGATTCATTAGCATGCTTTTCCTTTGTATTAGATTATCTTGCATAGGGTTTATTCCCAATTTTTGGTATCAAATCTTAGTTTAAATATTCATAGATATTGGAATAACCTATGATAAACAAACAAGTTGAGTGGCACTTATACATAGAATAATATTTGTGAATAAAATTATTGAAGAACAAGATTAAAGATTGAGAAATTCAATGATCAACATCTTGAGTATTGGAAAGTCAAGATGGAATATATCTTGGTAGATAGAGATCAATGGGTTGTTGTAGTTTATTCACCACCCATGGGAATGAAACCAAAAGAATGAGAGAAAGTTGATAGGAAATCTAAAACCTATATCAATTAATTTTTATTGGATTTAGTGTTATTTAATGTTTCAGTATAATAATTTTATAAGATAAGTTAAGAATGTTTTCCAAATCAAGACTACTAGTAAATATACTATTCCTATGAAATATGTTTTAATCATTGTAAATGGACGATGGTGATTTTGTTGTATATCACTTGAATGTATTCAACACTATGCCAAGTTAATTATATTATTTGGATGATATAATAGATGACAAATAAATTTGCATCACATTATTGTACTATTTTCTAAACTCATGTCAAAATTTAGTGATTATTATCACTATTAATATATAATAACTAAAGATAGAGTATGCAGTTGTAACTTTACAATCATAGGAGATGAGATTGAAGACTATGGAAATCTATTAGGAAATTGATGCATTTTTTATGTGAGGTCACTTCATAGAAAGGGGGAAGTAAAAGACTAGGGATAAGTTTTATAAATATAGAGGCAAATCTTAGACTCTAGATATATCCCTAAAGAAATGTTGGAATTATATAGATTCAAGGCATTTCCAGAAGGACTGTAAAGTGATTTAGGTGAATAAGGTCAAACTACAAGATGCTACACAATCCTAAGGTGTAAAAGTATACATTGATGGAGATGGTGATGTATATATCATAGCCTTAGTTGACATGTATATAATGATGCATTGTTGATTGATTTAGGTGCCTCTTATCACATTACTCTTGCAAGGGGTGGGTTCTATAAATATGAAAAATATGATGGCAGTGATGTATTTCTGGGAGAAAACATGACATAAGATATAGTGGGTAGAGTAAGAGTGTAAATAAAGTTTAGATATGGGAGGAACACCACTCTCCCTGGTTTTTCCACATTTATTGCATTTTGGTGAATCTTATCTCTATGTGAAAAAATATCAATATGGGGTTATTGATCTCATTCAATAGAGATGGGTGAAAAATGGTGTGTGAAGCCATGGTGTTAGAAATGTCCCATTTTCATGGATACTTTATTTATAGTATATATGAGTGTGATAAGAAACACACATAAAAACTATATTTTTAATGAGGCCAAGGCTGATTTAAGAAGGTGTTCATTGCTTTTAGTGGATAAGATAATATTTTAGCATCAAAGGTTAGGCCTTATTACTAAGAAATGTTTGTGAATGAGTCAGAATAGATATATGATTAAAGGGATGTAGAATTATCCCTTGTAATTTAACTCATATGAATATTTCATCTATGTCAAGTAGAGTTGGGATCAATTCCTTAAAATTTATACATGGGCAAGTGTAATCTTATAGGTGATCTATAGTTATGTTCTCAGACTAGTAGATGCATGTTCACTAAATAAGTGTATCTTTTATGTGTCTTTCATAGATGATTGTTTTTTCAAGACCTATATTTATTTCATCTAGAAGAAATGTGAACATATCACATAATTCAAAGAGTTCAAATCCCTTTTTAGAGAACCAAAAAGGGAGGAAGATCAATCACTTTCACATGGATAAGTGGGTAAATAATACTTCAATTATTTTTATGCTTTCTATATGAAGAGTAATATTAAAAGCAAAAATACAATTCCATACCCATAGAAATAGAATGGAGTTATGGGGTGGATGAACATGATTTTAATGGATAAGACAAAATGTATGCATAATGGTGTGCACTTAGAGTATAAGGTTTTCACTAAAGTAGTTTTTAGTACTTTATACCTCGTCAACAAACCACCCACATCAACATTAGTTAATAATAATTTATAAAAAGCATGGAATGAAAAGAAACTATGCTTGAGACAACCTATAAATCTTTTTTTTTGAATCTTAATCCCATATGAAAAAGGAGAAAATAGGAAAAACATGAGTCTAAGTCTTTGAATTACATTTTTACTAGATATGGGAATGGTGATATAGGATACAAGCTATGAAACCTTCAGATAAAGAACATGACATATATCTGAGATATAGTCTTTATGGAGGGGAACAAGGTTGTTTTGAAATAAGAACCAAATAAATAACCAAAGGAAGAAATAATAAAGACTTAAGTTGATGTAGATGTTGAGCATTTTGTATCAGAGTATGGTATGATGGATGAATATTTACAAAGTCAAACAAATAGGAGGATATTGAAACCCCCACTATGAGATCAAAATGGATGTACATAATGCCTAAAATGTAAAAACCAAATGATTTTTGTTTTCCATTCATATTAAATATGATTGATGGTGAAGAACCCAAGAGGTTAAAGGAAGCTATTAGATACCAAGGAGAAAATATTAGAAGATATTGATGGAGGATGAAATTGAGGCTTTGTACGAGAATGAGACTTAGTAATTGGTAAATTTGACTATACAAACACATTTAGGCTACAATTGTGTTTTAAATTTTTTAAAAAAAATACACAAGGAAAAATGGAGATATCTATGGATTTTCATTATACAAGAATGAGATTTGGTACTTGGTAAAGTTTCCTATAAAAAAACATTTAGGCCACAATTGGGTTTTAAATAACCAATAAAAAATACACAAGAAAAAATGAAGATATATATGGATTTCCTAGTAGACAAGTGATTCTCACAAGTAGAGGGATGAGAATTTAAAGTAACCTTTTTCCTTGTTGTGAACATGACTTCCATAAATATTTATTTTATCAATTTATATTGTGTTTGATATTGAGATAAATTAGATGGATTTTAAGAAAACATTTTTACATTGAGAGATATGATAAGAAATATAAATGTCTCAACGAGAAAACTTCAAGGTGAATGGAAAGGAGGACTTAGTATGTGAACTAAATATGTCCTTATATACATTGAAATAATCATGAAGAATGTGACATCATAAGTTTAATAGTTATGTGGTTGGACCTAGGATTTTGAACAATTTTTTTTATCCTTATATTTTATATAATGAAGAGGGTGATAATGTTTTCATCATAGTTCTATATTTAGATGACATGCTACTAATTACAAATGACAAGATCATTATAAAGTAGGTGATGTCAAAATTATGTACACAATTTAACAAAAAATATCTTAGTTATAAAAAAATAATCTTGGTTCTATAAACCAAAAAGATAATGTGAATGCTACACTCGAGAATGTACACTAAGATAATATTATAAATATTATACATGTAGGATTTGAAGAATATGCACACACCCTTTCTAGTTGTTTATAAACTATCTACTATGCAATCAAGAATGACATAATAAGAGATTAATTACATGTTTAAAATTATATATACTAGTGCATTGGGAAGCTTGTTGTATGATATGTGTGGCCTAAAATTCAAACTTATGGATTAACTATCTAATTTAATCACTCAAACTTAAAACCACTAAGTAAATTGATAGAGCCATTATAATTCAATGAAATTTGATGAAAGAACAATTCAAAATAGTATTGAAATCCTAAATCTAAGTTATCTATGTTAGGTTGTGGAGCTAAAAGCTTCACCAGGATGCAAACAGGAGAAGTTATGGAGGATGCATAGTTGCGGGGAGTTGCAAAATCAGTTGCAGGGAAACCGGCATCGGTCTGATCAACCGACGTCGATCAGATGGCAGTGAGGAAGCAAACGGCATCGGTTACCATTCGGCCGACATCGATCATGGAGGAGCCGATGTCGATAGCTTGTGCGTGAACAGGCAGTTCACATGTTGATTCCAGAGAGTCTATTTTTGGACTATTTGTTTGCATGTCAAAGGATAGTCTTAGTCTTGAGTTGCGTGTCTAATTATTGTAATTATGATAGTCTAATTATTGTAAGCATGACATCTATATATGGACTCATGGGCTGTATTGTAAAAGTGTGCTAGAAAGCCATAGAGCTTTTAGAGAGAGCTAGATTAGCTCCTCCTAGTTCCAAAGGGGTGTTGAGTGTGTATGATCAGGGAGAGTTGCAAGGTCTGCAAGGTCAAGGAGCTGATCCACCGGGGTACTGGTTGAAGAATCATAAGGACTTGGTGAGGCAAGGACAAGGGTTCTTTAGGGGTGTAGAGAGATCTACATGGTGAGTAAGGTCTAGTGATTTGCAGGCAGCAGCAGAGAGCAGGGGATCTACTTGGAGTACGGTTGTGTACTTGGTGTACTGGCAACGTGTTACTGATTGGTTGGAGAGGTGAACATCAATTCTGTATTGGAGTTGATTGTTGTGACTGAGAGAGAGAGAGGGAAGAAGGTCTTGAGGTGTGGTGAACCTTTGAGGTGGAGGAAGAAGTGGCATCTTCCTTATTATATATTCTTCTGAGTGATTATTAATACAATTGTGTATTATCTCTCAATTCCTGTGTTGTTTCATATTTCTAGTTACTTGTTGATTTTGGTTAAATTCCATGTTTAGTTGCTAATACAAGAAGTAATATGTGCTCTATTGGTAGAGCAAGATCCTGACTAAGTAGGCATCGGAGCATGTTTATTGTTCTAAGTTCCTGACAAGTGGTATCAGAGCTTTTGGTTGGGTTGACTAACATGGGGTTTCAGATCTGGTAGTGTTTTTGATTACAGGTCATTCGCAGGGGTTTCAGATTGAGTGGGAGTATAGCAATGGCATAAGGAAGTAAGCTACGAATGGAGAAACTGAATAGCATGAATAGTCTGATTGATGGAAAGAAAGAGCAGGTAGATAAAGATTGTTGGTTGGTAGCAGATCAACAAGGAGGAGCAGATGTTGTAGGGGATGTTGCACAGGATGTTCTAGATAAAGTGGAATCTTGGTTCACAGATTATTTTGCCTCTTTCCATGTAGTTTGAAATAGAGCATCTTTTCATGGGTATGTCTTTGGAGACTTTGGAGAGATTTATTTAGGAGCTGGAGAGCCTTGTCAAATGATTGACGAAGGGGAAGTGAAGCTGAAATTGCAGACGGACGACACATAGTGGTTGAAGGAAGTCATGCAGGTACCAGTCTTGGAGATGAGTCTAATTTCTTCAAAAAATTTGGGTGATGGAAGATGTACTGTAACTCTCACAGCGGATACACTTGAATTAGATGGTGGTAGAAAGTAGGTATCCTTTATCTATCTACTTATATTACTGATTCACCTTCTGTTGCAGAGATGTGGCTTCATGGGCTTGGTCACATATGTAGGAGGGGAATGCAGGTTCTCAAGCGGAAGATAGATGTTTTTGACAAGCTAAAGAATTGGAAAGCCTTGGTGTTCATGGAGGAGATGACGGACAGAGATCAGGTGAGAGAATTGAATTATTCTGAGCAGGGCTATGTTGATTTGAACAAGATTTTGATCCATGGAGAGCTTGCGGGTAAAAAGTTATCACTCACAGACGAACACAGGTACCGGCGTCGGTCAGACAGTAACCAACGTCGGTAGAAGGAAGATCGACGTCGGTCATAAAGGAACCAACATCGGTAGAAAGGATACCGGCATCGGCCAAGGAAATGACGTCGGCAGTCAGGGTCAGTGCAGGAAACTGACATCGGTTGGGAGCAGACTGGGAGATGGCTGAGATCGGTCACTGAAACGGATATTGGGCAGAAAACACGCTGTCAACAAGTCTCAAACACTCATGTCGAGGTCAGAAAGGGTAAGTGAACCTCATATTCGTTTTTCACCTTCTTTATATTGCTTATTGATGGTCAAGAACCAGGAAGATGCGAAGAGGCAATGCAGGTAGAATCCAGATACAGTGGGAGCTTGGCATGGATGAGGAGTGTGAGTCCTTGGAGAAAAACCAAACAGGTGTTTGTTGGTAGAGTTGTCAACTAGAAGTAAGCACTGAGAGATGGAATGGATTCCCAAGTTAAAGAAGAGAGTGGATGGACACAAGAGACAGAAGGCCAAGGCATATGGTCTTGAGGAAGCTGCAGGACAGTGGTATAGGGTTTGACAGGTGGATGACTAAGCATGGCTTCAGTCAATGTCAGTGTAACTATTGTGTTTATCTTACCAGGTAGATGATGGTCGCAACATCATCTTGTTACTGTATGTGGGTGATTTACTAGTAGGTTTGTACATACAGGTATTTGCTGAGCTAAGGGTAAGGTTAGTTTAGAGGTGTGTCATGAAGAATTTGGAGCAGCAAAATTCTTTGGCATAAGAGACATGGAGATTTTATCTCCAGTGGGAGCTGACGTGAAGATGGTGTTGGTGGGGTTCATGATGCAGGTTGCAAAATCAAAAAGCACACCAATGGCTGGACAGTTCAAGCTTAGCTTGAAACAGGGTTTGAAATCACATGAGGTCTAGTGTAGACCTGAGTTTTCCCAATCAGTGGGGGTTATCAGAAAGTATGGAGCCAATTTGGGGAAGGAGTACTGGAGGGCAGTTCAGTGGGATCAGCAGCAGGGATTCTTGTTATGCAGGGTCAAGGTCTTCACTACATGGATGTGTAGGTTTGAATATGGGAGGTTACTTGAATGACAGGTATAGCATCACAGGTTGTGTGGTGGTTGGTCTTCAGGATGGATCTTGAAGTGGAATACAAGCCAGGGAATAATTTAGATGGTGTACAAGTACAGGTATAGGTGTAACTATTTATCTCTAAGTGTGAGATTGTTAGGTTGTGGAGCTAAAAGCTTCACCAGGATGCAAACAGGAGAAGTTATGGAGGATGCAGAGTTGTGGGGAGTTGCAGAATCAGTTACAGGTAAACCAGCATCAGTCTGATCAACTGACGTTGGTCAGATGGTAGTGAGGAAGCAATCGGCGTCGGTTACCAGTCGGCCAACATCGGTCATGGAGGAGCCAATGTCGGCAGCCTGTGCGTGAACATGTAGTTCACATGTTGATTCTGGAGAGTCTATTTTTGGACTGTTTGTTTGCATGTCAAAGGCTAGTCTTAGTCTTGAGTTGCGTGTCTAATTATTGTAATTATGATAGTCTAATTATTGTAAGCATGAGATCTATATATGGACTCATGGGCTGTATTGTAAAAGTGTGCTAGAAAGCCATAGAGCTTTTAGAGAGAGCTAGATTAGCTCCTCCTAGTTTCAAAGGGGTACTGAGTGTGTATGATTAGGGAGAGTTGCAAGGTCTACAAGGTCAAGGAGCTGATCCACCGAGATACTGGTTGAAGAATCATAAGGACTTGGTGAGGCAAAGACAAGGGTTCTTTAGGGGTGTAGAGAGATCTACATGGTGAGTAAGGTCTAGTGATTTTCAGGTAGTAGCAGAGAGCAGGGGATCTACTTGGAGTACGGTTGTGTACTTGGTGTACTGGTAGCGTGTTACTGACTGGTTGGAGAGGTGAACATCAATTCTATATTGGAGTTGATTGTTGTGACTGAGAGAGAGAGGGAAGAAGGTCTTGAGGCGTAGCGAACCTTTGAGGTGGAGGAAGAAGTGGCATCTTCCTTATTGTATATTCTTCTGAGTGATTATTAATATAATTGTGTATTGTCTCTCAATTCCTGTGTCATTTCATATTTCTAGTTACTTATTGATTCTAGTTAAATTCCGTGTTTAGTTGCTAATACCAGAAGTAATCATATGTGCTCTATTGGTAGAGCAAGATCCTGACTAAGTAGGCATCGGAGCATGTTTATTGTTTTAGGTTCCTGACAATCTACACCTTGATTAAATGGAATAAAAAACAAAGAGGACTAGGATTACCTTGAATCAAATTTCTAACATGGATTCTTGATCAAGGATGTTGGATGTTTGTGATTGAAGGACTATATTTACAAGGATTTGTTATGGATCTTCTAAGCTGGATCTAATTCAGGAGAAGAGTGTTTTAAATAGAAAGAGGAGGGAAATATTAAGGGTTCAAATTCAAAGTTGGATTATGTATATCAATGGATGAGCATTATCCAAGGAATTTAATATTCCTTGGAAGCCTCTATATTTAGAGGATTCTAGAGAGGAGGGGTGAAAATAGAGAGGATTATAGAATTCTCTAATTCTAGAATTCTCTAATTCTAGAATTCTCTTAGGGATTAATTAGAGTTAGATAGGGGATTAGATAGGGATTATGTTGGTGATTAGGGACTATAGGTGTAGGAGAGTCTAAGAATAGGCTAGTAGGTGGGTCATTAGGAATTTAAAATTCCCAAATAATAGGTAAGTAGGATTAGGATGGGATAATAGGGGTTTAGGATAACGTAATTTATTGGTGGGGGTGAATAAGGTTTGTAGATGAAGAATAATAGAAGGTGGATATTAGATATATGACTAGAAAGGGGGGATATATTAGTGGGATAAATTAGATTAAATGGAATTAGTGTCGACTAATAAGAATATTAGTGACATTCAATCAAGCGAGTGGATTTGGATGGATACATTTTGCCCCTATTTGAAATGACATTATGAGTGGAGAAAAGTGGAAGTATTAATGGTATTTTAAAGAAAATCCATGTCATGTATGGATGTTAGTAGATGATTTTAGTGGATAATATTATGATGCCCCCTTGAGGGGGTATACAAGGAAGAATGAGATAGATGGTCATTCAAAAGAAGAAATGAGCAGTGGGATGCAATGAATAGATAAGGGGAAGGGATGATAGATATGAAATAAATGAAGAAGAAGATGGATTTGAATTAAGTAATGATCTAAAAATTGATGATTCCTCTAGTAAGGACACATGCATAGGGAGTATAGATGGTGGGTCTAATGGTTGTTGACACATCCCAATGGGGAATCAACCAGAATAAGATGATGATATGATAAAAGGCCACAAGATTTAGATGTATCCCAAGCAAGCAAAAATGTAAGGGAGAGATTTAGGCTAGGATAATATAGTGAGTTGATAAGATTAATTATGGATGTATCTCAAAGCTAAAGTTGATTAATATGATAAAGAGGATAACAGAGAATAAATGATGTGGTTGAGTTACCAAAAGATTGGGGGATGAGGATGGATGATATAAATAGTTGTTGAGCTATCCTTGGGCATTGAAACATGTCTAAGTGTTAAATACATAGTCTAAAAAGACCTCAGGCCAATGTAGTTCTGACTCAAGTTTTGATGGATGTAGATGATGATCATGATGATGAGGAAGATTAGTAAATAGAGAATGATGAGGATAAAATGTTGGATTTTGATTGGTTGGCCAATGTATATTAGATGAATGATGAGGATGGTGATGATCAATCCATCACAATTATCATAAAACTCATCATAGTATAAGTAATCCATTAAATATGGCACTTGGCAGTATGTCCCATGATATAAGCATGACCAAGAGGACATGATGCTAAGGTGCATTGGAAAATAGTAAAATTTGCATCCTCAAGGGTACTTTTGGTGTCCTCATAGCATATTTTTTCATTGCCGAATAGACAAGAAGACATAATGTACACAAAACTTAAAACAAACAAGATATATACATGATAAAGGACATGCAAACAAGATTATCAAAATAAACAAGTAACACACATGAGTATCTAAATGTAGTGTCCTAATATCTTATCAAATGATGGGATGAGTGATTGGGTGATGGGATGGACTTAGATGATTGTTATGTGATTTTGGACTTAGGATGGAATTGGATTTGGATAGGGTGATCATGATTAGGATTAGGCTAAGAAGGTTCTCCTAGTTTTGCATATAAGGAAGGATGATGGGATAAGGTATTTGAAGACTGATTTGGTCTAAGAATCAAATTACAGATTGGCCAAGGGATGTGATTTATAAAATTGATGACCAATTATTACCAACAAACAAGGCCTTACAAGATTCTAATTTAGCAAGGAAACTTGGAGATGATAGGATCAAATACCTTTCATACTAGCAAAGAGTGATTGGATGGGTGCTAGATATGAGGAGGAAATGATAAAGATAGTGATAGGATCAAGTACGTTTCATACTATAAAATAAGTGAGTTGATGGGTGTTATATATGAAAAAGCAACTGATAAGAAGTGATGGGTGCCAAATTAAATTCTATCACAAGGTAATGTGTATCAATAATGCTTAGTCAAAAGGATGATATTAAAGATATAGAGGGATGGGTGACAACTCTAATTTGATTTCAAAACTAATTATGGTAGCTAAATATGGGATGATATGAAATTAATGGAGATGGATGCGACTAGGGGACAAAGCAATAGACAAAACATGATGGACTATTTTTGGCTTTTTCATCTTTTATGATTTTTAGGGTTTTTGACATATTTCAATTTTTAGGGATTTTTGGGATATGTATGTACATTATACTAATGGGGTCACTAGCAAAGGGAATACCAAGCCTAAAAACCATGGTAAGGATGGATGGAATGATGGATAAGATGATAAATGGATGGGGTTGATGTTAGAAAAGGGATGAGGATGAATGAATAATGGACTCAAGATTACAAATGATCACATCATGAAGGAACCAAATGATTAGTTTCTTAAATGTCCATTAGAGGATATGCCAAGGTGATTTTAAAATATTTCTCAAGACACCTTCTACTCCTTTATGAAAGGTCAAGGTTGGAAGAGATGATGGACATAATAGGATGTAGGATATGATGTGAAATTATGGGTAGGAACAATGGATCATGAGATAATATGGGTAAGGATGATGTATATGGGTTACATAGATAAGGTTGACGAGGGATGAGACAAGTATGGATGGATGGATTTTTCCCCCAAGTGTTGAGGTTCAATACAAACAATATATTATTTTACCATGATGCAAGAAACAAATTTTCATCATGGTACTTGCAAAAGGCACACAAATATTGGTTTTCACCATTGGATAATTTTTTTTTTGACATTTTAGTTTTTCTTAATTTTATTGGGCATATCAATTTATTATATATGGGAAAGATACAAGATGTTTCCATCATTATGATCTTTAACCAACATTATTTCTAGGGATATGTGATGCTAGGATCATGTCATCACTAATGGATATATTTGTGTCCATGTGACCTTCAGTTATTCTTGATTCTGACACCTCTAGATATTTGGATCAGGTGTCTTCATCATCCCTAGGAGAGATAATTCTACTTGAGGAGGTGATGTCATGTATGGATTTGATTAGAACTTGATTTTTATGGATGATAGTATCAAGATAAGATGGTATGATGGAAGATGGAGGATTAGCACTAGTAGTCACATACATCATTGGAGATGTGGGACATACTTAATTTAATTGGTGCTAAGTGATAAAAGACTGTAGGAGATCCAAAACACTTTGACTTTGTGATTCATCTATGATTTGATCACTTGATGAATGATCAGCCTTTCTATTGACATTATTTGGATTTTGACTTCCATTTTGTGCCTAATTTTGGGCTTCACTAGGGGATCTTAATTTTTGACTTGATAGATGACGATTTTAACTTTGACATTCCCCTAGTGCCTGATATTGGGATTCACAAGGGGAAGACATATTTAGATTAGGTTGATGGTAGGAATCTTCTTAATTTTGACTGAAAGGATCAAGGATGACTTGATTATAATTTATGAATTTTGGAATGTGGCCTTTGAACTCTGTACTTATGGCATGTATTATATCACTTGAGTAAGGCTCCAATAATATATGTTCTCATTCATCCTTATGGAGGGAAGTGATTAAATGATTATTGATAGGAAAAAACTGTTCTATGATGGATGAAGGTGGTGCAAATGATGTGATGAGATAAATGAGTGGTGATGGGGTAGCATGGTCTTTGTAGGGGTTCTTAGGAGACCCAATTTTGACATAGGAGAAAATCTCCTCAAGATCAGAAAAAGGACTAGTAAGACTATTTATAGTAGATCGATCCAAAGTAGGATCAGATTCACTCTGATAATCTTCTATAGATAAAGATTGCAAGAAGTTTGTTATGAATTCATCATCCTAAGTAGGATCAAAATATATGCTAGATATATTGGATGCATGCGGATTAGGAGTATCCTAAAAAAATAGGCATTATTAGTATATGCTATAATATTGATGAGGGATAATGCCTCTAATGAGAAATCTAATTCAAATATAGGTGTTGAATATGATCTTGATGAATATAAGACTTTTGATGCTAACTTAGATGTACAAGGTTTAATGATTCTAGTATAAATTTCATTTTCCACAATTGACCTCTCAACAAGGGGTATTTTATGTGATGGGTGAGGGGGTTAATGAGATATGGGAAGTCTAGGCTCATGGGGAGTATATTCATCATTGATGGAAGATTTTTTGAGGATGGGGGGGATCACATAGGATGGGTGTGGAGTCTTGACCTTGGTTTAGAAAAGAAAGGGATTAATCATGATTGGGAAGGGGATATTTTCATTCTTTTTCTTATTCACCCAAGGATATAGATTCCTCTATTTCATCCTTAACTACTATGTCACCATGGTTAATGAGGTCTCTAATATAGTCTTGGAAAGGTTGACATTGATAAATATTATGCCCTCAAGTTTGATGATATACAAAGTATCAGTTTGATTTATACCTTGAGGGATTAAGTTTAGTGGGATCAAGATGTCATATGGTTGAATAAAAAATGATGTTGCCAGTGACTAATAATAGGAAATGGGCTTCTAAGAACATATGAAGGGAGTATACGAACCCACTTCATATTATGACTTTGATGTGGAAGCATTGGATTTGTGTTGAGATGATTAATGAATCGAGGGGATAGAAGGAGTTGAGGTGGCTAAGATTTCATCCACTTTGCTAGTATTGGAAAGGGTAGATGATGGTCTATGCCTACTGGATAGAGGATTGGTATGGGACTTAAATGAAGGGGATTATACGAGAGATGAAATGAGTTAAAGTAGATTAACACCTTTGAGAAGTGGATTATCCATCATAATAAACCACAAGAGGATCTCATATTTGTGGGTAGATATGTACTGGTCTATGAACATGGGGTCTATCTCCATGGTGATGGTTGAGGAGTGATGGATGATGGAGGTAGGATAAGGATTGGATGGGGTTCTTCAATAAAATAGGTCAAAAGAACTGAGCTAGTATGATTAGATGATAGTGGATAGATGGATACTAGGATCAAATTTTAGACTAATAGTGTAATAGGTGCTAACAATCTATCAACAATGTATATTTGTCAAGCTATCAAAAAGATTAGAGATCTGATGGGTGCCTACATTCAAACTATCAATGCAATGAGTGATGGGTGCTAGTTATGAATAGGTAAGATGATTTGACCAGAGATGATTAGATTAATGATTGATGGGTTGCTAGATTTGAAGTTAACAAAATGATAAAATGTAAGTATGATATTGACTAGGTATGGGATCTAACCAAATGATGAATGATAATGAACTAGAATGACAAGATGATGTAGATGAATAATAATAATACAATCTCAAGACCTTGGAATAATTTTTATCAAGATGGGATAGGGTAGGATTATGTCATGAAGGTGATAGGATAATGGACAAGGATGAGTATGGTAGGTGATGATGAAATTATTAAGGATAATAATAGGGATAGTTTAGACGTGTATATGACCTAAAGACACAACTAGGATAAGATAGGACAAGGATAAACTATATGGATGATAAAGGCAAGGCCAAGACAAATAATTGGGTATGGACATAAAACAGGATATGGATTAGGAGACTAGGATAAAATATGACTAGAAGGATGTTCCAGATAAACAAACCATATAAAAGGGGATGATGAGATACAAGATGTAAAAAACAAGACAAAGGTGGTAGGGGTGTGATGATAGGTGGATCTAGTGATAGGATGTGACTAGAAGGATGTACAAAGATCAGTATGTAGAATGGGAGGATGAGATAAGGACATACAATAGAAAAAAATATGTTCAAGGGGACAATGACAAGGATGTACAAGATGTGATTGTTATATAGTCAATGATGAATGGATATAACTAGGATGGGATTAAGATAAGGTGGGATATGGGATAAAGATATACAAAGGCAATGATGAGATAGGGACGAGATGATGGGATATCAACAAAGATGAGATAGGATAATATGGGGGTGACTAGATTAGGATGGAATAAAAATAATATGAGATAGGGATAATTATACACAAAATACATTATGTACAATGGGATGATGACAAGTACAATATGTACAAAAGAATGAGGATGAGGTAAGAATATATAAGATGTGTTTATGCAAGACCTATATAGGCATGTATAGATTGGGGTGAAGGATAACTCACCTCACAAATAATATAGGTCTTAACATAACACTCAAACAACACACACAATCATAAATCTTAAATTAGTCAATCGATAAGGGTATGTAACTCAATGCTCTTACCATCCAATGGCTTCATGAGTGAGGCTATAGGTTGATGACCCGTTAGAAAATCTACCAAAACCTCTCAACCATGCTTGCACATGATGGCTACTTTGGAGCTGATACTAACTCCTATAGTGGTACACTTGTTATAACTAATATCTCTTAATCTAGGTATACACAAAGGTTTCTAGGTGCATCCCCTATATATGAGAAGGTATAGTGGGGATTAAGTCCATATAAGATGTTGTCTTACCACCCAGTGTATTGTAGCTTAACCACCCCTCACTCCATAAAATCCTTTATAGGGAATTCTAATTGGGTACATAATGATAAGTCTATTGTTTTTTATACTCCACTAGAACATGGAGTTTGGACTAGTGCATGGTGGTGAAATCGATGGTCACTATCCCCCTAGAAAAGAAATAAAGATGAAGGGTTGATAGGTAGTTTTTGATCCTCTAGGAATCACCACAAGGATCTAAAGGGGAGAGCATACATGAACCATATCCCTCAGTATAAAAATAGGTAAAAAAATATTAATTAATTGATTAGATTAATTTGTGTGATATATTCACAAGATGAAAGATAAAAATACAAAAGACAACAAGATATAAAGACAAGATAAAATGATCAAAATGATTTAAAATTGATTTTTAAAGTGCTAAAAAGGATTCTTTGATAGGCAGCATGCTAACAAGGGTTAGTAGGTTGAATTTACCAATCAAAAAGAGGTAACCTACAAGATAAGGATTAGTATTTTTATTTAACAATCTTGAGGGGTAACCTACAAGTCAAAATGTTATACCAAAATATGACCTTGAAAAAGATGATGTTAGATAAAATAAAATAACCTCTAGATTCACCCTTACAAGAAAAAATATGTAAGTCTAATATGAATTAATAAAATTACCCTAAAAAATCATTATTTATCTCTATAACTCATTTGGGGTGAGTAGACCATGACGTGGGGGTCTAGGGGTGGCAGCCCTTAGAGTGGTCAAGGGGTAGTGCCCCTTGCAGGATTTAGGGGTAGAGTCCTTGACACCAAAGGTAATTTTGAAATTACATTAGGCTTGGAATGACTTTAAATTTTAAAAAAATGACTCTAAAAATGCACTCAAAAGAAAAAATTTGAGAGCAAAATTCAATGCAAAATCACAACTACACAGTGCAAAACTGTAACCAAAGAGTAAACAAATATAACTCTAAGGGAAATTCATAGATTGTGGTTTGTAATTTTATAGTGGTTAGTTAACCATGATGGTCATCTACAAAACCACAATTAGGATTGTAGAATTAAAACTTAGTATGACAAAATCACTATTTTCTATAAATCGATAGTTGCAGTTTTGTTATAAATGAAAAAACCTCTAGATTTAGATTTTTGACATGGACAGAGGCCTATATAGGTGTGAAAAATTGTTTGAAAGGCATAAGAATATTTATTTACAGGTGATTAGACAAATTAGATACCGATTTAGGATTTATAAAATTTTTACAAGTAGATACTTGGATTTTTATCAAAATGACCCCAAATTTTGATCAATTAGAAAATGTGATAATTACATACTTGCCATATAGAACACAAAGATAAATATCAATAGGTAAAACTAATTTAAAATGATAAAATTGATAGATCTGACAAAATTTCTATAAGAAATATAATACAACTACTTCACAGGGAAAAATTCCAACTCTCAGTATGTTGAAATCTACAATTTTATAGAATGTCAGGAGAAGGCTAAGGATCATGTTTTGTCTTCATATAATTCTCATGCCCTATCTTTCTCCTGACCCTACACACACATAATTAAATATACAAAGATGAAATAAATTTTATGTGGCTAGCCCAAATAGAAATAGTTAGGATATAAATAGAAAAGAAAAATGTTATAAGTTTGACTATGTGAGAATAAGTCCCTCCTGAGAAGAAAAGTTAGGGTAAACCCTATACATTAGTGGTCAAACATTAGTGGTTTCATTAAAAACTTAAAAAAAACTTAAAAGGATAAAACAAAAACTACCAGGGCAAATTCATGACTTTCAAAGTCATGATTTTGTCAAAAGATATGAATCTTCAAAATATATCATTAGAGGTTAGTCAAAATCACAAGTTTATATGCAAAGTTCTAATACCTAGGAAAATGTCATAATTTTTGAGTTATAGTATTATCAAAAGGTCAAAAACCTACATGATTAGAGGAAATGGTTAGCATTTAAGTTAAATGTTTGGTAAAAAATCACAACTTAGGGAAAGAATCATGAGTAAAAAATCATGAATAATAGAGCAATATCCCAACATAAACCTATGCACACAAAATTTCAAAATTTTGAGATTTTTCTTTCACCAATTGAACTTGCAAGCTTCAAAAAACACTCACAACAAACTTAATGACTAAATTGGGAGAAAGGTCCCACCATGGTCACCAAAATGTAGCCTAAAATTCAAGCTTATAGATTAAATTATTTAATTTAATCACTCAAACTTCAAAACACCAATTAAAGTGATAGAAACATTAAAATTCAATGCAAATTGATGATTGAACAATTCAAAATATCATTAGAATCCTAAATCTAAGTTCTCTACACCATTATTAAATAGAATAAAAGGCAAAGAGGATTGAGATTACCTTGACTCAGATTTTTGACATGGATGCTTGATCAAGGATGTTGGATGCTTGTTATTCAAGGATTATATTGACAAGGATTAGCTATGAATATTCTAAGTTGGATCCAATGGAGGAGATTAGTGGTTTAAATAGAAAGAGGAGGGGAAGATCAAGGATTTAAATTAAAATTTGGCATTAATGGATGAGTGGTATCTAAGGAATTGAAAATTACTTATAAGCGTCTATATTTAGAGGCTTCTAGAGAGGAGGGGTGAGAAAAGAAAGGATTATAGAATCCTCTAATTCTAAAATCCTATTAAATATTAATTAGGCTTAGATAGGGATTAGGTGGATGATTAGGGACTAAGGGTGTAGGAGAGCCTAGGAATGTGATAGTAGGTGGGTCATTGGGAATTTAAAATTCTCAAATAATAGGTAAGTAGGATTACGATGGGATAATAGGTATTTAGGATAAATTAATTGATTGGTAGGGATGAATAATCTTAGTAGATGAATAATAATAGAAGGGGGATATTAGATAAATGACTTTAAAAGGGGGATATATTAATGGGATAAATTATCCAAAGTGGAATTAGTGTTGACTAATAGGAATATTAGTGACATTAAATGAAGCAAGAATATTTGGATGCATACAATATGGTCTATGCGAGACTTGAAATATAAAATGTAGAGGGAGTAGTGATAAAATTCATGTCCAATTTGGGTAAAGATCATTACACTATGGTCAACTAGATCTCAATGGATTTATGTTGGAATTATGAATATGAAATTTTTGATCACTATAAAATTAGTGAAATAAATAAGTTTAATATATATGTATTTTTATATTTTGGTTGGGCTATTGATATTTATTTCTATGGATACTTGAGTGTGTAGGTGTTTAAATTGTTTAGTGGAGCTGTAAGTTAGATCATAAAATGATAAAAAGTGTTATGATATCCATAAAAAAATATTACAACTCATCCTATCATGCAAGCAAGGAATATTTACAGATCAAAAGGTTGTGTTTTATAATTGGGTTCACTCAAAAGGATGTAAGGGTAAATTATGATAGTAAAATCATAATATGTTTGGTAAAGAATAATGAGTATCATTCTTAGATTAAACACATTACTATGTGATATCATTTTGTTAAGTAGGTTATGGAAGAGATAAATATACATCTAAAGAACATAGATATAGATGATTTTTTTAGATTCATTGACTAAGGTAGTGAGCATTAAGAAGTTCTCTCAATCTAGGAAAAATATAGTATTTATACACAATTTTTTTTAGGAATGGATACATGCACCCTTATTTAGTGTTCAATGAGTGCGACATTATGGAGAAAGTTTCATCTTTGCATGGATATATGGAATGGTAATTACACGCAAGGGTGGTGTTGTGCAATGTTTTGTAGAAGTTCATTACACAAGTAGAGATCGAAGCAAATGATTGCATGGAGAATGTCCATTGAAAATGTCAAAGGTTTTTTAAAGTGCATGAATGATGATATATATGTGTAAGGAATTATACATGGTTTCATTCCAGTTTGAAAGGTTTGTATGTTGGGTATATTTTTTGAGTCAAATTAAGGTGATGCAAGGATATATGTAACATGACAAGTAATACAGGTTAAATTAAGGAATTATGATACACATTTTGGTGTCTTTATTAGAGTATAAAAGTGTGTGAAATGTCTTAGTGGTGTAGATACATGTAATTTCTAGGAATTTTACACAATGATCACTTAAATAAATAGTTAACAACTACATATTCTCATGTTATGCAAGCATTCCAAATTCATGTCAAAAAAATAGGCATTGTTCTTGTTAGAAAGATCATGATGTTTGAGAATCATGTGAAGAGCTCAAACATAGTAAAAATTACATAGTGTATTCAAGTAATTAAATGAGTCTTGAATACACACAATCAATTTTCTGAATTTTAATATAAAAAAAGTGATGTATGAAGGCTACAAAACCTCATGACTTATTTTAGCATTGAAATATGTTCCAAGTTATGTTATAATAAATAAGGTTATTATAAAAGAGTTTTTAACCAAAAATGTTTCTTAAGTGAAATATTCCATGTTTTGTGTGCTTAATAATTCTTTGTTTGTTTAAGATTCGTCAACATACCTCTCCTTTGTATTAGTTTATAGTGCATAGGATTTACTTCCAATAATGTCAAATCAATATTGTGAAGAACAATGATGAATAAATAAATGTTGTTAATAATGATAGTGCTGATAATGATATAAAAAATAATTAAAGTGATGATAAATTCATTCAAGTGTTATCACAATCACATAAACTAACCCAAAATTCAAAAATAAATGACGTGCTTCTCTATGCAACCACAAAGCACATGTCTATGAGGGAAAACTATTTTAATAGCTAAAATTGCATAATGGAACAATCAAAATGGATAAAATTCCTCTTTAATCATAAGAGTTAAAGGTGTTGTTCCTCTCAATCAAAACATAAATAAATGTGAACTTTGAGCCATGGTGTTCCTTCATGTAAATCTCTTGGGTGTGAGTTAAATACTTGATAGCAATTTAAAATTTTGGCATGAAAGGTTACAATTATTTTTTGATAAAAGATAATTCCTATATATATTTGAAGATTCAAGGAAAGGAGGTATGTCCATATTCAATGTTATACCTAAACAAAGACAACTCATCTTCTTTTTAAGGTGAATAATTTCACTAGGGCATTGATAGGATATGAAATTGAGTTTATCATACTCAATCGAGTTAAGTAATAAATGTAGTATAAAAATATGGTCCATGGGATAAAAATGGTAAAAAACACTTAAAAGTTTACTTAGATATGTTTTTCATTAGTATGAAACGTAGTTTGAAATTTTATAGTGGCTAGTCAAATAGAACCAAGGTTGTCCTTGACTTATCTCATATAAATATATGTACAGACTATCTTTAAAAAAATTGTTTTCCAATACTTTCAAGGTTACAATTAATAAATACACTATCTGGTCCATCATAAACCTCCACAAATATCAATGGTGGGATAATATATCAAATGGTTTTGACAAGAAATGCATGAAAAAACAACCTCCACCTATGCTCCACAACATGATTGAGTTACAAAAATAAAGAACAAAATCATCCAAGTGATTATGGCCTACATGTTGAAAGAAATGAACATATGTGAGTGTTAAATGGATCAAGTGATAAATACATCAATGTATTTATTCAATAAGGCATTAAAAAAATAATTAAATGACATGACACTTTAAGAAGCATGTTTAAGAAGGAAGCCTACAAGAAGAATATCATAGTTTTTAGGAGCACAAACTATGCCCACATTTTGAGAAAGAAGGGAAAGAATATTGATGAAATGAATGCAACTTATATATTTATATTGGGTATAATAGTAAACATAAATCCTATATTGTCTAGTTAATCATACCAAAATAATATAAACATAAGAAAAAACATGGTCTTTGATGAATTTCCACATACATAACTATTAATAATTATTATCGATGATGATATCTAACACAATGATACAAAACATGCTAAATATATAATCAAAGAATAAATTTTGAGGAAGAGGAGGCTAATTTTATTATAGAGGTTTTCCTGAAGGGAAGTCTACTTTCAAATTCTAATAAAATATAAAGGAGGGAGTGCTCAAAATGAAATTCAATCTATTAAAACTCCTAAAATTTATGAATAAATAATAATATGGAAATAAACATGGAAGGTATGAGAAAATATGGAGCAATAACCAATAAATACATGCATTCCCAAAAGAGGTGAACATGCATTAGTAGCCCTTGTATTATCTGGCTTGATGGCCACTATTATTTGTTTCATTTTCAGGTTTGAGGGTATTTTCCTTTAAATCCCTCAGTTGGTTATTTTTTGGCTAATTTTAGGATGGTTGTAGTCCTTAGGCTTGCCTTGATTTATTTTCTATTTTGTGTGGTTTCAGGGCACTATTTGTCCATATCTTGTTGTATTGTATTCTATGGTCTAGGGTCCTTAGTTGAAAATAACAAACAGTTTAACCTTAATAAAAAAACATGAAACTAACGATCAAAATGTTTCATTCATCTCAATTAAATTCAAATAGAAAGGCTTTATATTGGGAATAATATACTAAATTAATGTAATAAGAATGTGATACTATCATCTGTAATCAAACTCAAGAACTAATCTATCTAACCAATAGGATCCTATTGTATGCAAATGACTATTTCTAACAAAATATAAATAAAATTAAACCATTGGAAAATAAAAGGAATGTTTGGTTTGAAAAGGTTACATTAAAATAAAATAAATTTATTATCTAAGGAATTTTGCACCAACAATAAAGACGAAAACAATTAGACTTGTGTAATCACATTCAACTTAATTTGCATGGCACATCCATTCAGTGAATATGAAAATTTAATTTTATTAATGGGTATCTCCAAAAGGTAGTGTACAAGAAACTACTTGAAGTATTTGAAAATTAAGGTAAAGAACATGTATGATATATTTTGATTCATATTGTCATTTTATGGGTCGAAGGAAACATCTCTTATGTGGTCCTCTAATATTCATTTAAACATAGTTTACATCAAACCCTTTCATATTACAATGTCTGCATGTAAAGGGAACATACAAAGATTATGATCTTGATTATGCATGTTTCTAATCTTGTGACCCTAGGAGTAGTGAGGAGTTAATCTCATAAATGAAAGAGGATTTTTACAAGTCATTTTAGATTATTGATCATGGATTACTATAATATTTCTTTGGCCTTGAACTATGGAGAACAAATAATCTTTTTTTTTTCTCAACTAAAAATTGAAAATGCTTTAATTTAAAAATATGGGAGGACCAATTTCAAAACAATAACAACACTCATGTTATCTCAATTTCAATTTTCCAATGATGATACATCTCCAAAGGTAAATAAACCCCTATATAGACAATTTATTTGGATCCTCATTAATGTTACAAATACTATTCTAGACATAGGATATTGTGTGAGGTATCTCTTGAGGTTTAAGATGAATATTAGATAAACATAATGGAAAACAACTAAATGGGTGCTAATATATGTGGTTGATACTCTAAACTTTGGACTAGAGTTCAATAAGAATGATAACATCTTCAATAGTCATTTAGAAGCCAATTAGGTAGGATCCATTGATGATCCAAAGTTTACAATTGGGTGTTTTTATGACATGGGATCAGTAGTAATTTTGTATGTAAGTAAGAAGCATACTAATTTGTTCATTTAATACACTCCTGTGGAGTAAGAAGAGACATAAGTAGCTATCTATGATGTTATCCATATATGTTGAATTCTAAGTGATATGGATATCACCCAAACTAACGAACAACAATTCACTATAATAACTAAAGTGTTTTAAAACTAGTAGAGAACCTTTTTATACATGAATAATACAAACACATAAAGGATCATTACCACTTCATCAAAGAGAAGGTGAAAAATAACGAAATACTAATGTCATTTATTCCTCCTCATGAACAAATTGTGGATGGATTTACAATGTCCGTTACAAATATATAATGTTTCAAGTATGCGGTATTATAAATATTAGAATATCTAATTTACTTTTAGTTAGTAATAGTTAATTATTTTATTTTTGGGATTTTTTTTAATAAATACCTCTTACATACAAATCTACAAAGTTAATATAAAATGATTTATATTGATAACTCTTTGTTATCTACCATAAATGGCCATGAAGCCATGAACCCAAGTGAGTGTTGCCTCTAAATTATTCAAAATATTGTGATATTCAAATCTATGTTATGAATTGCCAAAAATAGTCATGTTAGATATGTGACAACAAAGTTAAAATTTGGACCCTTTTGTGGCACAATTTATATTCCTCTTTTATAAGGGCTGTCGGGGTAGAGGGGTAGGAATGGTGTAGGTGGGGGAGGTGAGGGGTCAATGTCCCACCACTATTGTTGTATGGGGGTCTAGGGGGTGGCATTTTATAGAAATACAAATTCCTTTGAATTCTATTTTTAGAATAAAATTCCTAATAGCATTTTCCACTCTATTTTTAGGAGGAATCCTAACAATGCTTTATCAATTAGTCATATTCATCTTTGTATAATTTGGATGTAATCTACACATAGTGATTTTCCATGTAATATATTCATCATGTAATTAACAAATATTGATATCTTTCACTGTGAATACAAACTCCTTTGAATTCTATTTTTAGAATAAAATTCCTAATGGCATTTTCCACTCTATTTTCAGGAGGAATCCTAACAATGCTTTATCAATTAGTCATATTCATCTTTGTATAATTTGGATGTAATCTACACATAGCGATTTTCCATGTAATATATTCATCATGTAATTAACAAATATTGATATCTTTCACTGTGGATGTCTTCTTATCTTGCTAAGCTTTTAACACGTAAATCATGTGTTTTGTCTCATTTATGTTTAGGATTTATTTATTTAATTATATTTGTAATTATTTTATATTATTTAAAATAGTTTCATAGTGCATGATTTTTGAATAGTGCTACTAGAGTGGGGTTATGTTGGCATTAATCATTATTGTATTACATTGTTTAGTGTAGGTGAAGGTTAGTTGTATTTTAGTTTTGTAAGCATGCACATGTGTCATTTAGTTACAAATTTGTAACTATATTCTAATTGTATTTATTATTATTTTGTAAGAATTTGAAAATCATTAAAGTTTCAATTTATTCTCACTCTGTTATCAAAGCAACCATGTCTAGTTATCTAGGAAGCAAGCCATGATGTTTGAATGCAACTAGAAAAGGAAGAGTTCAAAGTAATCTTAGAGAATGTGAAGATTGTGTTTTATGTATTTATCATGAGAACCTATCATGTAGCTAGTAGATGATCTTACAAGCCTTAGTCGATGTCATTATAGGAAGAAGGAAGGCCAGTCACTAAGAGGAAGTGACAATGAAAGCCTAAAAAACCATGACCAGTAAAAAATTACAATAGAAACATCTGGAGAGACAAATTTTTTTTGGAATTGATGTTTTTTGGATAGAAGTGGATGTTTAAATCTTGAAGAAAAATCATATAAAAGAAAGAGAGACATAGAAAAATTATAAAGAGATCAGCAGATCACGTGGTGTGAAGGAGCAAAGCATGACAAGACGGATATTGTGAAAGGTGGTAACCAACAAATAAGGTACATTTAAATTTTTTTGAAATTTCAAAACTAGAAGTTTGAATGAATCCCATAGGATTATATTTTTCCTTACAAGCTACCCTCAAATAAATCAACAATCTTCAACTTGATGAACTAGTACACTAGGGCCTCCTCGATTATTTCCTATTCAACATGAAGTGTTTGGCTCAGAATATTATGAAAAAGCTCAAAGAAGGCTACGATGTAAATGATGAATGTGAATAAGAATTACCCAACAAGCATCCATGTTTGAATACATGAGAGTATCGATCCCATCTTTCTGTGACATACTGTTGTTGATGAAAATAGTGTAAAACCTTTAAAAAAGGTACACTTCTTTGTAAATAAATAAAAACATAGAACTTTTGAAACTTTGAAGCTATAAATACTAATTTTGATTTTATTTTATTGAAAAATAAACTAAGAAAACATACACAAAAATTTTTGCACCCAAGTTGCTTTTGCTAGATGCCCAACTCATTAAAGGGCCAAAATTTTGCCACTTGTAAGATGAAGATGCCAATGATTCTTCAATTTGAAGAATTATGGGGCATCATCACTAGAACAGTGACCTATCCTGCAAGCTAAGATGAGCAAAATAAGTTTGACAAGTTGGATATGAGAATGCTCATGCTGATAAGTATAACTTCATGTTTGTGATGCACAAAAATTGAAGGAGGCAAGGGACATTTTTTCCACAATTTATGAGGTGAAGAACTAGACCAAAATTATACATTTGTAATCACTTCTTCATACAATCAGTATGAAATTATGCAAAAATGTTGAAGAGTTCTTATGGTAGGTTGCAAAACTATGAGCAAAACTTATTATCCTTGGAGAAAAGATCAAGGACAATATGTTGGTTCCAATCACACTAAGAGCTCTCCCATCTTAGTTTTGTGCGTTCATTAGAACACTCAACATTACGAAGCAAGTGGTGTCATTCTAAAAACTGGTCAATTTTCTTCAACATGAGGAAGGAATATAGTTCATGCATGAATAATTTGAGGATAAAGCCTTGATCTCCAAGTAATGGGGTCCAAAATTTAAGAAAGAACCTCAGAAGCAGCTATAACAACATCAATAACGACATAAGACTAAGACACTGAAGTGGTGGTGATACATTTATAAAAACCACATGTATGATACTAATCATTACTAATATAATACCTTGGCTCAAGGCCAATCCAGTCAAGAGGGTTCTTCAAGTAATGAAGATTCAAAGAAATATAAGAGACATCCTTGACATTAGAAGCGTAAAGGGCATGTAGTATCAAAAAAGTTAGAGGAGAATGCATCTGATGATGAAGCAATAGAGGAAGCAACATATGGATCCCATGATGATCTTGTACTAGTCTCCCAAGCCTTGGTAGTAGTGAGCAAAGTTTGGTTAATAGACTCTAGTGCTAGCAAGCACATGACTAGATGTAAGGAACTCTTTGATTCACTGATGACTCACCGAACTAGAGATTGAGTTTGAATTGCTGATGATAAAGAGTACATTACAGTAGGAATTTCATGTGTCACCATTCCTCTTGGGACAAGATGATATGTTGTCATAAAGGTACTATATGTCCCTAGTTTGACAACAAATATCTTATCTATCAATCAACTATTGAATCATAAGATAAAAGTAGAGTTTTTAGTCCAGGAAGGCATCAAAACATGTCTCATTTATCGATAAGGTCAAGTTATTTCTAAATCCTTTTGAAGGATTAGTTATTTGCCTTAGATGTAGTTTCAAGTAGTGAACTTGCACTCGCTACCTCTATATTAGAATCCACTACACTTTGGTACTATCGATATGAGCATCTATCTACTAGTTCCCTCTTCCAACTCAGTTCTAAGGCAATGGTATGTGGAATTCCTTACCTTTCCTATTCTTTACCAATATTTTCTAGTTGTCTTATGGGAAAATAACATCAATTTTTATTTGATTCAAGTTCCTCACATGCCAAGGAATGACTTGCTATGGTGCATATTGATCTATGCAGACCCATGCCAACATCCCATCGATGATTTAGGTACTTTTAGTTGTTTGTTGATGACTTTTATTGAAATATTTGGGTGTTCTTTCTAAAAAATAAGAGTGAAGCTCTTGCACATTTCAAGACCTTCTATCAGTGTGTTATTACATAGTATGGGAAGAAAATTCAACTCCTTCAGTTAGATCAAGGGGGGATTCACGTCAAAAGAATTATCAGTATTTGTAAATTAATATGACATTAAATAGCACCTGAATACTCCCTACATGCCTCAAAAAAATAGAATAATATAATAATGCAATCACGTAGTCATGGAGATAACTCATTACATGTTATCCATTACAAAGTTGATGGCACAATTCTAGGCAGAAGCAGTTTAGATAGCTATCTATCTTCTCAATAGAGCACCAACAAAGATCTTGCTAGACCAGACACTAAAATAGGTATGGAGTGGTCATAAACCATCTATTTCTTAGTCTTGATTGGTTGTACTTCTTATATCCATGTTCCAAATAAGAAGAGGAAGAAGAGTGAACTGAAGACCCTCTAGAGTATTTTCTTGGGGTATAGCACTACCTCCAAAGCATACCATCTCATGGATCTTGAGATGAAGAAGATTTATGAAAGTCATGATGTGGTCTATGATGAGTCATCATTTGAATTATTGGCATAGAAGGAGATAGACTAGACCACATCTCAAAGTCTATACCCATAGTTAGATGATGATCATGAAGAAGGTGAGCTGAAAGGAGAATTATTTGTTAATCTTAGTAATCTATAAGGTAGTTCTTCATCAAATTAGTAGCCATAATGATGTCCTAAATGGATATATTCCATAATCAAAGACTCACACCTAAGCTCTCTTCCAAACACATCATCAAGAGTTCAAATAAGAAGATAGGTGAGAGATGAAGTCAATATTGCACTCATGAGTTCAGTGGTTGATAGCACCAAACCAGAGATAGTTCAATAGGTCTTAAGGCAACCCCAATAGAAGAAATATATGGATGAATAATATGATGCCCTCATCAATAATGGGACATGGGAACTTTTTTATCTACCTATTGGGATGAAATCTATTTGCTGAAAATGGATCTTTAAAACAAAGTACAAGGTAGATGGATCCAACGACAAACACAAAGCATGAATTTTTACAAGGGGTTATTCTCAGTAAGAGGGCATTTATTATGAGGAGATCTTTGTACCCACTATGATGATCAAGACCATCATATTTTTTTGTACACTGGTAGCACAGTATGGATGGAAACTTCAGTAGATGGATGTCAAGAGTGCTTTCCTAAATGGTGATCTAAAAGAAGTATACATGACCCAACCAGAACATTTCATCGATGACAAACATCCACATAACGTATGTCATCTAGTTAAGTATCTTTATAGACTTAAATAAACACCTCAAGCATGGTACATAAAAATAGATGATCACCTATTGTAGCATGGTTTCATTCATATCCCCTCTGATTCTAATTTGTATATCAAGAAGGTTGGTATAGATATTGTCATTATTGTCTTGTGTGTGGATGATCTTGTGGTCATTGGTATTTTATATGATCTTGTTGATGTAGTAAAGAGTGAACTAAATAAATCCTTTGATATGATTGATTTGGGGCTTCTACATTATTATATCGACTTGGAGATATGGCAGAAACAAAATCACATCTTTATCTCCTAGATGAAATATGCCAAGACACTCTTGGAAAAGTATAGAATGTGAAATTGTAAACCTCTTTCAATACCAATGGAGAAAGCTTTACAACTCTCTCATTTATAGTATTACCCTTAATTAGATGTAAATTTTTATAAACAACTCATTGGGAGTCTCATCTACTTGACCTACACTAGACCAGATCTATGTTTTGTTGTGAGCTATCTTTCTAAATTTATGTAGGAACCAAAGAAATGTAACTGGGTTGTAGTAAAACATTTTTTGAGATATTTTCAAGGCACACTTGAGTATGGTATAGAATATAAGAAGAATAATTAGTTCTTCTTGTAGGGGTACACCAACTTAGACTATGTTAGTTGTGTTGTTAACAAAAAATCTACTTCAGGGTACATTTTTCATCTCAGATCTGGACCCATTTTATGGATCAGTATTTACTCTGTCATCCATATAAATAGAGTATCACACCACATGAGGAGCTATGTATAAGGCAATATGGATACGCCATATTTTTTCTTATATGGAGATTCCTAAAAATCAACCACCAATTCTATTCTACGATAATCAAGGTGTGTTGAAGCTTGTGAAGAATATAGTTTTTAATGAATGAAAAAAACACATTGAGGTTCAGTGTCATTACATTAGAGAATAAGTCTTGAACTACCACATTCAACTTTAGTACTGCCTGATGGATTCACAGATAGTAGATAAGTCACCAAGTCTCTTGGCAAGTTGAAATTTGATCTATTTCAGGGGTACATTTGTAAAAACAATGTAATAAAGGGGGGAATGTTGGAGTAAATCATTATTGCATTACAATTTTTGGTATAGGTGAAGGTTAGTTGTATTTTAATTTTGTAACCATGCTCAGGTGTCCTTTAGTTATAGATTTGTAACTATATTTTCATTGTATTTATTGCAATCCTACAAGCATTTGAAAATCATTGAAGTTTCAATTTCTTCATAGGTTACTCTTATTATTTAGTAATAATGTTATGGATTTAGTGTTTTCTTATGTAGCATCAAATGGCAAAAGTTATGACTACAAATTTTGAGGTGGATAAGTTTAATGGAAATAATAGCTTTGAGTTTTGGAAACTCTAACCACTTGATGTATTGCTGCAATAAGGGTTTTATAAAGCCTTGTACATAAAGGCAAAAAAACTTATGATAATGAATGACTATGACTAGTAAGAACTAGATAAAAAATGTCTCAGTATAGTATAGTTATGTTTAATAGATGAAGTTCTTTTCAACATAGCTAGAGAAAATATTGTTGCAAGCTTATGCATAAGATTAGAAGCCCTATATAAGATGAAATATTTAACAAATCATATTTATTTGAAGAGACAACTATATATGTTATGAATGAAATAAGGTATGAAAATTGTTGGTGATTCAAATATTTTCAATACTCTATTATGCCATTTACCTAGTATTGGTGTTGAATTCGATGAAGAAGACAAGATAAACACTCCCCCTTAATGCTAAGTGGGGAGAAATTACAGTCACTTTATGTGTGTGTGTGTGTGTGTGTGTGTGTGTGTGTGTGTATCTATATGTATATATATGTATGTATATATGTATATGTATGTGTATGTGTATGTGTGTGTGCGTGTGTGTGTGCGTGTGTGTGTGTGTGTGTGTGTGTGTGTATATATATATATATATATATATATATATATATATATATATATATATATATATATATGAAGGATTTAAAAACCTTTGTCATGCCAAACAACATATTTTGAAATAAAATTATAGTCTATAAATTATTTAAAAGTAAGTTTAGGCTAACATGATTGTGAGACTACATCTCGCAGTTTCTCTGAAATAATCATCTAAGCATATTTAGAGACTTTTATAACATAAGGACCTCTATTACAAAGTATGATTTTCTATACTAGGTAAAAAAATAAAAATTTCATATGAAGTTTACAATTACATAACTTGTACATGAAGTTTATAATGCTTTACAGTTGAGAATAAGCATACAAAAAAAGAAAAAAATATGGTCATTAGGAAGTGGCATTGTCATGCACACTCCCCCTCAATGGAAACTCCTAGATGCCCATCATTACATGAAACTAACAAAACTTGGTAACATTGAGTAGTTTTGTGAAGATATCTATCACTTGTTCATCTGTAAGATATAACTAAAAATTAATATCATCATTGTGGGCATTCTCTTAGATGAAATATAAATGAATGTCATTGTGTTTAGTTCTTTGGTGTTGCACTAGATTTTTCAATAGAGATATGTAACTTTCATTATCATAATGAAGGATGTTACTTTTATAAATATTCAAATAAATTTATCCCAACAACCTTTGTATCCACATGACTTATTTACCATCTTTCATAGAATTTTAAAACTTTACTTCTATAGAAGAGAGAGAGATAGTAGGTTGCTTCTTATTGGTCCAAGTGATAGCTCTTTCACCAAACTTAAACACATATCCATAAATAGATTTATGATCTAAATTTTCACCATCATGGTCAACATCACAATAACCATATAAATCAATATTATCAATTGATCAATAAAATAAACCATAGTTTATAGTTCCTTTGATAAACCCAAGTATTCTCTTTTCTAATTTCTAATGATCCAAATAAGGATCCTACATAAATGTAGAAGAAACACTAAAAGTATATAAAATATCTAGTCTAATAATGGTTAGATAAATAAAACTTCCAATAACTTGTCTATACAAATTAGGGTTAATTTTTTCACATACAAGTTTTGGATTAGGTTTAATACTAAATTCAATAGGAGTATAAGTATATTTACAATGAAGCATGTTAAAATTAACAAGATAATTATGTGTATACTAAGATTATGATACAACAATTAAATTTTTATTTTAAAATATAGTCATTTCTAAAAATTGATATAGAATACCTAAATTAGTCATCTCAAACATTTTACTTAGCTTATCATTATATTTATGAATTAAACAAGTTAGATCACCACTAATAAACCACTCATAAACATATAATATAATTAGAATCAAATGAACATTTTAAACTTTAACAAAGATATCATTTTCTGAATAATAGATATAAAAACTTAATTCTTTAAAACAAGAAGGAATTTTATAATACTAAGATCCAGAAGCTTGTTTTAAACCATATAAATATTTTTTTAGCTTGCATACATAATTTTATTTGTTAGGTTCTATGAAACCTTTAGGCTGAGTCATGTAGATTTATTTTTCTAAATAACCATTTAAAAATTCATTATTTATATCTATTTGATAGATAATCCAACCATATTGGGCTACAAGAGCAATAAAAAGTCTAATAGTACCACTTTTGAGTAAACATGTGAGCAAATAATCAAGATTTAAACTTGTCAAATTTAGCAGTTGAATTATATTTGATCTTATAAAGCCACCTACAACTTACAATATGCCTTTTAGATGGAGGGACAAGATTCCAAGTTTGATTTGTAATTAAGGCATTACATTCATCATGAATAACAACATTTTATCTATAATCTTAAATGGCTTCCTTACAAGATTTAGGTTCAAGTTCATACATAGTCATTAAAGCATGATATGAATGTTGAACTCTAGTTAGTTTATTAAGATTAACAATATTATAATATTGAATTAGAGAATCTGTTGATTTAGATCTTTTAACTTGAATATGAAACTCATAGGTTTTTTCAAATTCTAACTTATCCATAACTGGATCAAATTAGTCAATAGCATCCATCTCAGCACAATGAGAAACATGAGAGTTAAGTTCATCAATAGAATAACACTAAACAGGTTCCACATAGTGATCACAAAAAGATTTTTTAAAAATAAGAACATTTTTATTCTCAATGATCTGATGTTTAGAGGGATCATACACTCTTAAAACTTGTGTCTTATTTTCATAACCTATAAAAATACAAGAATAAAAAGTAAGATAAAGCTTATTTCTCTTAACTTTAGGAATAAATACAGATGCAGAACTACCAAGAATCCTAAGATGAGCCACATTAGGTTTTTTTAGACCACTTTTCTAAAGGGGTAGAATTATACAAGGCCTTGATAGGGACTATATTTAGAATATGAATAATAGTATTCATGGTTTTGACCTATAATAACTTAATAACATTTATAGATTGAAACATTGCTCTAATAATTTTTATGATAGTGTAGTTTTTTCTTTCAATAATACCATTTTGTTAAAGGTAATAGGTAAATATTAATTCTCTTTGAATACTAAAACTAATACAAAAATAATCAAGTTATTTATGGACATATTCACCATCATTATTAGTTCTTAATCTCTTAAATAAAAAACTAAATGCATTTTCAACATAAGTTTTAAAATTTCTAAACTTAAAAATAACATCAGATTTTTTTTGATAAAATAAGACTAAATCATTCTAATATAATCATCAATAAAAGTAACAATATAAAAATATATATTAAGATATATAACTTCAAGAAATCCTTAAACATCACTATGAATTAATTTTTAATGATGAGAGGAATTCACATCATGATTCTTGTGAAAGGGGTTAAAATATTTCTTACCATGTAAACAACCCTCTCAAGTTTTAGGATGAGAAGGGATGTAAGGAAGTTCAACAACAAGATTTTTCATAGACATATCATGTAAACTTATAAAATTAACATTTCTTAATCTTTCATGTCGTAACCAAGACTCATTCTTATTATGTAATGAAAGTAATCATGCAAAAGAAGGATAAAAAAATATAAACTATTCTTTTGAACACCTTCAACAATCAAGGGACTAAATTGATCTCTAATGGATGAATCATCTTTAAAAAATGTTATAATGAAATTATCATTTGTAATTTGAGAACAAGTTAACAATTTTTTTTTCAGTTTGGGTACAAATAAAACATTATTAATAAAAATATTTGAAAACTTTGCTTTTCCATATTTATTTGCTTATAAAAATAAATTATTTTAAAAGTAAATTATTTCATAAATATCTCTATAATCATATAAAATATCAAATAAAAATGTCATATGGTGTGATGCACTTCTATTTAAGATCCACTGATTTTCATTTGATGTAGATGAAGTAGCATATAAAGCAACAACATTTGAATCTTGATTGGTATTTTTATTAGGTTTTAATTATTCTACTTGTTTTTATTATATTTGTTCCCTTTGTTATTTTTTGAATTTTAATTATTATCTATGTCTTTATTTCTATAACAATTTTATTTTCTATGACCAACCTTATCACATAACTTGTAGTTTTCATTAAATTTAGGTTTATAATTTTTATTACCAGATTTCTTAATCTTATTTGTGCCATTGGTAGAATTTGGATTATATTTTTTGTTTTTATTATTTTTAAAATTATAATTAAGAATGAGAAGTGTTTGAGTGGCATTATCTTTAGAATTAAAATTAGTGATCACTCGCTCTTCTTGAATCATGAGAGTATAAAAGGTGGTAAGGTTAGGGATATGTTGCTCATTTTGATAATTAAAATTCAATAAAATTTTTATAAATATTTAATTGAATGAGAAAATAAAGCAACTGATCTTAAATTAAATTATAATTACATCCATCTAACTAAACTTTAATGTTCTCAATTTTAGCCAAAAATTTAACAATATTTTCCTCACCATTCATAAGTGTAGTAAAAAAATCAAGGATTAACTTAATAATATTTTAAGGGTGAGCAGCATCATGCATGGACTCAAAGAGTTTTCAACCATTGGTTGGAGACTCTTGATTACCAATGTGGAGAAGGAATTCATCTTTAACACTCTGCAAGATAATGGACATAGTTTCCTCTAATTTTTGTTAAAATACATTGAAAAGCTCAGAGGTCACATGTCATCTATAAGGTAATTTGTTAGTCTGAATGACAATATTCCACAACTTTAAAGTCATAAATTTAATTTAAATACAATTTTTTCATATATTATAGTTATTTTCATTAAGTATTTGAGATTTATTTTTTTAAAAATGAGGTGAAGCCATAGCTTCCCTTTAAATAGGATAGTAAGCAAATAATTTAAAAAATATATTTTTAATGTGAATTTGAACTTTATTTAAACGTAAAAAAAAATTCCAGTGAAAAAATAAAATAATTAATCAATTAAATGCTTGACAAAATAATAAATTTACACAAGATTGCAACAAAACAAGGTGTTGCAAGTGTCATAAAAATACACTAATATAAGCACAACTAGTAAAAAAGAACCGCCTTTTATTGAGTTTTTGAAATATTTTTAAAAATAAAGTGAATCATACATGAAACTATACTTGATTACATAATTTATATGCCAAATAATGCAAAAAAACTAAACTAAATTTACACTAATCTATGTGTCGAAAGAGTCGCACTCAAAACATAAATTAGACACTATTATTCAAAAAGTTATAAAAATAATAATAAGAGGTTTCAAAACAAAAATTGGACCACTTCAATGTATCCGAAACATGCTAAAACCTAATGATTGATTCATCACTCGGCTATGCTTGCCTATGTTTTGACTAGATCAACTGTTGAAAAAAGGTCGAAAGGTTTAACTAAGATTTTTAACATGCGAATTTAGAACACAAACCAAGATAAAAATTCAATTAATTAAATAAAATTAATTTGACAAATTCAAAAAATTAGACCAAACATAAAATTACTAAAGGGATTTTGAACAAAGGACAACTCCAATTACAAGTTTTAGCAAAATTACAACTACTATCTCATCTACAAGCTTCATCATGGATTTACATGCATAATATTATATTTAATTTTTTTCTCTAATTTTTAATAATAATAAAAATATAAAAATAACTATTTACTGTGAATATAAATTGGACAATAAAAAACTATTACTTGTTTGGGTGAAAACAAAGGTAATATAAGAGGTGGGACCCCTTCTACATTGGATAAATATTTGATATTTATTAAAAACTTTATTTAATAAATATAATCGAAAGAACATTAGTAACCTTTAAATATACATGTAGCTGGCAGTGGAGCCTTTATAGAAGCAGAAGAGATAAACTTGCATAGACCACCATAGGGGTTAAACCTTTGTAATTTTTCCTAAATGCTTCCCAAAAACCAAAATATAATTTCAAATTTTGATTTTTGGTTCATAAATTATTTATGTGATTTACCTGGACGTACAAGTGTGCCAATGTATTAGAGATAAAATTTGGATAGACTGAACCAAAGATTCTTAGGCTATAAAAATGTGCATGAAGCGTTAGAGTGGTAAAAATAAGCATTTGGAATCTTCAAGAAACAATTTCATTCCAAAAAACATGATTTTTAACTTTTTAAATGTATCTAGGCCATACATTGGTATTCCAAATGCTAAAGAAAAGTTAGAAATGAATGACAAAGGATTGAAATGATCTTTAAAGAGTTTTTGATAGCTAAATATCCATCACTTCAACTCTTAAACACATAGAACCATCATAGAAATATTTCAAATAATATATTTTTTTAATTCTACTGTGGATCGTAAAGTGCTCAAGCTAATAAAAAACTTTAAAATTTGAATAGTTGATGCTTTGACTAATATCTAGGATAATCAACTGAGTATTTGGAGGATCAAATAGGCAATAAAAATATTCTATGAAAAATTTAATGCTGCCATATACTACATAGTGTTGTATAACACTCTACAAGTCTAAAAAATTAATAAAAAATTATATATTTTATCTTATCAAATACTTTGGATCCTTCACTAAATAATCAAGAAGATCTTGCCAATCAAGCAACACTTCAATCAAGATTTGATACCATGTAGGATTATAGATGCATACTCATGATCTATAAATATATTTGTAAGCAAAGATTACCACACATATCAATTGACACAACACATAAATTATCATGGAAAAAGCTCAAAGATGTAAAAAACTCACCAATGATGATTATTTCATATCTAGAGAAATTCTTTTGTACCCAATGAAATCTTCAACTTCTCACTCTTTTTCATAAAAGATTAACAAAATCATTCAAATGAATATGAGAAATATTTCATATTCATGAGACAGGTTTTAAAATAGGGGTAAAACCTTATATATATTAAAAAAACCAAGGGATGTGACTATTGAACAAATAAAAACTATGTCTATCGTGATAGAAACTAATTAATTAATTTTTGGTAAATATTAAATAACTATAATATGATTATTAATTTACTTGATTCTTATACCTCAAGTTAATAAATAATACATTATTTATTCTTTAGAATTTACCAAGTCTAAGGGACATATAGAGCCACTTAGGATTAATTAATCTAACATGCAATCACCTTGTTATGTAATTTATTAGATTCTTGGGATCATATACTAACTTCCTTTATATTCAGTATTGTTGATGAGATTAACGATGATTCTGTTGTGTGAGAATTGTTGGTTGAGGAGACAAGGAAAAAATATAGTCGATAAACTTCTATGCTTGAAGATATAGCTATTAGGGGAAGATATAAAGAAAGAGGGAATAGCTCCAGAGGCATTTCTAGATCTAAGTTAGAAGCTAAGAAGTGTAAGATAAAATTTTGACACTGCAATAAAGTAGGACATCTTAAAAAGGATTGTTGAAAAATAAAATAAGGTGAAAAAAAGGAAGAATTCACCATGGAAACAAATTAGGTAGAAAAAAGTGAATGAATGAGTGATGAAGTTTTATCTATTTTTAATATTTTCTCTTATTATCATGAATGGTTATTGGATCTGGTTGCTACAAATCACATATGTCTGCATACAAATTGGTTTTATTCTTATCAAACTCTTGATGGAAGTTATATTTGTTTGGGAAATAATGTTTTTTATAAGATTGAAGGGATTAGTATCATTAAGATAAAAATGTTTGATGGTATAGTAAGGACTTTAATAGAAGTAATGCATTAACAATATCTTAAACAAAATTTTATTTTTTGAGTGAATTAGATTCATACATTTATAATTTCACAAGTCAAGGTGGAGCTCTTAAGGAGTCTAAAGGTGCTTTAGTCATAATGAGGGATCTAAAATTTGGCAATATTTACATATTACAAGGGAGTGTAGATGTCAGTGAAGCAACTATGTTATCTAAAATAATAAAAGATCATGCTCGTTTATGGCATCTACATTTGGGCCACATGAACAAGAAAGGGTTAAATGTACTAAAAAAATATGAGTTACTTCTTATTTTAAAATATTTAGATTTGGATTTATGTGAGTATTATGTTTTTAAGAAATAAAGTAGATGGAAGTTTAGCGTAGGAAGTCATGTAAATAAAGGTATTCTTCACTATATCCACTATGTTGTATGGGGTCTAGCCCTGGTAATTTTGTATGGAGGATCATTACTTCTTTTACATTTATAGATGATTACTCCACAAAAAATTTAGTTTATTATCTGAAAGGAAAGTTTTATGTTTTAGTTTATTAAAAAAAATTGGATCTTTGGTTGAGAAGAAAATTGGTAGGTGAATTAAATGTTTAAGAACTAATAATGGAGGCAATTTCACATCATTAGAGTTTTAAAACTATTTCAAGGGAGTTGGGATTGAAAGGCATAATACCACCATCTATACATCACAACAAAATGGGGTTACTGAATGCTTGAATAAGACTCTTCTAGAGAGTAATGAGCATGCTCATCAATGCAAATTGGACAAGCATTTATGGGTATAAGAAGTTTATAGAGTATGCTATCTAGTAAATTCCTCACCATAAGTTAAAATAAACTACAAGATCCTTGAAGAAGTAAAAATAGGCATCCATGCGAATACTCATATTTAACTTTTTTTGGTTGTAATGCTTATGCTCTTAATAATAAGAATCAACATTCAAAGTTAGACCCAAGATCCAAGAATTACATCTTTGTTGGGTATGGTGAAGGAGATGGTGTTAAGGGATGTAGAGTGTGTGGTCCTAATATCCAAAAGATCATCATTAGCAGAGATGTACAATTTGATGAATCACCTTTTCTAATATCAAATGAAAAAAAAAAAAAAAAAAGAACCAAAACATCATCATGTCAAGGTTAAAATCAAGCCATCTTTATATTCTAAAAATGAGGAATTTTAATTTTTTTTTTTATGGTGAAGATGTTAAATATGTTGAATATTTACAACTTGAGAAAACACCTAATCAATCAGAGTGGAGGTCAGAACATGAGGAAACACCACCACAGTCAATATGGAGATCTACATAGGTTAGACATCCTCCTAGTGAGTACAGTTCAAATATTTCAATTGCTTTGATTTCTAATGATGGAGAATCTAGTTGTTATTAGAAAGTATTGAAAGATACAAATAATGCCAAATGGAAAAGGTCAATGCAGGGGAAGATGGATGCATTAGCTAAGAACAAGTCATGAGATGTAGTAGAACTTCTAAAATGTAAAAATCCTGTTGGTTGTAAATGGGTTTACATTCTATGGAGCCCCCTTTAGTGGGGTTTTAGGGCAGTGCCCACGAAGCTAAAAATCAAGGAGTCAAACTCTTGTTTCTAGGAAAACAAATTCTACTGGATTCTAATTTTAGAAAAAAGTCCTAATGGTATTTTTCCACTCTATTTCTAGGAGGAGGAATCCTAACGGTCCTTTGCCAATTAAGCATATTTGTGTTTGTTGAGTCTACATGTAATCTACACACATCGAGTTCACATATAATATGTCTATCTCGAAATTAATAAAAATTGATATCTTGCACCATGAATGTTTTTTTATCCTTCTAAGGTTTTGCCACATATATCATGTGTTTTGTCTCATACATGTTGAAGATTTATATTTTTAATTATCTATGTAATTGTATTCTGTTTTTTTTACATAGTTGTAGAGTGCATAATTTTTTCAGAGCTCCAATTTTTGAAAAAATATCTATATAATTATCATGCGCAAATATCTTATGCTTATCCTGGTTCGGATTATAAGGTTTCATATGTTTTGGACACTTATTAAGCCATTACGTTTGAGAGTACTTTCTATAATACTGAAATTTTATGAAATGCCGTAAAAGTTTATATCATTCATCAGTACAAACCAACTCATCTACACAAACCAACTCATCGTATGATGTAATAAAATATAATTAAAAAAGAACAGACGGTAGGAAAGCAAACAAAATTATGGTGTTGTGTATAATAGAAGTTCAAAATAGAAGTAAGCTAATCCGCATCTACATGTATATCAAGTCTTGTATATTAAAAAGCATTCCGATTTATTATTCAAATATTACAGAGGGAGGAACGTACAATGTGCGTATGCCATTGCAGCGTTGCTGATTTTGGCTGTGCATCTTCTTTCTGTTTTGGTCTCTTGGTTTCTTTTACAGGGTAGGGACGCTGATCGAAAAAAGAACTGATGTTTTATTCTAATTTGGTTTCTTGGACTTTAATGTTTTATTCGTCTTTGAGAGCCATGTGTGCAGTTTTTTTTGGGTTATAAAGTCGGGTCTAATCAAGAATAAAGATTACCTTGTGTGACAAGAATGTTTTTAAGATTACCTTTGGAAAAAGTGAAACGGCAAGGGCAACGATTACCAATTTTATTTTCCCTTGAACTTTCGACCACAGAGAAAATCTTCCCCAACTTTTGACCATAACGAAAATGTTCCCCAACTTTTGACGCACAAAGAAAATAGTGACAAGGCCATTGCAAAAAAGGCACATGACAGACTAGTGGACTTAAATTATAAAATAAACGGTGATAGTTCCGGCTAAGCAACCAATTACGGTTCTAAAAATTAGTGGATCTTCTCTAACCATACCTGTGAATTTGGTATTAGTGGACCTTATTTAATATATGGCCGAGTCATTTTCGTTTTATCAAATTATATGGAATAATACGTCGACATTAATTAATAAAACTTTGTTCTTTTTTGGGGTGTGGCCTAAATTACCACTCAACTCAATTGTTAAAAATTGCTTGTGATGTTAAGTCTTTTATATTTATTATTTATTTTTATAATAAGATTACTTTTTTATTTATTTAATGTAGAAGATAAAAAAAACTACAACTCATTTTTATATAAATTATTAATATCAAACATATAAAAATATCTTAGAAGTTGATCCCACATTCTCTTATTTTTAATGCCCATATGTGTAACAAGTGCCGTGATCGGCTATAGTAATTGTTGTTGGAAATTTTTTTTGTTTGGTAAAAACCCTGAAAAAGTTACGCATCTGTGCAACACTTACGCTGATAAAAATGTACGCTGAAGATGTATTTCTTCCCTTCCCCGCATGCATCGCCATGTTCTGACAACTATTGGTTAACTCCAGAAAGCACCTGATCCTCGTTATTTGTTTAACCATCATTCGGCTCACATGCATTATGCAAACACAAGACAGTGATAGGATGTCATTGACATTGAATGAAAGCAGTCCAATAATAATGGATAACCCTAAACCATAACTTAACCACACTACGACTTTGCACCATTCGATTTCAACATCTGAATCCTCTTCACTACTTCACTTGCCTTTCTATCACCAGGGTTTGGAAATGAAAAGTTTCTATTGGTCATAAAGGGAATGTCATATAGATGGACATTGGCTATGAAAGATGAGTCGCTAAAAGTTAGAAGTTATCCTCCGTGAGGTACTTTTCTCTCAAGCATGTTGTAGAAGACATTGAAGACATGTAACTAACAGAGAGATTAAAGTTCCATAGACTCTAGCTAACCCATCCCTATAGAATTTTAAATAAAATTAAATCATAACCAAATATATGCAATATTCATAATATAGAAGAAAGAAGAATTGTAAAAATAAAAACACTTCGTCAAATTATTGGAATCATTCTCCTTCTCCTTGAAAATAAAGATCAATTACAATGTATTAATAGAATTGCATGTGAACATGTTTTTCTAATTATTAAATAAAATATTTTAAATTTATCTAAATAATAATCTGCATGTAATATCAACTAAAACTAACTCTAGCCTTTCTAAGGCCTTATTTTTTTAATAAAAATATTAACTAAAAATTAACTAACTATATAAATTTAGCTCCACAAAAACTGTTCATCCAAACTAAATTTACACTAATAGTCTAAAAATAGAACTAAGTGAACTGCACTTCCAGCATCACTTTTCAACATACTCCCCTTGATGCTGAGAGGGCTCACAATTTGATCTTTGATTTTCAAAAATTGATCTTTTACAACTATCTGAGTGAAGATATCTGCTAACTATTCTTTAGTGTTGATGTATCTCACTTCTACTACCTTCTTCTACACTAAATCTCGGATAAAATGATGTTTTAAATCAAAATGTTTTGTCCTCCTGTGATGGACTGGATTCTTGGCCAATTTAATAGCAGTAATGCTATCACAAAAAATAACTGTGGGTTGAATTTGAATCTCTTCAATTTCTTCAAAAAGTTTTCTAAGCCATAATGCTTGTGCCTGCTGAAGTGACTGCAACATACTCTGCTTCTATAGAAGAAAGAGAAACTATACTTTGCTTCTTTGAGCTCCAAGTAATTAAACCAGAACTAATAGAAAAACAATTCCCAGATGTTGAATTTCGGTCACCTAAACTACCTCCCTAATCAGAATCACTAAAACCAACAAGATTGAACCTTTTAGAAGTGTAGTAATGAATACCAAAATCTAGAGTGCCTTTCACATACTTCAAAATTCTATTGGCTGCCTTCATATGTATTTTTGATGGCTCTGCCATGTACCTTGAAACAAGTGAATCTGAATAAGCAATATCAGGTCTTGTATGAGTTAGAAACTTTAAGCTTCCAACAACACTTCTATAGGCTATCTCATGAACTATTTCAGTACCATCATCTCTACACAACACAACTCCATGAGCAAATGGAGTGGAGAATGATTTACAATCAATCATATAAGATTTCTTCAACATATCTTTAGCATACTTTGTTTGACAAATAAAATTTTTATTCTCCCTTTGATAAACCTCCATTCCTAAAAAAATATTACATGAGTCCTAAATCTTTCATCTCAAATTCATTCATCATGGAAACTTTGAATTCATCCTTCATCATAGAACTGCTACTCATATATAACAAGTCATCAACATACAAACTTTTACTTCTTTGAAAGCCATTCTCTTAAAAATATCCCTCAATCCTAGCATACCATGCCCTTGGTGCTTGTTTGAGGCCATACAAAGCCTTCTTTATCTTGTAGACATGATTTTTTTCCTTGCACTTGAAAACCTTGTGGCTGTTCCACATATACTTCTTCTTCTAAGTACCCATTCAAGAAGACACTTTTCACATCCATATGATGGATGCTCTAATTCTTTTGAACTGTTAATGAAATCAACATTCTAATGGTCTCTTATCTTGCTACTGGTGCAAATGTCTCTTCATAATCAATGCCATACTTTTGTGTGAAGCCTTTAGCATCTAATCTCGCCTTATGCCTTTCAACACTTCCATCACTGTTACAATTAGTCTGGTAGACCCATTTGGTGCCAATCTTATTCTTATCATGTGGAAGCTTTATAAGCTCCCAAGTGTCATTCCTATGAATAGAATCCATATCTTCTTGAATTTCTTGCATCCAAACTTCATTAGTATATGCATCTTCAAAACATGATGGTTCAAAATCAGCCTTGGTAAGTAAAGCAAAATTTAGTGTCTCACCTCTTGGATTTTTTTCATGTGCTTGATTTGAACTCCTTTGATAAATTTCACTCACTCTTCTTACCTTCCTTGTAGAACAAGGACTTGAATCTGGACTTACACTTGGAATTGAACAACTAGATGAAGGGTTACTTGGTAGATTTGTAGCACTTGGAATAAAAATATTAGTGGGCTGCCCATGATCAATATCATCCATAATAACTTCATTTAAAATAGATTTTGAATTCTCAATATGGCCTTTTTGATGACCATAAACTCTCTCTTCATCAAAAATCACATCTCTTGACATAATAAGCCTATTAGTGAGCGGATTATATAACCTGTAAGCCTTACTTTCCTTACTATATCCAACAAAAATACATGACTCTCTTTTGGGATCTATGTTTTGCCTCTTTTGATCAGGAACATGAACATAGGCTAAGTAACCAAAAACTTTGAAATAATTAACATTTGGCTTTTTCTCATACTAGGTTTCATACGTAGTCATCCTATCAAGTGCACTAGTGGGACTCTAATTGAGAATATATATTACTGTAGCAACTGCATCTCCCTAAAAAGAATTGATTAATCCCTTTGTTTGTAGCATGCTTCGTGTCATCTCCACCACTGTATAATTCTTCCTTTCAGCTACACCATTTTGTTGAGGTGTGTAGGCAGTGGTGAGTTGTCCTCTGATGTCATGTATATCACAATAACCTTGAAAGGATTTTAAACAAAATTCTTTTCCATGATCAGTCCTTAAGCATTTGATTTTGTACCCTTTATCATTTTCTACAAGGGCTCTAAACCTCTTGAATGTTTCAAGAGCTTCACCTTTGGTCTTCAAAAAATAAACCCAATACTGTCATGAGTAATCATCAATAAAAGTAATGAAATATGATGACCTACCCAAACTCTTTGTCTGTATAGGACCACAAATGTCTGAATGAACTAACTGGAGTGGATAATGATCCCTCCATGCGTTGCCTTTTGGAAATTTCTCTCTTACATGTTTTTCTTTAGCACATCCTTCACAAACTTCCTTGTGCTCTTCAACCTTAGGCAAACGAGAAACTAATGCTTTTGATGTTAGGATTTTCAAACTATAAAAATTTAAATGCCCATACCTAAGATGCCACAACCAACTTGTATCCTCATATGCCATATTGGCAAGGTTCTTGTTATGTTCACCAAACTTCAATGAGAACATCCTATTTTTTGTCATAGGCACAACTGTTACCACTCTATTTCCTTGAATTCGATCATAAATTATACATTGTTGATTTTCAAATACAACTTTATAATTTTTCTCACATAATTGTCTAACACTCAATAAATTATGCTTTAATTTTGGAGTGTAATAAATGTCTTTAACACTCTTCATACCTTCTTTTGTATGGACTTCCATAGCTCCTTTTGCAGCAACCTCCAATGATTTGTCATCACCAAGCTTGATCTTGGATTTAAAACTTTCATCCATTATAGAAAAATGTTTTTCATTCCCTAACATGTGGTTAGAACATCCCGAATCTAAATACCAAACATCTTTAGAAACATTTTTCAGCTTTGTCATAAGATAAAAATAAATTATCTAAAGGATTATCATCACCTTCTTGAGCATAATGAACACTTTTATCATTATTACATTATTTTAATCCACACTCATAATTAAAGTGGCCACACCTCTTACAATGATAAAACTAGATATTTCTTTTATCAAATCAGCATCTACCTCTTCCTCTGAAACCACCTCTTCCTTTGAAACCACCTCTACCTCTATTTCCTCTTGAGTAATTTTAATTTTGACCTCTAACTTGGCCTTGAGTAGTTTTGATGCTACTATTGGCATCTTCATTCTTTTTTATTTGTAATTCGGAGGAAAAAGCTTTCTCATCACTTTTCTTAAATGAATCTCTCAATCTTTCTTCATGAGACATCAAAGATCCAACTAGATGATCAAATTGAAGGGTAGACAAATTCTTGCTTTCTTCTATGATTATGGCAGCATGGTTCCACCTTGGTGTGAGAGTCCTCAACACCTTTTTGATCACAACCTCATTTGTTCAGAATTTCACTAAGTGTAGCCATCTTATTGACCACATCTTTTACTCTGACACAATAGGTACTCACACTTTCAGCTTCTAGCATCTTCAAATTCTCGAATTATCTCTTCAATGTTTGTAACTTGACAACTTTGACTTGATCACTACCTTGGTAAGCTTCTTTTAGATTCTTCTAAGCATCTTCTGTTGTCTTTGCTCCTGTAATTCATAGAAATAGGCTCTTATCTATAGCTATTTAAATATGAAAAAAGACTTGAGCATTCTTCTTCTTAGCCTCCTTCTTAGTTGTTTTATCATTCGTTGTGAGGGCATTCCAATCAGTTGGCTCTGCATAACCTGATTAAACAATCTCCCACAAATTTTTTTCTATCAAAAAAGTTATCATTTTGATAGACCAATAATCATACTCATTTTCATCAAATTCTGGAATGGGCAAGGAGTTAGAATTTGACATGATAAATTTTTGGCAAAATTCCAACTACTAAATCTTTAGCCCAAAAGAAAAATACATGCTTTGATACGAGATGTGGAATTTTAAATAAAATTAAATCACAACCAAATATATGCAATATTCATAATACATAAGAAATAAGAATTGCAAAAAAATAAAAAATACTTCTTCAAATTATTGGAATCATTCTCCTTCTCCTTGAAAATAAAGATCAATTACAATGTATTAATATAATTGTATGTGAACATGCTTTTCTAATTATTAAATAAAATATTTTAAATTTATCTAAATAATAATTGGCATGTAATATCAACTAAAACTAACTCTAGCCTTTCTAAGGCTTTATTTTTTCTATAAAAATATTAACTAAAAATTAACTATCTAAATTTAGCTCCACAAAAACTATTCACTAATAGTCTAAACATAGAACTGAGTGAACTGCACTTCAGCATCACTTTTCAACAATGCCTACCAATATGTTCAGAATTTGGCTTCTAAGATAATTTCTAGAAAGATTAAGGCCTTTCAAACCTTGAAAAGATCCCATTTCTGGAGGAATCTTCCCTGAGAAATTGTTACTTGACATATCCATAAATTTTAAAATTGTAAGAACCATCTCATATTCCAGAACGCGGTCTTTTGTGGAAACGGTTATGTGATTCTTGCAGTAAATAACCTTTATAACCTCGTAACCAAAATGCATTGGACTACCCTGTGATGCATTCACCATTGCCCTTAAATTTGTCATGCTGGATGAACTGAAAGTTTGTTGTCAGAAAGGTCTAAGATTTGAAGATGTGGGAGGGCAATTATTTAGAGATGAATATTACCTTGAAATCTATTGGAGTTCAGCATGAAATCTGTAATTTTGACAGATTTCCAATCCACTGGGGAATGGTGGCTTTTAAATCATTATTTCCAAAATCCAAAAATTGGAGAGAAACGCAATTTGCAATGGATGGTGCAATAGCCCCTTGTATATGATTACCATTCAAATTTAATGTCTGAAGATTTGTAAGGTTTCCTAATGCCGGCAAATCACCTCACATACTAGTTTTACCCAAATTAAAAATTACTAGACCCAAACAGTTCCCTGTAAAATTTGTTGTGAAAGTACCACTGAGCATAGTACTTGACAGGACAAGAACTCGCATACCTATGGTGCAAGTGGAATTTGAAATACTTCCACTGAGATTATTTCTTCACGAAGAGAAAACCACAGCTGTACGAAGATAAGTCCCAAAATCTGAAGGAATTGAACCTATAAACTTACTATCTGCCAGGTCTAGATGCGAAACACGAATAGGTGGCAGAGGAAGAATACCTTCTAAGCTATTATTGTGCAGATCTAGGAACCTCAGATCTTTAAGTTGCAGTTTTGACGATAATGAACCTGTAAATTGGTTACATGAAAGGTTGATACGATGAAGCGTGGGAAGATCCCATATCCATGTTGGAATATTTCCGGCTATACTGTTCCAGGATAAATCCACCTTATACATGTAATATTGATTGACAAGAAATGAGGGAAATGAGGGAAATTCTGGTAAATTACAAAAAGCAAGTCCAAGCAACCAAAGCTTTTTAAACATGGGAATCCAAGTTGAACCAATGCTCACCGTTAAGTGATTGTGAGAATGTACTATTTGTTGAAGTCCAATGAAATTATCAAACAAGGGAAGGGAAATGGGCCCTCTAAATCTGTTAGAGTGCAAAAGGGCTTTTAAGCTAACAAGATTTAAAATTGTGGACAGAATCATTCTGTTCAATTGGTTGTCACCAAGGTGAAGATCAACAAGGGTGGAACGCTGACCTTAAAAAGGGGGTACTCCTCCTGTTAAGCTTCTGGAAGACAGATTCAAATAAATAAGCTTAGACAAGTTGTGTATAGATGAAGGAAGTGGTCTGGATAGTCCATAATCAGACAGGCAGAGGTATGTAAGCTTGGTGAGAGTGGTAACAACGTCACCCCACACCTCTGCTGTTGAAGTGTCGTCCACTCCATCCAGAGAGAGGTGTTCCAATCTTGTTAGATTTTTTAACAACTTTCCAACCTGGGACTCTGCAACCTTGTTGGATTGCCCCTCGAGCTCAACTCCAAGAAGTGGAGATTCGACAAGTTTCCCAAACTCGCAGGAATTTGACCATGGAAACCACTGGAAATGCGTTGAGAGGTATTGTAACCGAGATTTAGATGTTCTAAATATTCAAGTTTAAAAAACGATGAATGGATCTCACCTCTCACATTGAAATCTGTCAAATCTAGTAGTGTAACAAGGCTACCCAAAGGGCGTCTGTAACCAACCTTCCCACTCGCAGCAATTGAACGACTCCCATGATTATAAATTGCTAGAGTTGGAGTTATCTCCAATAGATTCCTTGAACTACAAGAGGTAATTCATTTCATGCATCGGGCATTGAATTCCAACACTACTAGTGGTAGAGAAGAAGAAAAAGAACAACAAACTGATTACAATCAATGTCGTGGTTTGTATAAACTGTATTTGCTTAGCTCCCTCTCAACAGAATCTGGTTAGGAGGATTACAGATGGTGGATCTGATATGAAATTGCATCCTCAATAGGAAAATGTAAGCTGAAGACACGCATCACCGTGTTCTACCAGCTGTTGGTCAACTCCAGAAAGCCACATGTGCCTGCTAAATTGTTTAACCATCGCGGGTCAGTGAAAAATAATAGTGCGAGGTGATTTTCCAACCTAGGGTCTGATAAATCCTTCCAATGCCACACTGCAATTTTATTCGATGATAAAAATGAAAATAATCACTGCTCACTGAATAAAAGTGAAATTATTAAAATATTCAAACCGTACTACAAACATTATAAACTGGTTTGAATTTTTGATACCACCATTTGCTTAATTTAATTTATAAAATTAAAAAAACAAAAACAAAACAAAAACAAAAACTAAAACTAAAACTAAAATAATATTGTTCTATGAAAACAACAATACCAACAGGTACTTATAAATACACAATCTTACTCTTCCAAGCTTTTGAGGACCATTTTTATCAGGACCACAGCTATGACACACACGAGTTACATGTATATACAGGTACTAATATTATGGATTGTTATAAACATTAGAAATAAAATAGTAGCGGGTGGTGAGACGTAAATATAATAATACTATTTATTTTTCAAAAACTTTGGCTACAATTTTTCAGATTTTAGTATTCGAATGAACTCTTTACAATACAATCATATATTTTAAGAAAAAATTGTTATTGTTTTTATATTTTATTTAAATGATGAATACCGAGGTGACTTGATTAACTTGTATAGTGGATGGTGTTGATTTATTCGATGCGTTTTCGACATTTCCATGTTCGAATGAAGTCTTTACTCTGGAATCATATATTTTAAACGTCTTTTCATCTTTCTCTTTTATTTTATTTACCATCAATGGGATAGAATAAATTTTTTGGTGAAATTGGTTCAAATAATTATATATTTTTCTTTTTCTTCTTTATTCATCAAAGTTATGAGTCCTTTTTTATACTTCAAAATTCTTAAGGGAGCCGGTGACTTTCTGTTTGTTATTTTTAATTGAAGTGTAAAAATTTATTATAATGAAATGATATTTTAGGTTTGTTGTTCTTTGAATAAATGATGTTATATATTTTAATTATCAAATTTTTATTGAAATTCTATTTTTACATGTATTATGTGTATCGAGTGTTTTTTTGATTTAATGTTAAGGATTAAGGGGTATTCATTCCGTTAAATTTGTTTTGGGTACAATCTCAACCTTTTTTTTTTAATGTATCTGTTAGGATTTGTAAATTAGTGGATAGTTAAGAAATACCTTTTACACTATCATTCTCACTGTTACACTACAACCCACATATTTTGATTGATAAAATTTAGAAAAAAAAGGCAAGTTTAAGCTTAGTGAGGTTTTCTTCAAATTTATAAATTCAAAGTCAGACAACATTAATGAAGTTCAAATTTGATGTCACGTCCAACATTAGGCTTCCAATGTTCAGGCGATCTTAAATTCATGTCATGTTGATGTTAAACATGAATTTAAAAACGTCTTTACATCCATGTTTTCCTTTACTGAAGTAAATATTCGAGTTTGAATTTTTAACGTAAACTTACATGTATTTGAATTTATAGCTTAAATTTATTTTATGAAATATAAATAATTTGGTAGTGAAAACAATGTTATGGGGCCCAATAGAGAACTGCCTTGTCAGTGGACCTTGCACTCACTCATTGATACAATTAATACATTCACATATCATAGAATTAGGGCTACAAACTAAAGATCACAACTCTATTAAATTAAGCGAGAGAATTACACACCCACCATACTTGATTATTTATTGAACAAATAACATGAAGATTAATAAATTATAAACATTTAACCTCGATGGACCTGAACATTTATTGCTACTCACTTCTCTCTATAATCATACCCAAATTCCCTAATTAAAGTTAATCCAATGCTTACCAACTCTAAATTTATTTGATTCAAATCTTTTTCATTTTCATTGCATTACGGAGTGCTTCTTTAAGTTCCCCTAGTCTTTTAGAAAATGGGCCAAATGGAAAAATTCATAATTTTGTGTTGTTACTATATTTTTGTAATTAATGTGTAGGAGAAACCACTGATTATTGTAAATTAGTAGTTTTGAAAATGTCAGTTAATGTACAATAATAGGTTTGTAACACCATTTCTTTTTAACTAATGGTATTTTCATCTTCCAAGAAGGGGTCAAATTGGACCTTGATTGATTACTAAAACCTTTTGCATTTAATTTTCTTAGAGTTTTACAATTATGGAGATATTTCTAAGACTTATTTCGATCATATTTTACAATAAAAACTATGTTGATATTACCAAAAAATTAGAAACATTTAACACCAAAAATATGTTGTTAAGATGTGTAAGATTTTGCATCACACTAGGATGCTTCTACACCAAACTACCATGGTGATTTTATTTTTTAGAGTAGATTTCAAATAGGACATGATGATAGAACCATCCTTTTTTTATTTGATAGATTAAAAAAAGCTTTTCAAAGGTCCTGTTTCCTTATACAGTGGAGGAAGCTAAAAATCAATCATTAAGACTCTGATGGGATGCCTCTACCAGTGGCAGTAAAATGGGTGTCAAGATTTGTGTACAACGAGAACTTCTACCAAAAAATAAAACAAAATAGATTAAAACACATAGTTACCAGAAAAATTTCGTAAAGTTTCCACCAAACTTATCTAGGGGACTTGACCCATTTTTAAATGATATTTTGAATGTTGTCAGGTGGTTCCCCTAAATGGAGAGACATATAGGAAGGTTGGACCTTTGCTTTTATTTCATTTTTCTTTTAAACCACTGACCAAACTTCCTTATTTTTAGATTGAATGCCTTAAGAGACAACTGTAATTAGAGCGTAGGGATGGGACTTATCTTCCACTATTATTCTGGGAATAATATATACCCTGGGTGATTCTAAATCTAAGATCTCCTTTGAGGATGAAGCTAGGTTTTGCACAACATTCCTTGGAGAGATAAGATCAACCAAAAATTCATTTTTAGAGTGTAATGAGCCTTTTGGATCCTTGATTGAATCTGGGGAAGCAACGGTTTTGGAAGGGGAAGTAGAATCCTCATTGTCAGAGTCCCACTTTTCATCTGTGGCCAACAATATGAGATTTTTGGGGATGAAATATTTCTACCAGCAAAAGTCTTTCTCTTTCGTAAGGAGGTTGTAGTTTTTGGTCAAGTGTGCAGTGCTAAAACAACTCCCATAGTGAAATGGTAAGCCTTCATAGTCAATGGCTTGAGACCAAGTGGGATCTCCAACCTTCAAGCTAATTTTTTCTAGAAGATTCTTGAAAGTATCAATGTTTAGGTGAGGGAGAATAGGTCGGTATCTAGTTGCATACAAAAAAACATACCTACAGGTCTAGCAATAGCTCTCAGGATAGATTCCATCAAATGGGTTTAATATGCATGGGTTTATTAAGGGGGTTAAAAGTGGGATACCAATATTTAACTAGCAAAGGATGGTGGTTCAAGAAATAGGGTTAAGACTTAATCTCTACCTTGTCCTTGATATTATGGAAAATAATAATAAAGAATCCTTTATCACAAGGGTAAATATCAAGTTTACCTTAGAGAAGGGGTTTCCATTGCTACAAGATCCACTTATTAAGGACTTAAAACATTCGCCAGAAATCCACAAATTTGTAGATTAAACTCTTATTGGAGAAATATTTCTTTGATATAAGAACTTCCTTTGTTTCTTCTTGGCCAAAAGAAACCATAGGGGCAAAAGAAGTAGGAGTGAGATGTATGAGATCCAATTTGGAAGCTAAATGAGAGATCACATCAATGAAAGAGGTGGGCCTACATTCCAATTTGACCTCTACCTCCATCGCCATGATATCCCATTTGTTCTAGGTGCGGCTAGGGTTTGAAGCTAAGAGGCTAGTCAAAGACTTATTTCCCATGGGAGGAATGGATTTGAGTTTCTGTTACCCATTGGGGGTTGATGACTATAGCTGAGGCTTGAGCAGAGACTTGGGAATATAAACCCCAAGCGGATCCATATTAACAGGGGTGCCATTCAACCCAATGCTAGATGGGAGACCCGTGTGCACCCAACTAGGACTTGACTCTTTAATGGTATTAGAAGTAAAATCCTATAGATTCATAGAGCTAGAGGATGTAGTGTTGGTTGGGTAGAAGTTTGCATAGGGAGTTGTAGAGGGAGCCTAAGTGTGAGTGGGAGCATGATGTAAAGATATTTCAATTTTTTTTATTAGACCATCCTTCTTAAATCAAAGCGTAACACCATAATGTTCCCTTCCATAGTGTGAGGCACCTTAAATTATTTCCATTCAGTTTATTTAAACCTTTCCAAACACAAGTTGGACTATAGACCATCCCCCTTTCCCTAAGTATGATTTTCCTTCTCCTCTTCCATCATATTATGGGTTTTCACCCACCTATAACCATCCACCTTGATGAATTTATATTATTCCTATTATCATTTCTACTCCATTTCAATTATTCATTCATGAAGTCTTCATTCTTTCTTCAAAATTTTAAATTAGGCTATGTTCATTATTCTCATCCTCCATAGCTATAACTAAAATATCCCATGTTTACTTTTTATTTGAAAATTGTATGGCCATATTGAAATATTCCTCCATCTCTATTATAATAAAAAATTCTTGGTCCACTTTAATCTTCTTGATTTATTTAAATTGTTAGAACATTTAATTCTAAGCGAGCTTAATTGACCCTTAGGCTTGGTATTAATTAAATAAGTAATAAAATATTATTTATTAACATGAGGTGGAAACCTCATGATAATAAATAATAGAGTTATAATTATTTAATTATTACCAAATTTTAATTAAATTATTTTATTGGGATGGATGAACCCATTATTTTTACAACAATCACCTCCCTTGGTATTTCACTCTAAATAGGGTTTTACTCCTATTGTGAAAGTATTCAAATATAATCTTTTTAAAATCTTATTCAACCTAAAAACCTTCTAAAAGATATTTGATAGAATAAGTGAGAAGGGAAGACTTTGTATTGGGGTGTAAAGTTTCTCAATAATTGAATAATCATCATTAGCGGGGTTTTTTTTAACTCTTTGAGGTTTTCCCATGATAATTCTTATGTTATGTTAAATTGGCTTTTGTATACTTTGATGATTATTATTCATCTTAGATTCTATCTATGCAATACTATTATCTACACAAATTTTATCATGTTTTCAAAGCCTATTGAGTGATTTTAATAGGCAAGCTATTACATTCAGTTGAAATAATTGATATATATGTGTATATATATATATATATATATATATATGTATATATATGTATATATATATATATATATATATATATGTATATATATATATATATATATATATATATGTATATATATATATATATATATATATATATATATATATATATATATATATATATATATATATATATATATATATATATATGTATACACACACACACACACACACACATATGTATATATATATATATATACACATATATATACATATATATATATATATATATATATATATATATACATATATGTATGTATATATGTATGTATGTATGTATATATGTATATGTATATGTATGTATATATATGTATATATATATATGTATATATATATATATATGTATATATATGTATATGTATATATATATATATATATATATATATATATATATATATATATATATATATATATATATATATATATATATATATATATATATATATATATATATATATATATATATATATATATATATATATATATATATATATATATATATATAGCTTCCTTCAAACATGTTTACGACATAAATAATTGTTTTGTTTGATCTCTGAGAGGACGAGTTTCTTATTTTCTATGATTAGTGGTGTTATCTCCTTTTATCTCTACAATCACTACCATAGATACCTGAAGCTATTCTTTGGAGATATAGGAATTCTTCCTTAGACACAGGGGCACCATTACTAGCCTGAGAAATTTAAAAAAAAATTGATTTCTTAGTCCAATTTTTTTTTTTTTAAATTTCTTCATTATCAGAATTAAAAATCTAGAAGATTGAAACTAAGTTCAAGATTTTTGGTGGTCAATACATGCTTTTGGCCTCTTTAAACCTTATAGAGGGGTGCCATATTTCATCTTGGGCATTTCAAAACACTGATTTCTCCATAAAAAAATCTCTTTTAAACGTTTAAACAAAATTTGAGGACTCTCATGGCCTATTCAGGATGCTATAAAATTCTAAAATTTGTCTTGGGTGCCATTATTCTACAGGTATGAAAAACTATTTCATACATTTTTTTAAAGTATTTTAAAAATAATGTATTTTTCAATTCTTACTTTTCCATGCAAGCCCCCTGGGTTGGACATTGAAAAATCATTTTTTTTTACAAAAATCTAAAAAGGGTAATTTTTAATTAATTTTTAAATTACATGCAGACACACACACACACAGACACACACACACACACACACACACACACACACACACACACACACACACACACACACACACACACACACACACACACACACACACACACACACACACACACACACACACACACTTTAAAAATATGATATAATAAGGTTCAAATATATAAAAGTGCATGGATATTCTTAATCAGGTTCATAGAAGGGTTGGTATCTTTCTTTTTACTAAAAAAATGTAACTAAGGAGTTCCCAAGTTCAAAACCCCCTAAATTTAATATTATCTGACTTGGTCAAGTTACTTTTTCAAATTTAATTATTTTATAAATCTATTTTTGTGATTTGCATGCTAACTTCTCATGCATCTAAAACCCTAGATGACTTGTCAAACTTGTTTTAACTTTCAACCTAGTGAATTTTTTGACAAACATAGTCATATAACTAGTCAATCTCTAGGTTTTGACATGTTCAATATGCATTGGAGTGGTCCAATATTTGTTTGGATTCCTCCAATTAAAGTGTTTACACTTTTTTAATAATAGTGTTTAAGTGGTCATTTTAGGTATGACTATTTTGACACCTATTTTTGGAACTTTATTTAAATATTTTGCATTGTTTGGCATCTAAATTGTGTAATTAAGTATAGTTGCATGTGCAATTCACTTTATTTTAAAAATAGTTAAAAATTTATGTTGGACCCCAAAACCATTTAAGTATAGGATCTATACCAACAAAACAGACACTTGGCCACAAGGCAATCACTAATCATGATTGTTGTTTTTTAATTTAGTGGTACTAGTTGGTAGGAAACTAACAAATCTTTTTTGGCTCAATCATCATTAGGAAGTAGGTGCATAGGCTAGTGACTACTCATCAAAGACAATGTAGTAGAGATGATGAGATGAGTACCTCCAACACTAGCTTAATGATCGATGCACTATGTTCCCTATGATCCTAAGATGCTCTAAATCTTTATAAAAGTAGATAGAGATCAGATAGCAAAAGGATGAGATGATTAGATAAACAAAGCCCTAGTGGATTATTTTTAGATGTATATTTTCCTTTAGAGTTAGAAGTTAGTTTGAAATGCATTTGATGCTCCTCATTGCAACACCCAAGCTCACTTATGAGCCACTGGGCCCTTTAATATCTTAAGTCAAGCATATGTTTAGTTTCTATTGACTTATATATGCATTGTTGTTGAACTCTATTAATGATGAAAGCTTTGTGCAATGTTTAATGTATTGAATGCTTAAGTCTATAGTATGTATGTTGAGCTCTTATGAACTTCTAACATAACTCATTTATGGGATTCCTTTAGCTAATGAGGAATCCCATGCCTAATATATGGAAAGTCTCTAACTGTGGGTAAGACCCTACACCTCATAATGATACTTGTGCTTAAGCATAAACCTATACCTAAATCCCTCATCTGGATACCCATTCATCCCTCAAATGCCTGAATGACATTAAAGAAGGTTACCAAAGGCTTGCGGCCATGAATGCACAACCATCATTGCACTAACCAATCTACCCAAAGAATTGAGTTGTGTTATGGCATAACTAACCCAACACAAACCCCAGTCCCTTTTCTACTATGCTTTGGGTGACAACATAAGACATGCACCTTATGTGAAGTGATGCCAACATAATGGAGTGTAAAATATTAAGTTCCATAGGATTAGTCAAGGCCTGTACCCCATTGAAATAAGTCTAATCTAACCTAGACAACTGGAAAACTACCTAATTAGGGCCATGACCAAAACATGTACTTTTCTACAATATTTTGGTTCTATTGTTGAGACATGTTGAATTTTGTTGCTTCAATAGTATACTAGGATAATTATATACTCTCCCTCAATAACATCAAGGAATGCATGGAATGAGTGGGAGATAGATTTGCACTAAGGTATCTAATTTGTAGAGGAAAAAACCCAAGAAAGTGGGTTAAGAGCCATTTGTATGATACCTTATACGAGATTTTCTTTTACGAACTATAAGAGCAAGTGTACCAATGGTTGGATGCTTATGAAACACATAAAACTTGAAGCTATGGAAAACTCTTAGAGTGGAAGAAATATCACCTAGAGAGGCTTGAGAACATAGATGCCACTTGTACTAGAGCTACAAACAAATGGTGCAAGGGGTGCTAAATAGATACATGCTTGAGTTTGTAGTATTGACATAATCTTACCCTAAAGTAGTAGAAAATCAGTTCTTGCACAAGCCTAGAGTCATGTTTGTGAAATAAATTAGCACTGAACTCAAGAAATTAATGGTGTATTATGGATTTTAAATAGTGAGGATGGAAAGTTAAACTCCTCTCCTATATGAGTAGTTCAATGAGGAAGAAAGGGATGTGTAGGTGAGGCATAATAAAAGGGGATGAGTAGATTGAAAACTAAAAGCTTAGGAGATAGGATTATAACATGACGAGGCATGAGATGATGGAGTATATGGAACCTAGAATTGCAGAGAGGACTCATAGTGAGCAAGAAGGACATGGGGAAGGATCTTTTCAATAGCAGCAGTACCTAGAGGAAGGAACCCTTAAAACCATGGAATAAACTCCACATTTGACTGGTGAATTATTGGGCTCCCTATATAAATTAACCATTGGAGATGCTTTGAATTCACCTATCCCATTTGAAGCTATGACATGAGATTATGCACTAGATCCCCTACAAGAAAACATAATATTGACAACTAACATCATTGTCAACTTATACTTTTATTATTTTATAGATTTGGACAAATGTTTTGTGATTAAGCAAGTTATTCCTTATGAGGAGGTAAGTAAGGATATATATACCTCAAGGTACTAGATTGACTCAATAGAATGTGAGCATAAGCACCTGAGTTCAACCGATGACAATTATGTATCCTAGGCAATAACCTAGAAGAAGTGGCCATATGAAACTAGTCGGTAGTACAATGCCATCATCTTCTATGGTGCCAATAGTAAGCATGGGACTAGCACCTGGCCTAGTGGCTACAGGCATTGGAAGATTAACACTAGGATAAGTATTAGGGGTAAAAGGTCCTTAGACACTAGCTACTCCCTTACCCCATATTTATTATGATATGGCCATGCACCTACTTGAGTATCAAGGCATCAATAATGCTATTAAAATGACATGCTCATGGAATAATGCAGTATAAGTGTAAGGTAAAATAGTTTATGAAAACCTTGCTTGATTGTGCCCATACTTAGTATAGGAAGTTTGATCCTAACTAGGCTATGGTTTATTATGAAACACTAAAGGAAGCCTTTTTGAAAGATTTGATAGACCTGATTTTGAGTAGCATAACATCACCATGCTCAAGGATTTTAACCAAGGATTATTAGAGAGCATGTGCTTGTATGATGCTAGATTTAAGAATCTCCTTTCCAAAATCCCTTAAGATATTCACCCCTCTTAACATGTGCAATGGTTAATTGGAGGATTTCTGGTACCTTTTAGGAGGGTGTTCTCCATGAAAAAAATCATAGACCCTCAATAAGTGCTTGAATCTACGCTCAAAACTGAGGTGTTTAAGAGTGTTGATACAAGAATTAGCCCTTTCATGGAGGTGAAAATTATGGATATTGCCTCTCAACTATAAAATTTGACCTCTACTTCATCATAGAATGTTTTAAGTGGATTATGGTACACTAAGTGTGACATGGAGGGCCATAATAGAGATAACTACCCTTAGATGAATATGCAAACACTTATCCTCAGTTGTGAGGTTTATCATGAGGAACATGATGTTTGTAATTTCCTTAAATGCACCAATTATGTCAGAATAACTACTTATTGCCAATTATGTGATGCCTATACATATAAATAGTTGATTGCTACATAATCGATGAGATGCATAAGAACATGGGGAGAGGAGCACTGTAAACAATGGCAATAGTAGGAAGGAAAATAACCTAAGGAAATGAGGGTTATGGTCAGTATAATATAGGCTATGGGATGCAAAAAGGTGTCAAAAGGTGAGGTGATGGACATGGTGGAGGAAGGATCCCACCATGATCATGTTAGAAGTGTAGTTTGACCAAACACTATCAGTTTAACTACCCTACACATGTAACATGTGGGTATTATCGAAGAACACACAAGGTCAATAACTGACCCAACTTATACAATTATATGATCAAAGGTAGATCAGGCATTGATAAGGATACATGGATGACCAGGCATGAGTCTAAAGAGTTGAAATGGGCTCCAAAGGTGAAGCTAGTATGCACAGAGTTAATCAAAGTGTAGTCAATTATTTAGAGTATAATCACCACTCAACCACCTATTATTCTAATACCAAAGTTGCCCCTAGAATATGGTATGACAAGACATAGTGATCACATTATGTAACTAGAACTAAAATCCATGCCTTATCTAGAACTGCATGTCAAAAAAAAAATTCCACAATAAGCCATAAATGTGATCTAAAACCTACAAGAAGGGATTCAACCCTAGTGTGAGACCTAGAAGCATAGGTTGTTACCTCTCACAAAGAGTAGGATGTCCAAGAGGCTAAAGTACAAGATCTGGTAGAGATCTTATACCTCCTAAAAATATAATGGATGCTACCCTTATTAAATAACTTACTTATAGAATATGCAAGACAATACTCAATTTAAGTTTTCGTGCCATGCATGGAAAGGGTGCGAGAGGTCAGGGATACATAGAACATGGATTATGACTAAGAACTCCTAGTAAATTACACCATCAATGGTTGGTTTGTCTATGAGGTGCTTATCAATATAGGCGCCAAGGTCAATATATTGACCAAGAACACATGGGAAAAGATGGGTCAACCAACCTTGAGGCCTTCTCCCCTTGTACACATCATGGCCAACAAAAATTGAGCATAGTTGATCAGAATTTTTAAGGGTACCATTATAGATATTATGGGTACTAAATTCTATGTTGACTTCAAGTTAATCAAGTTAGCTAAATAAGATAACTATCTAAATCTTCTATGAAGGCCATGGTGCTGCACCAATAATGTAGATATGTGCTTCAAAAAGTGATTTATGACCTTGAAAAAAGGTAAGGAAAGTGTAGTGATTCCCATTTCAAGTGACCAAAGACCTCCTATGTGGATAGTGTTGATCTAAAAGATGATATCAACCATATATATAACATCATCATACAATGTGTTGAGAATCTTAACCCTTGTAATCAGGGTTTACTCTCTTAGAAGCATGGGTAGTCAGCATTGAACACCATCAATGTCACTTGTGATAGATGGTTTGAGGAGGCTTATGAGGCCACTGGTTATAGATTCTACTTGGTGCATGTAAAGGCACTAAATCTTATGAATATTGGTTAGGTCCAGATTGATTTCACTTTGAAATAATGGGCCCCATACCATGAAGAAAATGGAAAAGGGTACACTACCTAAGTAAAGGCAAGCTTGAAACACTCCCAAAATTTGAAGGGAAAAACCCAATAGAATGATATGTCGATGACCTTGAAGCATGCCTCCCCAAAGAGATAGATATAATGGGTCCACTATTAGATACATTGAAAATTATTAACATGCACTAGTGGGTAGCGGAAAGATCTAACTTGCCAACCTACCTAGAGGTAAAAGTCGACATTTGCACTACATTCAAGAGGTGTAATGAGAAATTAGATATCTTGGCATACTTTGGTGACTCTATTCTCATAGCACATGTGTCCCTATGTAAAGAGACATCAACTAACTATAGCATGACTACCGTAAGGAAATGATGGGTGCATGCCTTTTACAATATTTTGAAGACATGGGTATGAGTATGGTATGTGGTCAATGAGACACACTAAGATATAACCAATTGGGATGCCCTTAAGGAGAAGTTTGAGCACACCTCTTTTTCCTCATAAACTTGGATTTGGTCAAGCTACTAAAAGTAATTTAGAGGGCAGTGTTTGAGGACACCACCATCCTTGAGGGGAACCTAAAAGACATGTTTGGAGAAAAGGGGTTGACACTCCTGACATTTTTTTAGGAGTCAATACTCAAAAATGACTCAAGCAAAGAAGATGATGAAACATGAAAGAAGCGCTACCAAAAAATGATGACTTCTAGAAGATAACTAGTATGACAAATATACCTCCTAAAAATGATGACTTTCATTCATTCCTAATAAAGAATACCCAACTCATCTTCATGTAGAGTTAATAGAGGAAACTCAACAATTTGAGGATTCACAGCAGAAGAATAATGAACCATATTGTACACCATTAAATACCATTAAAGTCAACATCAACATAGAAGGAGAGTAAAATATAGCTAATCTAGGTACAAATTGGTTCGACATATAGTTAGTGTGCATCATATACCTCCTAAAGGAGTTCTAAGACTTATTCCCTAATACTTATCAAGATATGAAGGGCACCCACCCATGCCTTGGTAAGATGAACATAAATCTAATCAATGGTTTAAGTTTGGTAAAAAAGTTCCTCTACTAGATGAATCCCAACCTTCATGCTAAGGTTAAAATAGAGATTGATGCAATGTTAGCCATATGGGTTACTTACCCTATATAAGAGTCTGAATGGGTGAGCTTGATGGTAATAATCATCAAGAAGGGTGGGTAGATTCACATATACATCAATTATATAATGTTGAATACTACTTGCATTAATGACCCCTTCCTAGCTTTGTTCACTGATGAAGTCTTGGAAAGCATCACAGGTTATGAGATATACACCTTCACTGATCGGTTCTCTAAATACCACCAAGTAGAGATTAACGAGGAGGACAAGGCCAAAAGGAAATTTAAAATTGAAAGGGGCTATTTTACTTATAATGTGATGCCTTTTGGACTTAATGATGTGCCAGCCATGTTATCCAAAGTGGGGATCACCACTTGCAAGGACTTCATCCATAAGTTCCTCTAAGCTTATCTAGATTACAGGATGATGTATGGACTCATCAAGGACCATTGTGATAACCTACACCTAATTTTTAAGAGATAATTTAGATATCCTTGAACTTAAAGAAGTGCATCTTCACAACACTATTTAGAACCCTACTTGGGCATATTATCTATAAGGATGGTTTCCTTAATGATCTAATGAATATTGCTATCATTATTCATATCCTAAATCCTTCCACACGTAAATACATTCATGCCTTTCTTAGAAACTATGGGTATTATAAATTTTGTATGAGGAGTTATGTAAAGATTATAGTGTTTCTAGAAGAGATCTTGTGTAAGGATGGCCCATTATATTATGGTGAAGTGAAAGAGCATGAATTTGAGACCCTAAAGGTTAGATTAGCTAACACAACGATCTTTTATTTTCTTAAATGGATGACCCCTTTCCACATCCTTGTCAATGATTTTAGATCTGTGATTGGTGAAATCTTGATGCAGCCTAGTGATGGCAAAATGGATCACCCATCTCCTTCAATAGTAGAAAATTTAAAAAGGCAGAATAAAACTATACTATGATCGAGCATGAGGCATATGCCATGGTATATTCCCTAAAAAAAAATTAGATAATATTTGTTCATGACCTCATTCATATTTTTCAAAAATCATGAGGTGTTTAAGTACCTCATAAATAATTCCATTATCCATGGGTAAATTTGTGTATGGATTGTTTTATTTAAATAATATTAGTTCTTTGTTAAATTATCAGGCCTATAAAATAGAACATGTGGCCAAAACATTTATCCTGTATAGTCTCAGGTGATGTAATAGTGCCAATTCAGGATAATATGACAAATTCACAAGTATATAGAATCTAGCAAACCCTTGAGGAGTTGGCAGAGATAGCTACCTTTCTAACATCTAGATCTGCACCCAAAACAATGATAACCAAATAAATGAAATAGCTCATAGTTTATACCACCCATTTTTAGCTCATTAGTGGGGAGTTATAATAAATGGGCTGAGATGAAGTTCTATGCTAATGATTTTTGGATCATGAAAGTGATTCCATCTTATATGAGGAACATGAGGGGATATAAGGAGGCCATTTCATAGGAGACACAACAACATGCAAAGTGTTATAGTTAGGCTTATGGTGGCCAAGTCTATTTCAAGATACAAATTATTGCACCAAATCATGCGACATATGTTAGTGCATAGGGAAGCCCAAACATTGGGATGAGATGTCTCCAATCCCCATTCTTGACCAAAATCCATTCAATAAATGGGCCATTAACTTTATTGGGCCAATTACTCTCATAGCATGGTGCATAGGCATGATGTATATTCTAGGGGCCACTGACTTTTTTATCAAGTGGGTTAAGGTAGTGCCAACCAAAAACTACATAATTTCCATAGATGAAAGGTTCTTTTGGGGGAATTTCATAATCTGGTATGGGTGCCCACTCAGCTTGACTAGTGATAGGGTCACACACTTCATTAATTAAACTATGTGGATCTTGCTAATAAAATATATGGTGACACATCATAAGATAAAACCTTACCATCTCTAAGTGAATGGCATAGCTGAGGCATTCAATAAGATCCTATTGATGTGCCTCACAAAGATATATGATGTTGGTCACAAGGATTGGGATGATCAAGTGTCGACAGTGTTATGGGTATAACACATAACCTACAAGCACCTAAATAATGTTACAACATTTCAACTATTGTTTAGCACTGAGGCAATCCTACCAATGGAGTTCTTGGTGCCATCATTATAGATCACATGCATTAGTTGGTTGATGATTAAGAGTCACTAAATTCAAGGCTGGAGGACTTAGAGCACTTAGATGAGGCATGTGCCCAAGCAAAGTGGAGCTAGTAGATAGAAAATGTGCACCAAAAGCTCTAGCATGACAAGCATATAAAGTACAAGGTGATAACAAAAGGAACATTCATTTTTATCTATGAATCCAAGTATATCAGGCACCCAATCAAGCTATAGATAGGTGGATGGACCCATATATCATCCAAAACATCTTAGAGACTGGTGCATTTAAGATTCACATGTTATGGGGTGAAATGTTCCTTGGGAATTTCAATGGAAACCAATTGAAGTTGTATCAAAAATAAGGTAGTGTTTGAGCCATTGTACATTGACTTCTTGGTCATGATTAATTTATATTGAGTGACTATAATAAAGTTTGGCATAGGCAAAAGAAGTTCATTTTTTTGTAGTAGTGAATAAGTGATGATTTGAGGTCATCAGTAAAATGTTTCTATTATTTTCACACATAATTCTAGCCGGGTGAGTTGAGCATGACTACTCTCGAAGTTCCTAAGGCTAGACACCTAAGTTATGGGTACATGAATTTTGTGAGAGTTAGACACAAAGTGCACCATATATTTGTTCATAATATTCAAGAAGTGAGGCATTTTTAATCCTATATAAGAGCTAGTTTGATGCTTCCAAGTATAATATCAATTAGGTGAATCAAGTGAGGCTATTTTATAAGTACCTATGCTAGATACCTAAGTCTTAGGGTATATGGAAATAATTGAAATTAGAAAAAATGTGAATTGAGAGAGTCACACAAGATACAAGTGTAAAAAAATAGATTGAATATAAATAATGTGATCATACACAAGAGCTCAAATACTAATGTTATATTGGAGGCCCAATGCAAATCATTTATATGTGGTAGGAAAGGACAAGGCAAGAAGATGAAGGTGTAGTGAAATTGACCAATATAGATAAGAAATATTGAAATAAAAGTGCTACTAGAAATGGAAATGGGCCTAAGTGGCTAAATCATGTGATGTGAGGTGTTACACCCAAGTTACCACATTAAAGGTGAAGGTCATGAAAAATGAATAAGTCATAGGAAATAATCATTATGATAGTTGGCATCGACCTAAAATGAGGTGAGAAGTGACTATTTTAACTACACATCATAGTTATATGGACAATCCTCAATTAAAGATACCATAAAAGGTGATCCTTAGCATAAAGCAACAACATGAAGGGTAGGACTCACTTCTCTTTAACCCTAGCATAATGAATCTAGTAAGGTTAGCTAATTACCTTATTTTAGTGGATTCTGAGGTAACATGAAATAACATCATCAATGATGTTAGAGCCTTAATCTGGAAGAATATCATGTTAGAAAATGAAGAAAATAACAAGTCCATAAGATTCAAGTTATAGCAACTAGTTGAACGCATGAAGGAAGCTAAGCCATCCCTCATGGATGGCATCAACACTTAAATTTTTTTGGAGGTTGATAAGGTGTGTGTACTATTAGAGTAGATGATCCCAAGGTTTAAGGTGTAAGCAAATGTAGAAGAAGAAGAGGACCCTTTCATCTATATAAAGTAAGAAATTACGATGAAACTTGAAGAGATGGAATACCTCTTTACCAAGCTAGAAGAGGGCACTGAAGCAGTCGATGTAATATTTTACAATTTATTCACCTAGGAATTAGTCATCAATGTGCACCTTAAAAAGGAAAAAGGATATAAGGATGCAATGATGGTAAAGGTATACATTGTGATTAGGGTTGAGCATGCTCAGATTATGGCATAGGTCAACACTTTGAGCACCTAGATAAAGACCCATGAGTAGGACCTATAATAATTATTTCACACATTGAAAACAAAGGCATATGAACAAAGAGAGATCTTTTATAGAGGTGTAATAACGGTGAAGTAAAGGTTACAAGACTTACAGACTGTTAAGGATGAATTACTTCTACACATTGGTAATTTGGATTCCCTTAGTAATGCTTCAAAATTCCTTGAGTCCATGCATGAAGGCAATCATCTCTCAAAGATCATTAAATTAATCCTTGAATTGCTAACTACCTTTATGAAGGGTGATTAAAAAGTTGTTAATTTTCTTGTTAAAATTAAAAACATTAACGCTTATTTAGATACATGTAATTCTAATTTGATTAAAGATTAGTTGCTATATTTGATCATTTGGTTAAATATTCATGAAAAGTTTAGAAATTTTATTTCAATTTTGAAGTCTAAGTATCAAACTGAGCAAGATATCCCTACCGTTACCACCTTGTCTACTCTCCTGATTCAAGAAGACCAAGTGGTGACCAATTTATATTGTAAGTAGAATGCCACTCATGCAATTCTAACTCTTAATAATGTTTTTAATAACACTAAAAACTATAAATTTAACCCTAATTATGATAAAGGAAAATATGGGAATAAGAAATCTGGTAATAAGAATCATACACCTAAGTTTAATGGAAATTACAATTTGTGTGGTAAATTTAGTCGTAGAAAGGAAACGTGATATAAAAATAAGGATAGAAATAATAATCATACTTATAAAAATAACAAAGGGAATAAATCTTATCAAAAAAAGTAGAATAATCGAAACCCTAATCATAATAATAATCAGGATTCTAGTTTTATTGCATTATATGTTGCTTTATTTGATTCAAATGAAAATGAATGGATTTTAGATAGTGGTGAATCCCACCATATGATATGTTTATCTGATATTATATGTGATTCTAGAAATATCTCTAAAATAATTTGCTTAGGAGATATTTATTTTTTAGAATCAACTAAATAGGGAAAAGCAAAATTTTCAAATGTTGTTATTATTGATGTTTTCTAGATACCTAAGCTTAAAAAGAAAATACTATGTTGCTCTCAACTTATAAATGATAATTTCATTGTAACATTTCTTAAAGATAGTTGGAAAATTAGAAATAAATTTGGTTCCTTGATTGTTGAAGGTGTTCATAAGAATAGTTTATATATCTTTTTGCATTTTTCTACATGTGTACATTCATTGCATAATAATAATGAATCTTAGTTATGACATGAAAGATTAGGACATGTTAATTTTAAAATTTTACATAATATGTCTACAAATAATATTGTTGTCACTCTTCCTTCTATCCCCTCTTACCAAGAAACTCATTAAGCTTGCCTATGTGGTATGCAACATATTAACCCCATTCACAAGAATCATGGTGTGAATTCCTCACATCCTTTAGAATTAGTTCATAGTGATGTTGTAAGACTTCTTAAAGTTGTTTCTCATGAAAATTATTTATATAGAGTTAATTTTATTAATCACTGAACTAGAATGATCTTTTCTATTTCATTAAAAATAAATTTGATGTACTATATAAATTCAAAGATTTTAAATCTAGTGTTGAAAATGCATATGATTTTTCTATTAATAGATTCATAACTAATAATGGTGGTGAATATGCTAGTAAAGAGTTTGATTCTTTTTGTATTATTTATGGTATTAAAAAGTAACCAACAACTTCCTATTCCTCTCATAAAAATGGTATTGATGAAAGGAAAAACCACAATATCAAAGAAATGGCTATAACATGTTGTAATCTCCAAATATTTTTTAGCTTTTATGGTCCAAAGCCATGAATACTACTTTGCATATTCTGATTAGAATCCCTTATTAATATTTTCATTTTTATACATCATAAATAAGTGTATGCATATATAATTTCACTTGTTTTGATAAAACTATCTTTTTGTTACTTTAGAGATACTAATTATATTAATAATGTCTCATCTGTATTGCACTATGACATTGGTCAAGTAATGTTGATTATTTTGTTGTATTGAGTCAAAGGTCAACATTGTGCTCTTTAATACTAGTACTCATCATCTTTATGATCTCAAATATGTATGATTTTAAATAAGTGCATAAAATTAGATAAGAAAACTTATGTGATTAATGGTCAGTTGGATCTTTGCCTGATTTATGTAAAGTTTTAATGTTGTTGGGTAGCGAGAAGATAGTGCTAATGTTCTTTTTACTCAAATGTCTTGAAATTTTATCTCTAACACCTTAATTGAAATATAAGAACACATTTTACTCTTATACATTGTATTTATTAGTAGACCTTTGAGTTCTCAGTTGTTATCACTCTTCTCTCATGAAAACCTTATTAACTTTTAGGGTAGAATATCCATTTTTCATAATAAAAATCTCATATTTACTCCTTTTATTGTTCAATGTGTTTTTATATGAATCCCCATGGATATAATTAAAATAGTGTTAATAAATCCTATTTTATAGCTTGGATGGTGGTGATAATTTACTTGAAGGTATTGGTAGATATGTGTTTTATTCCTATAGACTTTATAGATTTAGAGACAATACTGACTTGTGATGACCATGATGTTTAAGAATGGTAGGTATTAATTTTATTCAGCCTCCATAGTAAATTATATTGAATAAAATTTTCTATTTAAATGTTCAACAAATTTAAGAGCTCTTCCTTTCCATGGGCAGAAATTGCAAAGGTGGCATCAACAAACCTAACCCATAAGTTTGTTTGTAATTGGTTTAAATTGAGTGATTCACATTAAAAATTCTTTAAAAATAAATTGGACACTATCATCAAGAGAGAAGAACCCATAGCCATACCAAAAATTTGAGAATAAAAATCTCCTTGGAAACAGAAAAAGTAGATTTAAGGCATATGTAAACCAATTTCGGGGTTTTAGGTTGTGTTAGGTCCTCAATAACCTTGATGGCCTCATTAAAGGGAATCATCATAAAAATGATGAAAACATCAAGAATCATAAATATATCTAATTCAGTTAGATGGAAATTTTTGATTTTTTCTAGAAATAAGGCCAAGTCCTTAACGTATGAATCTATCTTGCCCACTAGATTTTTTTTAATTTTTTTGCTATAAATTTAGCTATTTTATATATACATGACCCCATAGTATCAACAATGGTTTAAGCAGGGTGTCTAGTTTATGGATTTTAGAAGTCCATGGATCCTTAGAGTGATTTAGTTAGAACCAATAAGTTTATTTTTAACTTCTTCATCCAAAGATGATTGTTATATGGCCAAGTTGACATAGTTCATAATAGAGTTCAAAGGATAATTTTTGAGTTTATGTGATCAACCATCTTATCAATATAGTTATATTTATTTAATATTATTTTTGTTCTAACCTTGTCTGATTTTAGGATGACAATATTTTTATTTTCATCAATCCATTTAAGCATGTTTTCCCTTTTAATAATATTATGCTTTGATCATTTTGATCTTCTTATCATTGATACATATTCTTACCTTATCTCTTTAACCTCTTTTTCTGTTTGAAATTTTTTTAATTCTATATTGTATCCCATAAATTATTTCTTCTCAAAGTATTCATCTTGGCACCACAATAAAGTTTAATCCTTTCTCTTATAATATCTTAGTAGAATAGTCTAGCTAAAGATTGGATAGGTTGACAAACAAATGTTATAGGTTGATAACAATTTTTGTATTATTATGAGAAACATGGACCAACTATTCTCTTTCTACCTTTTCAAAATTTATGTTATGTTTTCTAGATGATTCATTGTAAATGGAATTTGATATCTTCTTTCCAATTTACCATTTCAATAATTCCACATGTATCTCTTAGTGGAGTTATCACCCATATGTTGTTGTTGTATAAGAGCCAAGGCTTGTAATAGTCTATGTTAACACAAATTTTATCACTAAAAAAATTGTTATATAGTGATTTCCCCTATTAAAAATTAATAAACACACTAAAAAGGAAGAAAATGGCCATGTCAGAAGATACTCAAAGCAAACATACAGATCTTATAACACTATCATAACATGCACTGCATCAGGAAACAAAACTATGTAATAATTTTAGTCACTTTTGATTTGATCTTCAAAAAACAATGAAATTTGAAAAGAACATGAAATGAGAAAATCATGAAAAGAATGAAAAAAATGTTTTATAAAACATTTCACATCATAATTAAACCACCTCTCAGTTGAGGAAGCCTCCTCATCCCTAAATTAAACCAGCTCAAAGCTTTTACTTGGCTAAACGGTCAAAGGCTAGGGCCACATCTTCTTGCAAAATGTTAATAGAATTTTTTCTAGTTATGTGGGAAATTTAGTCACCTTTAAAAATATCTTCCCTCTAATTTACATAATTCCTTTTTCTTCCTTCTGCAAAGGTCTATATTTCATTATTTATTTTCATAGTCAAAGACACTTAATTGGTTATATATCTACATGCAAGTTTATCCAACAATCACAAATCATAAATTTTTTGACTTTATTTGGAAAACCAATCATATTATTTTTATATGTAGCACCTTTGGGTATAGATTTTGGGATTTATGGAGAGTGTGGAACACACATAGTTTGTGAGTGATAGTTAATATTAAGGTATATCTAAAAGCTAATTTATATTTTGTATAACTAATCAAACACACATATAAATATGTTTTATAATGAGTTATCTAAGATATGCAGATGCTAGGAAAAATAATAGCTAAAAAACTAATGTTCACAAATAAGTTGTTGTATAATGATTCAAATTACTTGCCATAGAAGATAAAGATGAAAAAAATATTTTGTATTTGAATGCTTGAGATGTGATGACCTAAAACCATGAGTGATGATGTAGTAAAAAAATGGTTCAAAAAAAGTCAAAAGTCTTTCATACTCATTACACTTCTAGTTGAAGAGAAGGTGCTTTCACACATTTAAAAAATGTGAGTTGCTTATGACACTTAAAAAAAGTTGAAAACTATTTATGATGTAAATAATAAAGGTGGGTGATAGGGGTTATATCTCATGAAGTTGTTATACACGATCAAGTTGAACCAAAACAATGAACCAACAGATACAAGTTGAAAACGAATTTGATGATGATGACTTGATGATGATCATTCTCAAGAATCTGCCTTGTTTATTCAAATTATTTTTCACTTCATTAAATGTCTCAAATCATGAAGCTACCTATCAATACCTCAATGGTTTTCTTATACAATAATAAGTACAACATGTTGGTGTTAATGAAGAATAGGAAAATCCTCTATCTTAAAAAAAAAGAATAGAGGAAATTTTTACATCCAAAAAACAAGTTTAAATGATACAAATGATTTTATGAGAAAGGAAAATAATTTACAACAATGGAACAACATATTTTTTCCATTGTAATAATTATTCATATAACTACTTAACATATAAAATAAAAAGATAAATCCCCAAAGGACATAAAAGATATAATAATCAATGATGTCTATTGGGAAATGTTTTAAATTTGCATGGATCTATGTAATAGTAATTATGTGTAAGAGTTATATTGAGAAAAAATTATTGTGTAATAACTAGTTAGGAAAGATGTTGTGTAGGTTTATTGTGCAAGCAATGATGGTTGCATATGTTTATATGGAGACTATCTATGATAGTTACACAAGGAAAGAATGATGATAGAGATGCATAGGGTACTATGTGAAATTTAATTGCACCATAGAAGGTTATGAAGTGGGGCATAATTGTTAACAGTTGAACCACATTAATTTTGTATGAGTAACATGTCAAGAAATGAAGTTACATTAAGCTATTATGATGCACTTATTTGATGTGATTATCAACTAGAGAAGTGTAAAAACATCTTGGTGTCACTATGACATGGACCTATTAAGGAGTGTTATAAAATGATCACTTTTTCTAGTAGTTAGTGACTACATATTCCCCTTCTACATGGTTATTATATAGTAATATGTTATAAATAAAAATTATTCATCCTATAAAATTGGAAGATGCTTGAAAAGCATATGAAAAACTCATACATTGTCATGTGTATATAGTGTATGCAAGTAAATTCATTAATGTTGAATACACATGGTCAAGTGTGTGGATTTTAATATACAAAAAATTATTGTAGGGAGGATATTGGAACTTATGACTTATTTTAACATTGCATGAACAACTTTAACTTATGTTGTAATCAAGAAAGTTACTATGTAGTATTTTCCCAAGTGAAATGTTTTATATTATGTGTGCTTTTTATTTTATTGTATGTTTAAGATTCATTAACATGACTCCCCTTTGTATTACTTTATCTTGCATAGGATTTATTCCTAGTTTTTGGTATCAAATCTTAGTTGAAATATTTATAGATATTGGAATAACCTATGATAAGCAAAAAAATTGAGTGGCACTTATATATAGAAGAATATTTGTGAACAAAATTATTGAAGAACAAGATTCAAGATTGAGAAATTCAATGATCAACATCTTGAGTATTAGAAAATCAAGATGGAATATATCTTAGTAGATAGAGATCAGTGGTTTGTTGTATTATATTCACCACCCATGGGAATGAAACCAAAATAATGGGATAAAGATGATAGTAAATCGAGAACATATATCAAGTAATGTTTATGGGATTTAGTGTTATTGAATGTTTTCATATAATATTTTTATAAGATAATTTGTGAATGTTTTCAAAATCAAAATTACTAGTAAATAGATTATTCCTATGAAATATGTTTTAATTATTGTAAATGGATGATGGTGATTTGGTTGTATATCACTTAAATGTATTCAACATTATAATAAGTTAATTATATTATGTGGATTCTACAATAGATGACAAATAAATGTGTATGACATTATTTTACTCTTTTCCAAACTCATGTCAAATTTTATTGATTTTTATAACTATTAATATACCATAACTAAACATAGAGGATGTATTTACAACTTTAAAATCATAGGAGATGAGGTGAAAGAATATGGAAAGATATTAGGAAATTGATGCATTTTTTGTGTGAGGTCACTTGGTAAAAAGGGACAAGTAGAAGACTACAGAGAAGTGTTATAAGTCTAGAGATAAATCTAAGACTTTAGATATATCCCTAAATAAATTTTTGAACTATAGAAATTCAAGGTATTTCAAGAAGGATTGTAAAGTGATTTTTTTGAATAATGTCAAACCACAAGATTCTACACAATCCCAAGGTGAAAAGGTATACTCAATCTCAATTCATATGTATATAATGATGCATTTTTTATTGATTTAGGTGTCTCCTATCATATTACTCTTACAAGGGAGTGGTTCTACAAATATGAAAAATATGATGGCAGTGATGTATTTTGGGAGACAACTTGACCTAAAATATAATGGGTAGAGTAAGAGTGTAATTAAATTTTAGAGATGGGATGAAAACCACTCTCCCTAGTGTTTTCCACATTTATTGCCTTTTGATGAATCTAATCTCTATGAGGAAAACTATCGATATGGGGTTATTGATCTCATTCAATAGAGATGGGTGAAAAATGGTGTATGAAGCAATGGTATTGGAAATGTCCCATTTTCATCGATGCTTTATTTATAGTTTATATGGGTGTGATAAGAAACACACATAAAAATTATATTGTTATTGAGGCCAAGACGAATTTAAGAAGGTGTTAATTGATTTTAGTGGATAAGATAATATTTTAGCATCAAACGCTAGGCATTATTATTGAAAAAAGTTTGTGAATGATGGATATTAAATATATTATTAAAGGGATACATAATTATGTCTTAGAATTCAACACATATGAATACTGCATCTATGGCAAGTAGAGTTGAGATCAATTCCTTAAAAGTTGTACATGGGCAAGTGGAATCTTTAATGTGATCTATAGTTATGTTTCTAGACTAGTAGATGCACACTCACTAAGTAAGTCTCTTTTTTGTGTCCTTCATAGCTGATTATTCTTATAATACCTAGATTTATGTTGGCTCCAATGGAGGAAAAGAGTGGTTTAAATAGAAATAGGAGGGAAATATCAAGGGTTTAAATTCAAAGTTAGATTATGTATATCAATAGATTATAATTATCCAAGGAATTTAAAATTCCTTGGAAGCCTCTAGATTTAGAGGCTTCTAGAGAGCAGGGGTGACAATAGAGAGGATCCTAGAATCCTCTAATTGTAAAATCCTCTTATGGATTAATTGGACTTAGATATGGGATTATATAAGGATTAAATGGGTGATTAGGGAATGTGTGTGTAGGAGAGCATAGGAATAGATCAGTAGGTGGGTCATTGGGAATTTAAAATTCTCAAATAATTCGTAAGTAGGATCTAGATAGGATAATAGGGGTTTATAATAAATTAATTGATTGGTGGGTATGAATAAGTTTAGTATATGAATAATAATAGAATGGGGGCATTAGGTATATGACTAAAAAAGGGGGATATATTAGTGGGATAAATTAGATTAATTAGAATTAGTGTCAACTAATAAGAATATTAGTGACATTAAATAAAGCCAATGTATTTGGATGCATACATTTTACCCCTATTTTAAAGGGAATTAAGAGTGGATCGAAGTGGAAAGAGTAACGGTCTTTAAAAGAAAAATAATGTCATGTATGGATGCTAGTAGATGATGTGAGTGTATATGATTATAATTCTGCCTCAAGGGGACATGTGGAGAAGAATGACACCAATGAAAATTCAAAAGAATAAGTTAGGGGTGAGAAGCGATGGATAGATAATGGGATGGGATGCTAGATGTGAGATAGAGGATGAAGAAGATGAATTTCAATTGAGTAATGAGCTACAAATTTATAATGCCCTTGGCAAAGACACATACATAGGGAATAGAGAAGGTGGGTCTCATGGTTATTGACACATCCCAAGGGGGAATCAATCATAACAAGATGATGATATGATAGAAGGCCACAAGATTTAATGTATCCTAAGCAAGGGTGCATGTAAGGGAGAGATTTAGACCAAGATAAGAAAGCAAGTTGTGAAGATTAATGATGGATGTAGCTCAAAGATCAAGTTGATTAATATGATAAAGAGGATTAGAGAGAATAAATAATATGATTGAGTGACCAAAATATTGGCGGATGGGGATGTATTATAGAGATAGTTACTGAGCTATCCTTTTTTATTGAAACATGGCCAAGTGTTGCCTACATAGTCTAAAAATACCTCAGGCTGATGTAGTTCTGATTCAGGGATTGATAGATGTAGATGATGATGATGATGATGAATATTAGTGATTATATAATGATGAGGATAATTTATTGTATGTTATTTTGTTGTGCAATGTGGATCTGATGAATGATGAAGATAGGGATGATCAAGCCATCAAAATTTCCATAAGGCTCATTAGAGTCTAAGTAATCGATTAAATATGCCACTTAGAAGTATTCCCTATGTTATAAGCATGACCAAGAGGACATGATGACAACGTGTGTGGGAAAATAGCAAATTATGCATCCTCAAGGGGGATTTTGGTGTCCTCATAGCATCCTTGTTAATTTACCAATAGAGAATAAGACATGATGAAAACAAAACATAAAAAAAACAAGATATATAAATGATAAAAGAAATGAAAATAAGATAAAGCAAAAAAGGTAACACACATGAGTATCTACATGTAGTATCCAAATGTATTGTCGAGTGATGGGATGAGTGATTGGGTGATGGGATGGACTAGGATTATTGTGATGTGATTGTGGACTTAGGACGTACTTGGATTTGGGTAGGGTGATCATGATTAGGATTAGGTTAAGATGGTGATCCTAGTTTTGGATAGATGAATGATGGGAAAGGTCTTTGAATAATGATTTGGTATCGACATTGAATTAAGAAGTGGTGAAAGGATGTGATTTATAAAAGTGATGACCAAGGATTACCAACAAACAAGGACATACAAGATTCCAATTTAGTAAGAAAAATAGGAGATGATGGGATCTAATACCTTTCATACTAGAAAAGAGTAATTAGATGGGTGATAGACACAAAGAGGCAATGATAAATATAGTGATGGGATCAAGTATCTTTCATACTAGCAAAGCAGTGAGTTGATGGATGCTATATATGAAAAGGCAACTAATAAGAAGTGATGGGTGCTAGATTAAATTTTGTGACAAGGTAATGTGTTCCAATAATGCATAATCGAAAAGATGAGATTGAAGAGATGGAGATATGGGTGAACACTATAATTTAGTTCCAAGACTAAATTATGGTAGCCAAATATGGGAAGATATGAAATGAATGGAGATAGATGTGACTAGGGGACAAGGCAACATAAAAGACAAGATGGACTATTTTTGGATTTTTCATCTTTTATGATTTTTAGGGTTTTTGACATATTTAAATTTTAGGGGTTTTTGGGATATGTATGTATACTATACAAATGGGGTTACTATAAAATGGAATACCAAGCCCAGCAACTAGGGTAAGGATGGATGAAATGGTGGATAAGATGATAAATGGATGTGGGTGCTGTTAAAAAGGGTATGAGGATCAAGGAATAATAGACTAGGGATTGTGAATGACCACATTATGAAGGAAGTAGATGATTAGTTGCCTAAGTTTCCATTGGAGGATATGCCAAGGTGATTTTAAAACATTTATCAAGACACCTTATATTCCTTTACAAAATTTAAATGCTAGAAGAAATGTTGGACATAATAGGATGTAGGATATGATGGTAGATAATGGGTAGAAATAATAGATCATAGGATAATATGGATAACGATGATGCAAATGGGTTATATGGACAAAGTTGATGAGGGATGAGACAAGTATGGATGGATGTATTTTTCCCCCAAGTGTTGAGGTTCAATGCAGAAAATATAGTATTTTACCATGATGCAGGAAACTAGTTTTCATCATGGTACTTACCCCAAGTGCCAATAGATTGGTTTTCACCATTGGATAAATTATTATTTTTTTACTTTTTGGAACTTTTTATTTTTATTAGGCATATTAAACACCATTTCTAGGGATATGTGATGTTGGGATCATGTCATCATTTTTGGATGTATTGGGGTCCATGTGTCCTTTGGTGATTCTTGATTATGACCCCTCTAGATATTTTTACCAAGTGTATTTATCATCCCGAGGAGAGATAATGTTCCTAGAGGAAGTGATGTGAGGTATATATTTGATTAGAGCTTTATTTTGATGGATGATAAGATCAAGATATGATGGTATGATGCGTGATGGAGGATTAGGAATAATAGTCACATAAATATTTGGAGATGTGGGACATGCTTCATTTGAATGGTGCCAAGTGACAAAAGATTATAGGATATCCAAGACACTTTGACCTTGTGATTCATCTTTGATTTGATCACTTGATGAGTTTTTAGTCATGCTTTTGACATTATTTGGATTTTGACTTCCACCTGGTGTCTAATTTTAGGATTCAATATGGGAGATTAAATTTTGACTTGATAAATGATGATTTTGACTTTAACGTTCCTCTAGTCCGTGATATTGGGCTTCAATAGGGGAAAAAATATTTAGATTAGGTCGAGACTAGAATATTATTAATTTTAATTGAAAGGATCAAGGATTACTTGATTATGATTTATGACTTTTGGAATGCGGTCTTGGACCTATGTACTTTTGGCACATATTATAGTACTTCAGTAGGGATACAACAATATATGTTACCATTCATCCTTATGGAGGGAGGCGATTAAATGATTTTGACATGAAGAAATGGGTCTATGATGGATGAAGGTGGTGGAGATGGTATGATAAGGTCAATGAGTGGTGATGGTGTAGCATGGTCCCTGTAGGGGTTCTTAAGAAACCTAGTTTTTGACATCAGATATAATCTCCTCAAGATAGAAAAAGGGACCACTAAAACTTTCTATAGTAGACACATCTAAAGTAGGATCAAATTCACTCTGATAATCTTCTATAGATAAAAGTTGAAAGAACTCTATTATGACTTCATCATCTTACGTTGGATCAAAAGACATGATTGATTTATTTTAGGTATCTGGATTAGGAGTCTCCTAAAAAAAATAGCCATTATCAATATCTGCTATAATATCGATGAGGAATGATGCTTTTGATGAGGAATTCAATTCAGATATAGGTGTTAAACATGATCCTAATGTAGATAAAACTTTTGATGCTAACTTCAATGTACAATATGTAATGCTTCTAGTAAAAGGTTAATTTTCCATGATTGACCTCTCAACAAGGGGTATTTGATGTGATGGGTGAGGGGGTTCATGAGATATGCAGGTCTAGGCTCATGGGGAGTATACTCAGCTATGATGGAGGATTTTTTGAGGATGGGGGGATCATGTAGGATGGGTGTGGAGTCTTGACCTTGGTTTGAAAAGGGAAAGGTTTGATCATGATTGGGAATTGGATCTTAGAATTCTTTTTCTTATTTACCCAAGGATATAAATTCATTTGGTTTGTCCTCAATTACTATGTCATCATGGTTAATGATGTCTTGAACATAGTATTAGAGAAGTTGGCATAGATAAATAGTATTTCCCAGGGTTTGATGAAATACATAGTATCAGTTTGTTTTATACCATTAGGGTTTAGGTTTGTTGGGTTAAAGATGTCATATGGGTGGATATAACATGATGTTGGTAGTGACTAGTTATTGGAAATGGGCTTCCTAATACATAAGGAGGGGATTATAAAAACCCACTTTATCTTTTTACTTTGACATGGAAGCATTGGATTTATGTTTAGATGATTGTTCATGTCAGGTGGTGGAAGGATTTGAGGTGGATAAGATTGGATCTCCTTTTCTAGTATGGTAAAGGGTAGATGATAGTCTATGACTAGTGGATGGAGGATTGGTATGAGACTGATATGAAGGGGATTGGATGGGATGTTCAATGAGCTAAATGAGAAAAACACCTTCAAGAAGTGGAATACCCATCATTATAAACCTCAATAGGATCTCATCCTTGTAAGTAACTATGTATTGGTCTATGAACATGGGGTCTATCTCTATGGTGTTGGTTGATGAGTGATGGAGGTTAAAGGTTGGATAAGGATTGGATGGGGTTCTTGAATTAAATAGGTCAAAAGAACTAAGCTCGTATGATTAGATGATAATATATGGATGGATATTAAGATCAGATTTCAAACAAATAGTGAAAGAGATGATAATAACCTATCAACAATGTATATTTTTCAAGCTAACAAAAGGATTAGAGAATTGATGGGTGCCTAAATTCAAACTAAAAAGGCAATGAGTGATGGGTTCTAGTTATGGATAGGCAAGATGATTTGACTAGAGATGATTATATTAATGATTGATAGGTTACTAGATTTGAAGCTAAAAAAATGATAAGATGTAAGTAGGATATTGACTTCATATGGGATCTCACCATACGATGAACAATAGTTAACTAGAATGATAGGATGATGTGGATGAATAACAAGAAGAATAGTTCAAGACCTTGGACTAATTTTTCTCAAGATGGGATAAGATAGGATTATGTGATAAAAGTGATAGGATAATGGACAAGAAAAAGTATGAAACATGATGATGAAATGATTAAATATAATTATATGGATGTTCTAGACCCATATATGACCTAAGGAGACAACTAGGATAATAAAGGACAAGGATAAACTAGATGGATGCTAAAGTTAAGGTCAAGATAATGGATTGGTATTGACCTAAGACAAGATATGGATGATGAGACTAGGATAACATATGAATAGAAGGATATACAAGAGAAACCAATCATATACAAGGTAATGATGAGATATAGGATGTGAAAAATAAGACATAGGTGAAGGGGGTGTGATGACAGGTGGGTCTAGTGATAGAATGTGACTTGAAGAATGTACAAAGAATAATATATAGAATGGGAGGATGATATAAGGTCATACAAAATATAAAATGATGTTAAAGGGGATAATGACATGGATGTAAAAGATGTGATTGGTATATAGTCAATGATGAGTGGATATAACTAGGATGGGATTAAGATAAGGTTGGAGATGGGACAAGGATATACAAAGGAAATGATGAGATAAGGAGAAGATTATGGGCTATGAAAAAAGATGAGACATGATAATATGGGGGTGACTAGATTAAGATGGGATAAAGATAATATGAGATAGGGTCAAGGATATACAGAGACAATATGTACAATGGGATGATGACAAAGATAATATGTACAGAAGGATGAGGATGAGGTAAGAATATACAAGATAAGTTTGTGCAAGACCTATATAGGCATGAATAGGTTGGGGTAAAGGTTTAATTGACTCATAAATAATAATGGTCTTAAAAAAACACTCAAAAAACACACACAATAACAAATCCTAAATTAGTCAATTGATAAAGGTGTGTAACTCGATGCCCGCACCATCTAATGGATTCATGGGTGAGGTCATATGTTGGTGACCTATTATGAAATATACCAAACCCTATCAACCATAATTGCACATGATGGATACTTTGGATCTAATACTAACTTCTATAGTGGTACACCTATTACATAATTCTCTTAATCTAGGTATACACAAAGGTTTCTAGGTGTATCTCCTATATACGTGAAGTTACAGTGAGGCCCATGTTTGTATAAGATTTTGTATAACTACCAAGTGTATTAGAGCTTAACCATCCCTCATTCCACATAACCCTTTATGGGGAATTATACTTAGGCACGTGATTATAGATTTATTAATTTTTAGACTCCACTAGAACATGGAGTTTAGACTAGTTCATGGTGGTGATGTCCACGATCACTGGCCCCTAGAAAAGAAATAGGGATGAAGGGTTGATATGTAGTTTTTGATCTCCTAAGAATCATTGTAATGATGCAAGGGGGGGGGGGGAAGAATACACCAACCATATCCCTAGGGATACAAATAGGTAGAAAAAATATTAATCAATCGATTAGATTAATTTATGTGATATATTTACAAGATGAAAGACAAAAATATAAAAGAAAATGAGATATATTTAAGACAAGATAAAATGATCAAAATGATTTAAAATTTATTTTTAAAGTTCCAAAAAGGAGTCTTTGATAGGTGGCCTACAAACAAGGGTTAGTATTTTGACTTTGGCACTCAAAATGAGGTAATATACAATATAAATACTATTAGTTTGATTTAACAATCTTGAGGGGTAACTTACAAGTCAAAATATTCAACCAAAATATGGCCTACAAATAGATGATGTTAGATAAAACAAAATAGCCTCTAGATTCACCCCTATAAGAAATAATATGTAAGTCCAATAGGCCTTAAGAAAATTACCCTAAAAAAATCATGATTTGGCTCTATAACTCCTTTAGGGTGAGTGGGCTACAATGTAGGGGTCTAGGGGTGGTAGCCCCTAGAGGGTTCAAGGGGTAGTGCCCCTTGTAGGGTTTACGGGTGGAGTCCCTAATAGAAAATAAAATTTGGGCCTTTCAGGAGGCTTAGAATGACTTAAAATTTACCAAAAATGACTCTAAAAAATGCTCTCAAAATGAAAATTTTGAAAGTAAAATTCAATGCAAAATCACAACTACATAGTGGAAAACTGTAATCAAAGAATACAAAACTACAAATCTAAGGCAAAATCATAGATTCTGGGTTATAATTTTATAGTGTTTAGTGAACCATGACATTAAATTGTGAAATCATAATTAGGATTGCGAAATTGTAACTTAGTATGACAAAATCTCTATCTTCTATAAATCGATAGTTAAGGTTTCATTATAAATGACAAAACCTACATATTTAGATTTTTAACATAGAAAATGTGCTATATAGGGGTCAACATTATTTAAAAGGCCTAATAATATATATGTATAGGTTATTAGATAATTAAGGGATCGATTTTTGATATATCAAAATTGTACATGTGGATACTTAATTTTATATCAAAATGACCCCAAATTATGATTTCTTAGAAAATTTGCTAATTACATATTTTACCTATAGAACACAAAGATCACTAATAATAGGTATAATTAATTTAAAATGAAAAAATTGATATATATTAAAAAGTTTATATTATAAATATAATACTGCTACTTCATAGGGAAAAATCGCAACTCCCAGAATGCTGAAATCTGTTATTTTGTGGAATGCCAAGAAAAGGATAAGGATAATGTTTTATCTTTGGATAATTCTCCTACCATATCTTTCTCCTAACCTTACACACACAATTAAACATATAGAGATGAAATATCTATTATGTGGTTATCCCAAATAGAAACCATTGGGATACAAATAGAAAATAAAAATGTTATATGTCTGACTATGTGAGAAGAAGTCCCCACCAAATAGAAATGTCAGAGTGAATCCTTAAGATTAGTGGTCAAACATTAGTATTTTCATGAAAACCTACAAAACTAAAACTTAATAGGACAAAAAAAACTACTAGGGTAAAGCCATGACTTTCAAACTCGTAATTTTGTTGAAAGATACAAATCTCCAAAACAAACAATTAGTGGTTAGGCAAAATTGCAACTTTATATGCAAATTCACAACACTTAGGAAAATTTTGCAATTTTTGAGTTTTGATATTGTTAAAATGTGCATGGGTATAGGAAATGGTTAGTGTTTAAGTTAAATGTTTGTAAAAAAAACATAACTTATGGACAAAATCATGATTGCAAAATCACAAATACCAAAGCAATATCTCAACTTGGACCTGTACATGCAAAATTTTAAAATTTTGATATTTTTCTTTCACAAGTTGATCCTACAAGATTAAAAAATCACATAAAACAAAATTAATGAATAAATTGAGAGCAAGGTCCCACCATGGTATCCAAAATGTAGCCTAAAATTTGAGATTATGGATTAAACTATATAATTTAATCACTCAAACTTCAAACCACTAAGTAAAGTGATAAAGCCATTAGAATTCAATGCAAATTGGTGAATGGACAATTCAAAGTAGAATTATAATTAGAAATATAAGTGCTCTACACCATGATTAAATGTAATAAAAGACAAATAATATTAGGATTACTTTGACTTAGATTTTTGACATGGATGCTTCTTATTGAAGGATTATATTGACATGGATTAGCTATGAATCTTCTAAGTTGTCTCCAATTGAGGAGAGGAGTGGTTTAAATAGAAAGAGGAGGGAAAGATAAAGGGTTCAAATTCAAATTTGGCTTATTTAGATCAATGGATGAGGATTATCTAAGGAATTTAAAATTCCTTAGAAGCCTCTAGATTTAGAGGCTTCTAAAGAGGAGGAGTGAGAATCGAGATGATTCTACAATCTTCTAATTCTAAAATCCTCTTGCGGATTAATAAGGCTTAGATAGGGGATTAGATAGGGATTAGGTTGGTGATTATAGACTAGGGGTGTAAGAGAGCCAATAAATAATATAGTAAGTGGGTCATTGGGATTTTAAAATTCTCAAATAATAGGTAAGTAGGATTAGGATGGGATAATATGGATTTAGAATAAATTAATTGATTGGTGGGGATGAATAAGGTTATTAGATGAATAATAATAGAAGGGGGATATTATATAACTGACTTGAAAAGGGAGATACATTAGTAGGTTAAGATAGATTTATAAGAATTAGTGTTGACTAATAGGAATATTAGTGACACTAAATGAAGCAAGCAAATTTGGATGCATACAATATGGTATGGGTAAGACCTAAAATTTCAAATGTAGAGGGAAAAATGATCAAATTCATGTCCAATTTAGGCAAGGAGCATTACATTGTGGTCAAGTGGATCTTAATGTAATTAGGTGGGAATTATGAATATAAAATTTTCTATCACTATAAAATGATTGAGATAAATAAGTTTAAGGTATATGGATTTCTATATTCTGGCTGGGTTATTGATATTTATTTCCATAGATACTTAAGTGTGTAGGTGTTTAAATTATTTGATGGATCTGTAAGTTAGATAATAAAATGATAAAAAAGTGTTGTGATATCTAAAAAAATATTACAACTCATCCTCTCAAGCAAGTAAGGAATATTTATAGATCAAAAGGTTGTGTTTTATAATTGGGTTTAGTTAAAAGGATGTAAGGGTAAATTATGATAGTGAAATCATAATATGTCTTGAAAATATTCATGAGTATCATTCTTAGATTAATAACAATACTATGTGATATTATTTTGTTAGGTAATTTATGGAAGAGATAAATATACATCTAAAGAACATATATATAGATGATTTTTTTTTATAGATTCATTGGCTAAGATAGTGAACATTAAGAAGTTGTCTCGGTCTAGGAAAAATAAGGATATTTATGCAAAAGCATTTAGAAATGGATACGTGAACCCCTATGTAGTTTTCAATGAGTGGGATATTATGGAGAAATTTTCAACTTTGTATGGATCTATGCAATGGTAATTACACGTAAGGGTGGTGTTGTGAAAAGTTTTGTGTAAGTTCATTGCAAAAATAGAGATATAAGCAATAGATTGTATGAGGAATTTATATTGAAATTTTGAAAGGTTTTTTAAAGTGCATGAATGATGATATATATTTTCAAGGAATTCTACATGGTTTCATTCCACTACGGAAGGTTTCAATGTTGGGTATATTTTTTGAGTCAAAGTAAGGTGATGGAAGGATATATGTAACATACCAAGTAATGGAGGTTAACTTAAGGAATTATGATACACTTTTTGGTGCCTCTATTAGACTATAAAAGTGTCTGAAATTTCATGGTGTTGCACATATGTGTAATTTTTTAGGAATTTTACACAATGATCACTTTTATCAATAGTTAACAACTACATAATATCATGTTATGTAGGTATTACAAAGTAATCTAATAAAAATAGGGATTGTTTTTATTAGAAATAACATGATGTTTGAGAATCAATTGAAGAACTCATACACATTTAAGTGTATAAAGTATATGTAAGTAATTACATGAATCTTGAATACACATAGTCAAGTGTGTGAATTTTAATATCAAAAAAGTGATGTATGAAGGCTAAAAACCCTCATTACTTGTTGTAGCATTGAAAAATATTTTAGGTTATGTTATAATAAAGAAGGTAATTGTACTAGAGCTTTTAACAAAAAATGTTTCCTAAGTGAAATATTCCATGTTTTGTATGCTTGATAATTCTTTGTTTGTTTAAGATTCATCAACATACCTCTCCTTTGTATTAGTGTATAGTGCGAAATATTTACTTCCAATAATGTCAAAGCAATATTGTGAAGAACAATGATGGATAAATAAATGGTGTTAATAATGATAGTGTTGATAATGATGATATAAAAAACAATTGAAGTGATGATGAATTCATTCATGTTTTATCACAATTTCATAAACTAACCATAAACAAAAAGATAAATGACATGCATCTTCATGCAACCAAAAAGAACATTTCTATGAGGAAAAACTAGTGTTTATAGATAAAATAACATAATAGAACAATCAAATTGGATAAAATTCCTGTTTATACATAAGAGTTAAAAAGTGTTGTTCCTCTCAATCACAACATAAATAAATGTTAACTCTGAGCCATGGTGTTCCTTCATATAAATATCTTGTGTATGAGTCAAATTCTTGATAAAAATCTAAAATTTTGGCATGAAAGCTTACAATTAGTTTTTTTTAATCGAATATAAGTCCTATATATATTTTAAGAGTCAAGGAAAGGAGGGATGTCCATATTAAATGTTATATCTACACAAAGACACCTCATCTTCTTTTTAAGGTAAGTAAGCTCACTAGGGATTTGATAGGATAAGAAATTGAGTTTATCATACCCAGTCAAGTTAAGTAATAAATGTAGTGTAAAATAATGGTCCATGGGATACCAATGGTAAAATACACTTAAAATTTTACTTAGAAATGATTTTCATTAGTAAGAAGCATAGTTTGAAATTTTGTAGTGGCCAGTCAGATTGAACCAAGGTTATCCTTGACTTATCTCATATAAATATATGTACAAACTATCTTTAAAAAAATTGATCTCCAATGCTTTCAAGGTTACAATTATTTGTTACCTTATCAATCCGACTAGAAACCTCCACAAATATCAATGGGTGGATAATATATCAAAGGTTTTTGAAAAGAAATACATTGAAAACTAACCTCCACTTATGTTTTAAGACAAGATTGAGTTACAAAAACAAATAACCAAATCATCCTAGTGGTTATGGCCTACATGTTGTAAGAAATGAACATATCTTAGTGTTTAACGACTAAAGAGATAAATATATCAATGTATTTACTCGATAAAGCATTAAAAAAATCATTTAATGACATGACACTTTAAGAATCATGTTCAATAAGGAAGCCTACAAGAAGCATCTTATAGTTTTTAGGAGCACAACGTATGCCCACATTTTGAGAAATAAGGGAAATAATCTTAATGAAATGAATTCAAAGTGTATCTTTAGATTGGATGTAATAGTAAATATAAATCCTATTTTGTCTAGTTAATCATATAAGAATAATATAAACATAAGAAAAGATGTGGTTTTTGATGAATTTCCACATACATAACTATTAATAATTATTCTCGATGATGATATCTAACACAATGATACAAAACATGCTAAATATATAATCAAGGAATAAATTTTGAAAAAGAGGAAGCTAATTTTATTATAGAGTTTGTCCTTTAGGGAAGTCCACTTTCATAGCCTAAAAAAATATAAAGGAGGGAGTTCTCAAAATGAAATAAATCCATTAAAACTCCTAAAATTTATGAATCAATAATAATATGGCAATAAAATTGGAAGGTATGAGAAAATATGGAGAAATCACCAACAAATACATGAATTCCCATAAGAGGTTAACATGCATCAATAGTCCTTATATTATCTGGATTGATTGCCACTACTATTTGTTTCATTTTCAGGTTGAGGGTATTTTCCTTTAAATCCCTCAGTTGGTTGGTTTTTTTATACTTTTAGTTGGTTGTAGTCCTTAGACTTGCCTTGTTTCATTTTCTATTTTTTATTCTTTTGGGGAACTATTTGGCCTTATATTATTAGATTTTAATCTAGGGTTTGGGGTCCCTAGTTGAAAAAAAAACTATTTAACTTTAATAAAAAAACATTCAATTGACGATCACAATGTTTCATTCCTTTTAACTAAATTTAGATAGAGAGGCTTTGTATTGAGAAGAATATACTAAAGTAATGTAGGAAGAATATGATTCTATCATCGGTAATCAAACATGGGAAATAATCTATCTAACAAACAAGATCCCATTCTATGCAAATGACTATTTCTAACAAAATATAAATAAAATTAAACCATTGAAAAATAAAAGGCATGTTTAGTTTGAAAAGGTTACACTAAAATAAAATAAATATTTTATCGAAGGAATTTTTTACCAAAAGTAAAGATGAAAACCATTAGACTTGTGTAATCAATTTCCACTTGATTTGCATGGTACATCCATTCAATGAATATGAAATTTTACTTTTATTAATGGGTATCTCTAAAAGGTAATGTACTAGAAACTAATTGAAGTGTTTGAACCTCAAGGTAAAGAGCATATATAATATATTTTGATTCATAAATTCATTATATGGGTTGAAGGAAAAATCTCTTATGTGGTACATCAAGATTTATGAACACCAACTCAGGGACATCAAGATTTATGAACACCAACTCAAACATAGTTTACATTGAAGATTTTTAGATTACAACACCTACATATAAATGAAACATACATATATTATGATCTTGATTGTGCATGTTTCTAATCTTGTGACCCTAGGAGTAGTGAAGAGTTAATTTCATAAATGATAAAGAATTTTTACAATTCATTCTAGATTATTTATCATGTATTACTATAATATTTATTTGGCCTTGAGCTATGGAAAACAAATAATCTTGTTTTTATTTCTCAACTAAATATTTAAAAGCACCTAATTTAAAGATATGGGAGGACCAATTGAAAAAAAATAAAAACACCCATGGTAAACCAATTATAAAGTTCCAAAGATGATTCATCTCCAAAGTTAAATGAATCTCTATATAGATAATTTATTGGGAGACTCATTAATGTTACAAATACTATACTATACATAAGCTATTATGTGAGGTATCTCTAGAGGTTTATGATGAATCCTAGACAAACATAATTGAAAATAATTAAATGGGTGATAATATATGTGGTTGTCACTCTAAAATTTGGACTAGAGTTCAATAATAATGACACAATATTCAATAGTCATTTAGAAGCCAATTAGGTAGGATCCATTGATGATCAAAAGTTGACAATTGGGTGTTACAATCACATGGGATTAGTAGTAAATTTGTACATAAGTAGGAAGCATAATAATATGTTTATTTACTACACTCATGTGGAGTAAAATGAGACATAAGTAGTTGTTTGTGATGCTATTCATATATGTTGAATTCTAAGTGATATGGATATTACCCAAACTAAAGAACAAAAATTTGCTATAATAATTAAAGTGTTTTAAAACTGGCATAAAACTTTCTTATACATGAACAATCCAAACATATAAAGGATCATTACCACTTCATCAAAGAGAAGGTGAAAAATAATGAAATTTTAATGTCATTTATTCCTACTCGTGAACAAATTGTGGATGGATTTACAAAATCCATTACAAATATGCAGTGTTTTTTAGTGTGCAATTTTAGAAATATTAGAATATCTCATTAGCTTTTAGTTAGTAATAGTTAATTATTTGATTTTTAGGATTTGTTTTAATAAATACCCCTTACATACAGATCTACAATGTTAACACAAAAATATTTATAATGTTTATTTTTTATTATTCTATCATAAATGGCCATGAATCCTTAAACCCAAGTGAGTGTTATTTGTGGCATAATTTATAGTCCACATTTATAAGGGATTTTGGAACAGAGGGATAGGAAGTGGGCGAGTGGGCGGGAGGGTGGGGGGGGGGGGGTGCGCAGGCAGGGTCAATGTTGCCTCATTATTATAATAGGGGGTCTAGGGGGTGGAATTTTTTAGAAAGATAAATTCCACTGAATTCTATTTTTAGAATAAAATTCCTAATGGAATTTTTCCACTCTATTTTTAGGAGGAATCCTAATAATGATTTGTAAATTAAGCATATTCATCTTTGTAGAATTTACATGTAATCCATACATAGTGATTTCCCATGTAAAATATTCATCATGTAATTAATAAATCTTGATATCTTGTATTGTGGATGTTTTCTTAGTTTTCTAAGGTTTTAACATGTAAATCATGTGTTTTTTCTCATGCATATTAAGGATTTATTTATTTAATTATCTTTATAATTATGTTATATTTTATTTTATAGTTGTAGAGTGCACAATTTTCTAACAGTGCTATTAGAGTGAGGTTACTCTTATTATGAATCAATTGTCTTCTATATTTGGTGTTGTTTTATCTAACATGAAATTGCAAAAGTTACAAATACAATGTTTGAGGTGGATAAGTTTAATGGAAAGAACAACTTTAGTTATGGAAACTCAAAGCAACTGATGTGTTAGTGCAATAAGGGATGCACAAAACCTTGTACATAAAGGCAAAGAAACATATGATGATAAATGACTATGACTAGTAAGAACTAGATATAAAATGTCTCAATACAATACTATTGTGTTTAGTAGATGAATTTCATTTCAACATAGCTAGAGAAAATATTGTTGCAGGCTTATGGACAAGATTAGAAGTGTCGTATAGGATGAAATATTTAACAAGTCATATTTATTTGAAGAGATAACTATATGCATTACAAATGAAATAAGTTATGAAAATTATGGCTTATTTAAAAATTTTCAATACTTTATTATGTCAGTTGTCTAGTATTGTTGTTGAAGTTAATGAAGAATACAAGACAAACATCCCTTAATTCTAAGTGGGGATAAATTGCATAGTCACTTTAAAAAGAAAAATATATATATTGTGAAAATTAATGAATAATTTAAAAATATTTATCATGCCAAACATCACATTTTGAAATATAAGTAATTATAATCTATAAGTTACTCAAAAGTAAGTTTAGGCTAACATGATCATGAGACTACATCTCATAGTTCCACTACAATAATCGTCTAAGCATACTTAGAGACTTTTATAACATAATGAACTTCATTACAAAGTATGATTTTATATATTAGTACAAAATTAAAACTTCCACATGAAGTTTAAAATTACATAAATTCTACATGAATATTATAATGCTTTATAATTGATAATAAGTACAGATAAGAAGAAACAAATATGGTCATTAAAAAGTGGTATTGACATGCACCTTCCCTCAAAATGGAAACTTCTAGAGGCCCATAATTGTATTAAACTAACAAAACTTGGTAACACTAAGTAGTTTTGAGAAGATATCTACCACTTGTTCATCCGTAGGATATAACTAAAAATTAATATCATCATTGTGGACTTTCTCTCGAATGAACTATACATCAACATCAATGTGTTTAGTTTTTTGGTGTTGCATTAGATTTTTTACTAGAGCTATACAACTTTTATTATCACAATGAAGGATGGTACTATAAGAAACATTCAAATAAATTTATCCCAACAACTTTTATAGACACATGGATTATTCAGCATCTTCCATAGCACTTTTGTACTATACTTCCATAGAAGAGAGAGAGAGATAGTAGGTTCATTCATGCTACTCCAAGTGATAGCATTGTAGCCAAACTTATACACATATCAAAAAGTGGATTTAAGATCTAAAGTATCACCATCATAGTCAACATCATAATAATCATATAAATCAATATTATTAATAGATGAATAAAATAATCCATAGTTTACAATTCTGTTTATATACCTAAATATTCTCTTTGCTAATTTCTACTGATCCAAATAAGGATCCTACACAACTATAAAAGCAACACTAAAGACATATAAAATATCTAGCCTAATAATGGTTAGATAAATAAAACCTCCAATAACTTTTATATATAAATTAGGGTTAACTTTTTCACATGTAGGTTTTAGATCAAGTTTAATATAAAATTCAATAGGAGTAGAAGTATATTTACAATGAAGCATGTTAAACTTAACAAGACGATTATGTGTATAATGAGATTATGATACAAAAATTAAATTTTTATCTTGAAATATAGTCATTCTTAAAAAATGATGTAGAATACAAAAATCAATCACTTCAAACATTTGACTTAGTTTATCATTATATTTATGAATTAAACTGGTTAGATTATTAGTAATAAACCACTCATCAACATATAATACAATTAGAATCAACTGACCATTTTTAACTTTAACAAAGAGATCATTATCTAACTAACAATTAGAAAAATCTAATTCTTCAAAATAAGAAGTAATTTTAGAATACCAAGCTCTAAGAGCTTATTTTAAACTATACAAATATTTTTTTAACTTGCATACATAATGTTCTCTATTAGGTTTAGTGAAACCTATAAGATCAATCATGTTGATTTATTCTTATAAATAACCATTTAAAAATTCATTATTGACATCCATTTGGTAGATAACCCAACCCTTTTAGGTTGCAAGAGCAATAAGAAGTCTAATAGTACTCTTTTCTATTACAAAAGTAAAGGCTTCAACATAGTCAATCTAGGATTGAAAAACCCATGAAAAACTAATCAAGATTTAAACTTGTAAATTTTATCAGTTGAATTATATTTGATCTTATAAATCCACCTATAACTAACAATGCGTATTTTAGACAGAGCAAGGATAAGATTCCAAATCTAATTTTTAATAAAGGCATTATATTCAGCTTGGATAAAAAAATTCTATCTATCATCTTGAGTGGCCTCTTCAAATGATTTAGCTTCACATTCATACATAGTCATTAAATCATGATATGAATGCTGATTTTTAGTTAATTTTTAAGATTATCAATATCAGAATATTGAGTTAGGGAATCTATTGATGTAGGTCTTTTAACTTGAATATGAATTTTAAGGGTTTCCTCAGACTCTAACTTATCCATAACTGGATCAACTTCTTCAGGAAAATCCATTTCAGAATAAGGATAAATATGAGAATCAGGTTCATCAATAGAATAACACTAAGGAGGATCCACATAGGGATTGCAAAAGGATTTTTTGAGAATAAGAAAATTCTTATTCTTAATTATCTATCATTTGGAGGTATCATACACTCTTAAAACCTATGTCTTATCTCTATAACCTATAAAAATACAAGATTAGGTAGTAGGATAAAGCTTATTTTTCTTAACTTTAGGAACAAAGATAGAAGTAAGAATACCAAAAATCTTAAGATAAGCCACACTAAGTTTATTTTTAGACCACTTTTATAAACAGGTAAAAATATACAAGGATTTGATAGGGACTATATTTATAATATGAATAACAATATTCATTGTTTTGACCTATAAAGACATAATAATGTTTGTATATTGAAACATTGATCTAACAATTTTTATGATAGTGTAATGTTTCCTTTCAGCAATACGATTTTATTGAGGGTAATATAAAAATATTAATTCCTTTTGAATACCATAATTAATAAAAAAATAATCAAGTTATTTATTAACATATTTACCATCATTATTTTCTCGTAATCTCTTAAATGAAAAATCAAATGCATTTTCAACATAAGTTTTAAATTCTTTAAACTTAGAAAAAACATCAAATTCTTTTTGATGAAATAAGACTAGATCATTTTAATATAATCATCAATAAAGATAACAATATACAAATAAATATTAAGAGATATAACTTCAAGATGTCCTAAAACATCACTATCAATTAATTCTTAAGGATGAGAGGAATTTGTATCATGATTCTTGTTAAAGGGGTTAGTATATTTCTTACCACGTAAACAATTCTCACTAATTTTAGGATGAAAGGGATAAAATAAATTTTAACAACAATATTTTTCACATACATATTATTTAAACTTATAAAATTAACATGTCTTAATCTTTCATATCATAACTAAGATTCATTCTTCTTATGTAATGAAAGTAATCATGCAAAAGGATAAAAAATTATAAACTATTCTTTTGAACACCTTCAACAATCAAGGAACTAAATTGATTTTCTAATGGATGAATCATATTTAAGAAATGTTATAATGATATTATCATTTTTAAATTGAGAACAAGATAACAAATTATTTTTCAACTTAGGTACAAATAAAACATCATTAATAAAAACATTTGAAAACTTTGCTTTTTCATATTTAGTTGCTTATAAAAATAAATTCTTTCCAAAGTAAATTCTTTTAGAGATATCTTTAGAATCACATAAAGTATCAAATAAGAATGTCATATGGTGCATTGCATTGCTATTTAAGATCCACTGATTTTCATTTGATGTAAATAAAGTAGCATATAAAGAACAACATTTGAATCCTAATTGTTATTTTGATTAGGTTTTAATTCTTCTGCTTGTTTTGATTAGATTTCTTCCCTTTGTTATTTTATGAATTTTAATTATAATCTATGTGTTTATTTTTATAACAATTTTATTTTCTATGTCCAACCTTATCACTTAACTTGTAATTTTTATTAAATTTAAGTTTATAATTTTTATTACTAGATTTCTTATTCCTATTTATGCCATTGGTAGAATTAAGGTTAGATTTATGGTTTTTATTTTTCTCAAATATATAATTTAGAGTGATAAGTTATTGAGTGGCATTCTCCTTAGAATTAAAATTGGTGATCACTCGCTCTTCTTGAATCAAAAGAGTAGAAAAGGTGGTAAGGTTAGGGATATCTTTCTCATTTTAATACTTAGAAATAAAAATAAAAATAAAAATTTTAAACTTTTCATAAATATTTAACTGAATGATAAAATAAAATAACTAATATTGAATTAAATTATAATTACATCCATCTAACTAAGCTTTAATATTCTTAATTTTAGCAAAAATATTAATGACCTTTTCATCACCATTCATAGGTGTAATCAGTAATTCAAGGATTAACTTAATAATATTTGAAGGATGACCATAATGCATGGAATCAAAGAGTTTCCAATCATTTTTAGGAGACTCATAATTACCAATGTGGAGAAGGAATTCATCCTTAACACTCTTAAAGATAATGGACATAACTTCCTATAATTTTTGTTAAAATATATTGGTAAGCTTAGAGGTCACATGTCATCTATAAGGTGATTTATTAGTCCCAACGATAATAGTCCACAACTTTAAAGCCATAAATTTATCTTAAACAAAATTTCCATATATTATAGTTATTTTCATTAAGTATTTGACATCTTTTAAAGGAAAAATGAGACAAATCCATACCTTCCCTTTAAATAGGGTAGTAAATGAGTACCTAAAAAAATATTTTATTGTGTGAATTTGAACTTCATTTGAATGTAAAAAAATTTTCAATTGAAAAAAAATTGATCAATTGAATGCTTGACAAAATAATAAATTTGCACAAGATTGTGACAAAACAAGGCGTCAAAAGTGTCATAAAAATACACTAATGTAAGTAAAACTATAAAAAAAACTCTTTTAATGAGTTTTTGAACTATTTTTTAAAAATAAAGTGAATCATACATGCAACTATACTTAATTACATAATTTAGATGCTAAATAATGAAAAAAAAAACTAAACTAAATTTGCACTAATCTAAGTGTTGAAAGATCCACACTCAAAATGTAACTTAGATACTATTATTGAAAAAATTATAAAAACAATAATAATATGTTTCAAAATAAAAATTTGACCACTCCAATGCATCTGGAACATGCTAAAATCTAAAGATTGATTTGTCACTCAGCTATACTTGCTTATGTTTTGACTAGATCAAGTGTCGAAATAAGGTTGAAAGGTTTAAATAAGATTTTTAACACGTGAATCTTGGAATAAAATCCAAGGAGAAAATGCAATTAATTAAATAAAATTAATTTGACAAGTTCAAAAAATTAGATCAAACAAAAAATTATTAAAGGGGTTTTGAACAAAGGACCATCCCAATTACAAGTTTTACCAAAATTAAAACTACTAGCTCATCTACAAGCTTGTTCATAGACTTACATGCATAATATTTCATTTAATTTTTTAATATGATTTTTAAATACAATAAAAATATATAAATAAATGTGTTGTGAATATAAAAACAACAATAAATAAATATTACTTGTTTGGGTGAGAATAAAGGTAAAATAAGAGGTGGGACACCTTCTAAATTGGAGAAATATTTTATATTTATTAAAAAATTTATTTAATAAATATAATCAAAATAACATTACTAACCTTTAAATATGCTTGTAGCTAGTAATGGATCCTCTGTAGAAGCAGAGGAGATCACTGAAACTTGCATAAACCATCATAGGGATTAAACCTTTATAATTCTTCTTGAATCCTTCCTAAAAACTAAAATAAAACTTCAAATTTTGATTTTTGGTTCATAAATTATTGATGTGATTTACCTAGGCATACAAGGGTGCCAATGGATTAGATATAAAATCTAGATAGGCTGAACTAGAACTTCTCGGGCTATAAAATTTTGTATGAATCTTTAGAGTTGTAAAACTAAGCATTTAAAATCTAAAAAAATAATTTCATTTTGAAAAACATGATTTTAATTTTTTTCATGTATCCAGGTCATACATCGGCATCCCAAATGATAAGGAAAAATCATAAATGAATGACAAATGATTAAAATGATCTTTATAGATTTTTTGACAAATAGATATATTTAAAGAGTTTTTGAAAAATAAATATCCATCACTTCAACTCTTAAAATGATATTTTTTAAATTTTTATTCAGGCAAAGGGCCATACTATAGGTTGTAAAGTGCTCAAGCTAATTAAAAAACTTAAAAAATTGAATATTGGATGATTTAACTGAGATCTAGGATGATTAACTGAGTATTTGGATGATCATATAAGTAGTGAAACTGTTCAATGGGAATTGTAGATCAGCGATACACCACATAGTGTCATACAACACTATACAAATCTAAGAAAATAATAGAAAATAATATATTTTATCTTATTAAATACTTTAGATCTTTCACTGAATAATCAAGATCTTGCCAATCAACCAACACTTCAAGCAATATCTGATACCATGATATAATCCATATAGGAATATAGATGCATACAAATGATCTATAAATATAATTGTAAGAAAATATTACCACAAATGTCAATTGACACAACACATAAATTATCATTTAAAAACCTCAAAGGTAAATAAACTCACCAATAATGATTATTTCATATTTAGAGAAACTTCTTCCTAACCAATAAAATCTTCAACTTCTCACTCCTTTTCAAAAAAGATTCACAATATCATTTGAATGAATATGATAAATATTTCATATTCACAAGAAATGTTTTGAAATAGGGGCAAAACCTTTTTTATGTTAAAAAATTGAGAGATGTGACCATTGTAAAAATAACAAGTCTATTTAGCACGATAGAAACTAATTAATTAATATTAGGTAAATACTAAAAAACTATTTTATGATTATTTATTTAGTCAATGTTTATATGTCAACTTAATAAGTAATATATTCTTTGTTCTTTAATAATTACCAAGGCTAAGGCACATATAGACCCAATTATGATTAATTAATCAAATAGGCAATCACCTTGTTATGTAATTTATCAGATTCTTGGGATCATATAGTATCTTTCATTTGTTTCATTACTTTTCATGAGCTTGACTACGATTCTATTGTGGGAGCATTATTGGCTAAGGAGACAAGGATAAAATCAATTTGATATACTTCTACATTTGAAGCTATGGTTACTAGGGAAAGATATAGGGAAAGAGGGAATATCTCCAAAGGCATATCTACATCTATGTCAAAAGCCAAGAATGAATAATACAAAGTTTTGGAACTACAATAAAATAGGATATCTTTAAAAATATTTCTGGAAAAGAAAAGAAGGTGAAAAGAAGGAAAGATTCACCATGGAAGAAAATCAGGAAGAAATAAGTAAAGGTATGAGTGTTGAAGTTTTATCTGTTTGTAATGTTTCCTTTTATCATCATGAATGGTTTTTGGATTAAAGTTTTACACATCACATGTGTCCACATAGGAGTTGGTTTTAGTCTTATCAAAATCTTGATTGAAGTTATATTTTTTTTAGAAATAATGTTTGTTGTAAGAATAAAAGGATTAGTATCATTAAGATAAAAATGTTTGATGGTATAGTAAGGACTCTAAAAAAAGTAAGACATGTACCATATCTTACACAAAATTTGATTTTTTGAGTACATTATATTCTTAAATTTATAAGGTGGAGCTTTGAAGATATCTAAAGGTGATTTTATCATAATGAGGGATCTACAAGTTGTGAACCTTTACACATTATAAGGGAGTACAAATATCAGTCAAACAACTATGTTATCTAAACTAGTCAAAGATCATGCTTGTCTATGGCATCTACATTTGGGCCATATGAGCAAGAAAGGGTTAAATATATTTAAAAATTATGAGTTACTTCTTATTTTTAAATCTTTAGATTTGGATTTATGCGAGTACTATGTTTTCAGGAAACAAAGTAGATGGAAGTTTAGTGCAGGAAGTCATGTAAGTAAAGGTATTCTTCACTATATTCATTATGATGTATGGGGTCTAGCCTTAGTAATTTAATATGGAGGATCATTAAATTATTTTACATTTATAGATGATTACTCCAAAAAAGTATCAGTCTATTTTCTGAAAGGAAAGTTTGATGTTTTAGTGTATTTAAACAATTTAGATCTTTGGTTGAGAAGAAAACTAGCATGTCAATCAAATGTCTAAGAATAAATAATGGAGGTGAGTTCACATCATTAGAGTTTTAGAACTATTTCAAGGGAATTGGGATAGAAAGGCATAAAACCAGTAGCTATACATTGCAATAAAATGGGGTTGTTGAATGCATGAATACAACTTATAGAGGGGAAAGGAGCATGCTCATCAATGTAAATTTGGACAAGAGTTTATGGGTAGAAGTAGTTTTTAGAGTATGCTATCTAGTAAATTGATTTTCATTAGTTACAATAAATTGTAATATTCCATAATAGGTATGAACAAGTCATCTATATGATTATTCATATATTTTTTGGTTGTAATGCTTATGCTCTTACTAATAAGAATGAATGTTCAAAGTTAGACCCAAGATCCAAGAATTACATATTTCTTGGGTATGGTGAAGGAGATGGTTTCAAGGAATACAAAGTGTGTGGTCGTATTATCCACAAGATCATCATTAGAAGAGATGTACAGTTTGATGAATCACCTTTTCTAAAATCAAATGAAAATACAAAAGAAAAACAAGAACCAGAACATGAACATGTCAAGGTTGAAATTGAGCCATCATTATAATCTAAAAATGAGGAAATTTAACCTTTTTTTTATGGTGAATATGTTGAATATGTTGAAGATTTACAACAACTTGAGAATACACATCATAAATCAAAGTAGAAGTTAGAACATGAGGAAACACCACCATAATTAGTTTGGAGATCTAAAATGGTTAGACATCTTCCTAGTAATTAAAGTCCTAATATTTCAATTGCTTTGATTTATAATGATGCAAAACCTATTTGTTATCAGGAAGTATTGAAAGATACAAAAAATACGAAATGGAAAAATGCAATACATGAGGAAATGGATGCCTTTTCTAAGAACAAGTCATGGGACATAGTAGAACTTCTAAAATGTAGAAAACCTGTTCGTTGAAAATGGGTTTACGTTCTATGGAGCTCCCTTTAGTAGGGTTTTTGGGGCAGTGCCCATGAAGCCAAAAATCAAGAAGTCAAATCCTTATTTCTAGGAAGACAAATTCCACTAGATTATAATTTTAGAAAAAAAAATCATAATGGTATTTTTAAACTCTATTTTTAGGAGGAGTCCTAACAGTCCTTTGCCAATTAGGCATATTTGTGTTTGTAGAGTCTACATGTAATCCATAGACATCGAGTTCACATATAATATGTTTATCTTAAAATTAATAAAAGTTGATATCTTGGACTAGGGATGTTTACTTAGCCTTATAAGGTTTTGTCACATAAATCATGCATTTTATCTCATGCATGTTGAATACTTGTTTGTTTAGTTATCTATGTAATTGTATTATGTTTTTTTAATTTTTAATGTAATTATAGAGAGTGTGATTTCCTAACACCTCCAATTTTTTGAAAAAGATCTATATAATTATCATGCACAGATATCTTATGCTTATCTTGGTTCACATTATAAGGTTTCATATTTTTTGGACACTTATTTAGACATTACGTTTGAGAGTACTTCCTATAATACTAAAATTTTATGAAATATAGTATAATTATATATCATTCAAAGGTAAAAACCAACTCATCTACAAAAACTAACTAATCGAATAATTTAATAAAATATAATTAAACATGAACAGATGGTAGGAAAGGAAAAACAATTATTGTGTTGTGTATAATAGAAGCTCAAAATAGGAATAAGCTAATCTAAATCTACAAGTATATCAAGTCTTGTATATTAAAAATCATGTTGATTTCTTATTCAAATATTACAGAGGGAGGAACATACTAGTATGACCATTATAATGTTAATCGAAGAATATAAACACAACATAAAATGTGTGTATGTCATTACAACATCACTGATTCTGGCTGTGCATCTGCTTTCTATTTTGGTTTCTTGGTTTCTTTTCTAGGGTAGTGTCACTGAAAAAAATCCTACTATTTTGTTTTACTCTAATTTGGTTTTTTGGACTTAAATGTTTTATTCGACTTTGAGAGCCATGTCTGCAATTTTTTTTGGTATAAAATCAGGTCCCTAATAAATTTATTTATTTATTCTTAATATATAAAAAAAATTGAGGGCATGCCAATTTAACATGAGACAAAGATTACCTTGTGTGAAAATAATATTTTTAGGATTACCTTTGGAAAAAGTGAAATGGCAAGGGCAATGATTACTAATTTCATTTTTGTTAGAAATAACCTTACAACACTATTGGCTGTGTAGGAGATAGAATAAAAAAAAAATTATAGGTCTATGGGGGAAACAAATAGATAATACAAGAATGAAAAAAAATATATAAAATGGAGAAATAAACACTAAATCCTAAATATATTAAATTATAAAAAACATATAGCTATTGCTATTAAAATAACATACTTAAAACATCAAAATATTCATTTATTGCTTTTTATTCCTTGCTATAGATTGCTTCTTTTCTATAGGCTACTATTGTATATTCCCCTAATACCACTCTATTTTATCTTGCATGTTCTCTTTTGGATGATCTATTTCTGACTACTACTGCGTAGTTTTCTTTCATTTTTGCGACATATTTTGTAGGCTGCTACTATTGCATTCATATCTCTGTATGCTACACAATCCCTTTTTTCTTTTTTTATCTTTATAAATAAAATCACCTAACTCATCCCTTACCACCCATCTCCAATTGATATACTAAAATTTAAATTTGAAAAATTATGCATTAATGACAACTATCATGGTTCATAGGTGGCTACATATTTCAAGTTTCAGAGCAGCTGGGTTAGGTAGGAATGAAAAATAATATTTTAATACTCCCCCTTTTTTTTGACCTTCCTACCATGGTCAATTAGACTCTTCTCAATCTCTAAAACCTCCTTATAACTTTTTTTTTAACTTACCACATTCTTTTTCATCCTCTTTATGCATGTTCAGAGGTTTGCTACTGAAGTCCATAGCTATACTTATGGAGTCTGTAGTTTTTTTGATGGAGTCTGTAGTTAGATTGTTGGAGTTTGTAGACGTTTTGTAATAGTCCATAGCTAGACCGATAGAGTCCATATATGGATTGTTCAAGTCCGTAGATGGACTATTGGAGTCCATAGATGGATTGTCTGAGTCCATAGATTTTTTGTAGGAGTCCATAGTTTTGTTGATGGAGTCTATAGATTTTTTTATGGAGTCCATATATGTGTTATAGAAGTTTACAATTGTATTGTTTATGTCTATAGCTTTGTTGTAAGACTCCAAATCTATCATAACACTATGTAGGCCTAATACTCTTACATTTATGACACTTAACCTTCCACTTAAGTGCATAAAAATGTCCTTAGAAAATGGCTTAGTAAAAATATTAGCTAGTTACTGATTAGAATTGCTTAAACTAAGCTCTATGACACAATTTTTAACTAACTCATGAATAAAATAATACTTTATTGCCATGTGTTTACTCCTACCATGAAATATGGGGTTCTTTTACAATGATATAGATGATACATTGTCACAATAGACTGTAGAAGCTCCTTGTTTCTCCTTATGCAAATCAAAAAGTGTCCTCAACCATATAGCTTGACATGCTACTACATTGGTTATTATGTACTCTGTTTTAGTTGTAGAAAGTGACACTATCGGTGGTTTCATTGAAGCCCAAGATATGAATCCTAACCCAAGATGAAATACATACCCCAAAGTACTATTTTGATCATCATGACTACCTACCTAATCACTGTTTGTGTAACCAACAAGCTGAAACTCATCTGCTGCTACATATAAAACACCATAATCCCTTGTTCCATTCATGTAACTCAATATCCTCTTGCCTACTTGCCAATGTATCTCCCTTAGCATCTCCATAAATATTGATATAAGGTTTACTGCATCCATGATATCCAACCTTGTTTTAGTCAAGTACATTAAGCTTCCCACTAGGCTCTTATAGTGTGTGGAGTCTACATTGCTGTTGTAATCATATTTTTATAACTTAAGGCTTGTCTTAGTTGGAGTGAATACAGGTTTTCTATCTAGCATCTTGATCTTTTCAAAACCTCTTTTGCGTACTTAGATTGGCATACGAATATGCCTTCATCCATGTACTCAACTTTTGTCCTGAGAAAGTATTTCAAGAAGCCCAAATCAGTCATTTCAAATTTAGTTTTCATGGTTATTTTTAAATCTTTAATGAAATGATTTACATTATAGATGAATATTAGATCATCCACATACAATACAACAATCAACATACCTTCCTTTCATGATTTTATGTATAATGTGGGCTCACTTTCACTCTTTCTAAAATAATCGCTCAACAACTATGAGTCTATATGACTGTACCATGCTCTTGGGGCTTGCTTGAGCCCATATAATGCCTTTTTTAGCCTATACACTTTGTTCTCATGCTTGAGAATGTCATATCTAGGTAGCTATCTCACATATACCTCTTCTTCAATCACTCCATTCAAGAATGTTGACTTCACATCTATTTGATGCACCTTTCACTTGTGTTGGGTAGAAATGGATATAATTATCCTCATGATTTCTAGCCTTTCCAGGGGTGAAAATGTTTCATTATAATCACATTTAGGATTTTGCTTGTAGCCCTTCACCACTAGCCATGCCTTATGCCTCTCTATCTTGCCTTTGGGGGTATTTTTTATCTTGTATACCCACTTAAATCATATGACATCTTTTCCTTTTGGTAGGTTAACTAACTTCAATGTATCATTTTTCTCTATGGTATGCATTTCTTCATCCATAGCCTCACACCACTTGATGTCTTTAACTATTTACTCAAAGTAGATTGGATCAGCTAATAGAAAGAGTACATAATTCATGGTTTTGTTCTCATTTTAATCATACCTTGACTACTCATAAACTTCATGCAAGCTTCTTGTCCTTTCTTGATGTTGACCTGAGTTAGAGGAGGATGTAGACTCTTGAACAACTCCTTGACCTCCATGATGGCTTCTGCCACTGGATGAATCAGCCCTATATGAAATAGAGGTCCATGTTGGTACATTGTTCGTTATACCACCTTCTATTTTAGATTCAATGAAGGGTCTACCAACCCTTGTTTCAACAAGCTCTTTTCCTTGTCTCTCTTCCCAAGCTTTATGCTCAATGAATTGAACATCTCGACTGATTATGAGATCTTTGGTGATGGGATTGTACAACTAGAATGCCTTTGATTTTTCACTATACCCTATGAAAATACACTTCACACCTTTATCATCCCATTTCATTTTTATTTTCTTTGGCATGTGTGCATATGCTACACAACTGAACACTCTAAGGTGTTCAACACTTGGATTTCGATTGATTCATGCTTCTTGAGGGATTACATCCCTTACACTATTCATTAGATAAATGTGCAACAATTACACTACTATTGATACAGCCTTAGCCTAAAAATAATTAGGTAAACGTTTTGCCTTTATCATGTCCTTCCCATCTCTTGTATGGTCCTATTCTTCCTCTCGGCCATACCATATTGTTGCGATGTATACGTAGCTCTAAATTGTTTCTTTATGCCATGATCCTTGCAAAAGTTCATGAACTCATTGGAGATATACTCTCCCCCTCTATACATCCTCTAGATCTTGATGTAGTGACAACTTTGCTTCTCCACCATGGCCTTGAAATGCTTGAAGGTCTCAAATGCTTTAGATTTGTTCTTTAAGAAATAAACCTATATCTTCTTACTATAATCATATATAAATGCCATGAAATAAACATTCTTGGATAGGGAGGGTGTATTTATTAAACCACATAAATCTGAATGGATCAGCTCTAGCGGAGTTGTAGCTCTTCATACCTTACCCATGATAAATAAACTCCTATGTTGCTTCCCCAATATGCATCCTTCACACACCTTGTTTGGTTATTCTATAAGGGGCAGCCCTTTTGCCTGTCCTTCTTATGAAGAAGGTTCAACCCTCCAAAGCTCAAATTCCTACACCTAAGATGTCAAAGAGTAGATTCATCTACCATCATTGTTTTAAACATTGTTGTGAGCTCACTTTGCATTCTCAATGGAAACATCTAATTTCTTGTCATATTGACTGCTACTATCTTCCTATTGTAGCCACTCCTATAAAAAATGATGCACTCAACATTCTCAAATCTGACCTTGTAGCCCTTTTGCACAAGCTACCCTATGTTGATAAGATTGTGTTTCAACCTAGGTACATAGTAAATATCATGAATTTTCCTTTTGTCACCTTGATTGGCATGTATTGAAATTCTACCCTTACCCATGATGGGAACCTTATCATTGTTTCCCATCTTCACCTCTAATTTTATTATCTCATCTATGGGGCTCAACATCTCTTTGTTCCCACTCATTTGGTTGCTACAACCACTATCTAAATACCATGTCTCTTTGCCACTTTATTCGGCAATGTTGTATGTTATAAAAAATATTTTTTCATTCTCATCCCTATTTAGTTCAACCTCTTGTGTATGAGTGAAATTATAATTCTACCTATTCGTGTCATACTTCTTCTTTCTACACTCACCAGCATAATGTCCATACCTCTTGCCAAAATAATATTGGATGCTAGACTTATCATAACTTTGTGTAGATCCACCTCTAAAATTTTTGTTTTTCCTTCCTCTTCTGTTTCCATGTGAACCTTGATGGCCATGCCTTCCATCACCTTGACTGCTACAAGTTCTTCCACTTCCTTTATTGTTTGATCCTCTCACCCTTCTTTCACATTGACATTGGTCTTCAATTCTTGCTCATGGGAAGAGGTGGCTAACCTATTCAGCCTTTGTTCATGGGTTTACAAATAACCCATTAGTTCACTAACCATAATTTTCCTCAAATCCTTTGACTCTTCTATAGAAATCACTATAAGATCAAATTTATTTAGAAGGCTCCTCAACACCTTCTCAATGATCCTATGGTGTTCAAGAGTATCATCACATGTCTTCATTTTATTTACTATGTTCATAGTTCTTGTGAAGAAGTCATTTATTGACTCATTATCCTTTATTTGTAGGGTCTTAAAGTCTCTTATTAAGAGTTTTAACCTGACAAGTTTCACCTTGTCACTCCCTTGATATGTATTTTTCAATATATCACATGCTTGTTTAGAATGGACAGTGGTTGATATCCTCAAAAATATTGAGTCGGTGAAAGGCATTTGTATGCAGCTGAGTGCTTTAGAATCTTTCTCCTATTCTCTTTCATCACATTCTTTTATACTTGAGTCAAATCATTGAAGGTAGACATGTCTGCAACCTCATTGTACCCAATTTCAACCAACTCTCATAGCTCTTGAGAGTTGAATAACGTCTTCATTTTGATGCTCCACATATCATAGTTTTTCTCATCAAACATGGAGGGGTACTGCAAAGAGCCTGAACTTCTTACTATGATGTTTAAATGCATTCATAACCTAGGTGCCCTTCAATAATGGCTCTGATATCAGTTGTTGGAAATGACCTACAACACTATTGGCTATGTAAGAGACAGAATAATAAAAAAATTACAGGTTCAGGTGGGCAGAAAATAGACAACACAAGATTGAAATATAAAATGGGAGAAAATAGAGAAATAAATAATAAATCCTACATATATTAAACTCTAAAACGCATATATCTGCTATTGTTAAAATAATATACTTAAAACATCAAAACATTCATTTACTGCTTCTTCTTCCTTGCTATGGACTACTAATTTTCTACAGCTTGTTGTTGTATATTCCTCTACTGCTACTATATTTTCTTTTAGTTTCTCTATTTCTTACTACTACTAATATGTACTCCTCTTCCCCTTCTGCTACATACTCTGTAGGCTGCTACTGCTGCATTCAACTATTTATATGATACATAATCCATTTGTTTCTTTTTTGTCTTTATGACTAAACTCACCAAACTCATTCTTTATCGCCCATCTCTAATTGGTAGACTAAAATTCAAATTTAATTTTTTTTTGCATTTAATGACAACAAATGTCACAGTTCATAGGTGGTTGCATATTTTGAGTTTCAGAGCAATTGGGTTAGGTAGGAATCGAAAATAATATTTTAACAATTTTCCCTTTAACTTTTGACCACAGAGAAAATCTTCCCCAACTTTTGACCACAACAAAAATGTTCCCAAACTTTTGACCCATAAAGAAAATAGTGACAAGACCATTGAAAAAAGGCACATAACAGGATAATGGATTTAAATTATAAAATAAATAATGGTTCTAAAAATTAGTGGATCTTCTCTAGCTATAATTTTGAATTTGGTATTAGTGGACCTTATTTGATATGTGGCTAAGAGTCATTTTCATTTTATCAAATTATATGTAAAAATAGGTCAACATTAATCAATAAAAATTTAGTCTTTCTATGGGGTGTGGCCTAAATTACCACTAAACTCAATTGTTAAAAATTACTTGTGATGTTAAGTCTGCTAGAAATAACATGCTTTTGATGTTAATGAGAAAGATTATTTTCATTACTTGAGAAAAACTAGTTATAAATTCCTCATAAATAGAGGTCTTAATGCACTATTCAATAGACAAGAGACAAAAGAATAAAAACAACTCCTTTCAGTGAATGTTGGTTAGAGCATGTAGTGGTGGTTGACAGTATATGAATCACTTTTGGTGGGTGGAATTACATTTATTTTCAACACTCCCCTTAATTCCTACAACTAATTTCTTGAGCATCTTTAATTCCTAAATCTTGTCTTAGGCATTCAAAATTCTCATGTCAATGTCTTTATGAATATGTCTATCAATTTCTCCTTTGACTTGTAAAATTTAATTTTTATTTCTTTATCTTCAACTAGTTCCCTTATTAAATGATAATGGATCTTAATGTGTTTGCCCCACCTATGGAAAACTAGGTTCTTCTTCAATGCTATTCAAGATATATTATCATAATATATTGTAGTGCCACCTTATTGTTCATCATGCAAGTCAACTAGGATTCTCCTGAGCCAAATAGCCTGACATGCAACTATATTTGCTAAAATATACTCAACTTCCTTTGTGGATAAAGATACTATGCGTTATTTATTAGAAACCCATGAAATAGTTCCTAAACACATGTGGAACACATATCCTGATGTGCTCTTCCTATCATTTACACTTCCTTCTCGGTCGCTAACTATATAGCCAACCAACTCAAATTCACTTGATGCAGTATAGAAGATGCCATAATTCCTTATGCCATTGACACATGTCAAGATCTTTTTTCTTGCTTGCCAGTGTGTATACTTATATGACTCCGTATCTAGAAACAAGGCTTACTACATACATAATATTAGACGTAGTAGTTGTTAAGTACATTAGACTTCCAACCATGATTTTTGTATGAGGTTAGATTAACCTCATTTCTACAATCTTATTTACTCTATTTTAGACTTGTGGCTATTGGTGTTGGTGCAGGATTGTTGTTCAACATTCTAAATCTTTTCAATATCTCTATGACATATTTATATTAAAAAATAAATATGCCATGATCCATTTGGTGTACTTCTATGCCAAGGAAGTACATTAACAAACCTAAGTCTGTCATTTCAAATTCCCTTTTCATTGCTTCTTTTAACTCAACAATGAAAGGATCATTATTTCCTATAAAGATCAAATCATCTACATATAGTACAGTAATAAAAATCTTACCATGGCTTGCATGGATGTAAAGTGTGCCTTCACTGCTACTTTTGTTAAAGCCATTGTTATTAAAATATGAATCAATTCTATTGTACCATGTCCTTGGTGCTTGCTTAAGCTCGTAGAGTGATTTCTTCATCATATATACCTTATCTTCTTGTCTTAGGACTTCATAACTAGGTGGTTGATCCACACATACCTCTTCTATGAGTACTCTATTTAGGAAGGTAAGCTTCACATCCTTTTGATATACCTTCCACTTATGATGAATGGTTGTTGCTAAGACAGCCCTCATAGTTTCTATTCTTGCAATACGAGTATATGTCTCATCATAATCTATATTAGGCTATTATTTATAGCCTTTAACAACCAATCTTGCTTTATGCCTCTCAATCTTCCCTTCTGTAGTGTTTTTGGTCTTATAAACCCACTTAACTCCAATCACCTGTTTACCCTTTCGTAATTCATCTAGTTCCCAAGTTTTGTTTATCTCTATTGCATCTATTTCCTCATCCATCGCATTACACCATTTTTATTCTTTTACTGATTCTTCAAAATATACAGGATCACTATGAGAAAATAAAGCAAATTTTAGATTTTCATCATCATACCTTGTATTATAATAAATCTCCTTCAAACTCCTTATCTTTCTTAGCATTAAAGGAGCAAGGGTTAGTCTTAACTACTGCTAGAGCTACTTGACTAAGGAGTATGTTATGAACTTGATGGAAGTGTTGCCAAAGGCTCACCATGTTGATCTATGACTGGTTCAACTTTACTTGCTTCATTTCCAGCTTCTTCATCATCCATGGGTATCATTGCTGAGATACCTGAGATAGTGTCAATAGTGCCATCCCAAGATTCATTCTCAAATAATTCAACATCCCTGTTGGTCACAATCTACTTAGTAACAGGGTTATATAGTCTATATGCTTTAAACTCTTCACTATATCCAATGAGAATGCACTTTTCTCCTTTATCATCAAATTTATGCCTCTTTTTATGTGGCATTTTATCATATGCCACGCATCTAAAAATTCTTAGATGCTCCACAGTGTATTTTCTATTTGTCCAAGCTTCTTGTGGAGTCCTATTTGGTACAACTTTTGTCAAACTTCTATTGGATAGGTATATTGTTTTTGTTACAGCTTCACCCAAATACTCTATTGAAAGTCCCTTGGCTTTTAACATGCTTTTAGCCATCTCTTGGATGGTTTTATTCTTCCTTTATACCACTCCATTTTGCTGTGGGTTTACTTGGTGGTAAATTATTTTTCAATGCCTTCTTTCCTGCAAAAAATCAAATTTTTTTAGAGATATATTCACCGCCTCTATTTGTTCTTAGGGCCTTGATGAAGTAACCACTTTGCTTCTCAACCAATGCCTTAAACCACTTGAATTTCTCAAAAAACATTAGATTTATTCTTTGAGAAATAAACCCAAGTCATCCTACTATAGTCATCTATAAAAGTCAAGAAATATGCATTATTATCAAATGTGAGAGTTTTCATTGGGCCACACAAATTAGAATGCACCAACTTTAATGGTTTTTTTACCCTCTTAGACATCCCTAATTGAAAGGGTTGCCTATGTTGTTTTCCTAAGATACATCCCTCACATTTTCTATCGGGCTATACTATTCTTGGTAGTCCCTTCACCATATCTTTCTTGGACAATTGACTTAATCCAGAATAACTTAAATGCCCATACCTCAAATGCCAGAGTTTGGATGTGTCGTAGATGACTATCTTAAAGGCTACTTGTTATAGTACCATTGTACTCTACATCTTCTTAAGAAGATTAGTTTGCATCTTGAGTGGAAATATGTGATTCTTTGTCATTTGAACCATAACAATCTTTCTCTTATTTCCACCTATTTCCACCTGTGTCAAAGATTGTGCACTCTCCATTTTCCATTAGGACTCTATACCCTTTTTGGATCAACTATCCAATGCTCAAAAGATTGTGTTTTAACTTTGGAGCATAGTAGACATCTTGGTTGCTCTTCTCTCACCGTGCTTGGTGTGAATGATGATAGTCCCTTTCCCCGCAGCTGGAACTTTTTCATTGTTCCCCATCTTGATCTCAGACTGAATGCTCTTGTCAATAGAGGCAAACAAAATATCATTACCACTCATGTGGTTACTAGAAGAACTGTCCAAGAACCAAACCTTGTTGTTGATATGCTCAGCAATATTACATACAATGAACATGTTTGGCAAATGTTCAGATTCACTTACTCTCTCATTAGCAAAATTTGCTCTTTAGCTTCACCGATCACTTTGACTTTTTAAGCAATCACTAGCAAAATGTCCATACTTGAGATAATACTAACATTGAGCTTTACTTTGTCCATATCTTTGATTTGAGGTACTATTCTTGTTGTTGTACTAGGAGTTTGACTATGAACTACTTGCTCCTTAATTGCTTGAGCTTGTTCTTTGATAGTAGCTTCTTTTACTTCCTCTGCTTTTGAAGCTTCTACCTCTACTTTCTCTTCCTCTCTCCCTACCTCTGAAACTAACCTGAGCCTTGAAGGCTTGATCTAGGGAAGAAGGAATGGATTTGTTTAGCCGTTGCTCATGGGTTTGTAGTGAACCCTTCAACTCGTCCACTGTCATTCTTGAAAGGTCTTTAGCCTCTTTAATTTCAATGACCACTAGATCAAATCTGAATGGCAAACTCCTCAAGATCTTCTCAACAATCCTTTGATCTTTCATCAATTCACCATTAATCCTTATCTGATTTGTTAGACTAGAAATTCTAGTATGAAACTCTAAAATGGACTCACCATCATTCATCTAAAGAGCTCCAAAATCTCTTCTAAGCATTTGGAGTTTCACTAACCATACCTAGTCAGTACCTTGGTAAGAATTTTGGAGGATCTCCCATGCCTCCTTTGAATAGTTCGTTGTTGCTATTCTGGGGTATATGGCTTTTGCCATAGCTATCTCGATCAGGGTCAAGGGTTTTGCATCCTTTCTTCGATTCTCCTTCAACAAGGTCTTTTGGGCATTTGACAATGCATTGTAGGCTGTTGAATCAGTCACGTCTGTGAAGTGACCACACAATCCCACAAGTTGTTAGTGACCACACAATCCCACAAGTTGTTGGTGACCATTATCGTCTTCATCTTTTTTGCCCATACGTCAAAATTCTGACAGTCGAACGTTGGTGGATGTTGCCAACTCTTTCCTTCCGTTCCAGCCATGCTATGGGCTTGGTTTTTCTCCTTGTCGACTTGGTACGGAACTACGGATGACTTGAGCCCCCACGATTTTGCAGATGTTTGTTTTTCAACAGCAGGTGCCTACCTCTTCTCCAATGATCTCCTTATGTAAGCGATCTTTTTCTACGGCCTGCAATCTCCTTGGCTCTTCAACTTGGACACAAATAGGCTCCTTAGTACAAGGCTTCTACGAAAGCTTGAATATTTATCACTTCTTCGAACGGACTAGATCTTTGACCTCCTGACTGCTCTCCACAGATATGCTTGTCTCATCTGCACTTCTATGGCTTTGGCTACAGGTCCCACGAACTTCTATGCATTTCCGACTATAGATCCGACATTTCTATACTATATCGAACTGTGGACCGCCGTCTTTCTATATGAAAGCGCAATCACGAAGACGTGTATAATAGTAATGTCGGTATCCATTGTATTGCCGTGTGAAAATGAAGCACCCGGTAAAGAATATTGGGGTAGGCAGGGGCGTTCTAACTCCAAAGCAACTCAGACCGAAAGGTAGGCCTTGGCTGCTCTCCTCCCCCTTCGGCACTCGCTTGCTAAGGCTTCGGCTTACACACAGACTTCTTCAGTTGCGATCCTACTTGGCAGCATATAATTTGGACGACAGTTAGTTTCTTTGACTTCTGCTACAACTACGGCTCTCCAACGATTTATGTTGGCAGGCACAGTCTTGTTCTATCCTTTAGCAACGGCTTACTCGATGCTAGCTCTGATACCAAACTGCTAGAAATAACGTGCTTCTGAAGACAATGAAAAAGATTGTTTTCATTGCTTGAGCAAAACTGATTACAAATGCCTCATAAATAGAGGTCTTAATGCACTGTCCAACAGACAAGAGACAAAAGAATAAAAAAACTACTCCTTTCGGTGAAGGTTGGTTAGAGCATGCAGTGGTGGTTGTAGGTAGGTGAATCATTTTCCCTGGGTGGAATTACAATTTTATTCAACAAAGTCATTTATATTTATTATTTATTTTTATAATAGGATTACCTTTTTATTTATTTCATTTAGAAAAAAAAAAATATATATATATATATATATATATATATATAACCCATCTTTATATAAATTAATTATATTAAAGATATAAAAATGTCTCACTTAGAACTTCGTCCCACATTTTCTTATTTTTCATGTCCACATGTATAACAAGTGCGGTGATCGGTTACAGTACCTGTTGATGGAAAATTTCTTTGTTTGCCAAAAACCCTGTAGTAGCTACGCATCTGTGCAACACTTACGCTCATATGAAATTGTATCCTCAATAAGAAAATATAAGCTGAAGATACGTATTTCTTCCCCTCCCCGTATGCATCGCCCCCTGATAATTTAACCATCATTCAACTCACATGGATTATGAAAACATAGGCCGGTGATAGGATGTCATTGACATTGAATGAGAGCAGTCCAATAATAATGGATAACCCTAAACCATAATTTAACCCTACTATGACTTCCCACCATTCGATTTCAGCATCTGAATCCTCTTCCACCACTTCACTTACCTCTCCACCAATAGGATTTGGAAATGAAAAGTTTCCAGTATTGTTCATGAAGGGAATGTCATATAGATGGGCATTGGCTATGAAAGATGACTCATTAAAAGTTAGAAATTGTCCTCCATGAGGTACTTTTCCCTCAAGCATGTTGTAGGAGACATTGAAGACACGTAAATAACTGAGAGATTAAAGTTCCATAGACTCTAGCTGACCCATGCCAACCAATGTGTTCGGAATTTGGCAGTTAAGATAATTTTTAGAAATATTAGGGCCTTTCAAACCTTAAGGGATTCCATTTCTGGAGGAATCTTCCCTGAGAAATTGTTACTTGACATATCCATTAATTTTAAAATTGTAAGAACCATCACAAATTCCAGAACGCCGTCTTTTTTGTGGAAACGGTTAAGTGATTCTTGCAGTAAATAACCTTTAAAACCTGGTAATCAAGCTGTAGTGGACTACCCTATGATGCATTGACCATTGCCCTTAAAGTTGTCATGCTGGATGAAATGGAACCTGAAAGATTGTTGTTAGAAAGGCCTAAGATTTGAAGATGTGGGAGGGCAATTATTTGGAGAGGAATATTACCTTGAAATCTATTGGAGTTCAGCATCAAAATTTGTAATTTTGACGGATTTCCAATCCACTAGGGAATGGTGGCTTTCAAATCATTATTTCCTAAATCTAAAATTTGGAAAGAAACACTATTTGCAATGGATGGTGCAATAACCCGTTGTAGATGATTACCATTCAAATTTAATGTCTAAAGATTTGTGAGGTTTCCAAATGCCGGCACATCACCTCGCATATTATTTTTAGCCAAATTAAAAATTACTAGACCGAAACAGTTCCGTGTAAAATTTGTTGTAAAAGTACCGCTGAGCATATTACTTGACAGGTTAAGAACTCTCATACATATGGTGCAAGTGGAATTTGAAATGCTTCCACTAATATTATTTCTTCACGAAGAGAAACCCACAGCTTTATGAAGATATGTCCCAAAATCTGAAGGAATTGAACATATGAAATTATTATCTGCCAGGCCTAGATGTGAAACACCAATATGTGGCAGAGGAAGAACACCTTCTAAGCTATTATTGTGCAGATGTAGGAACCTCAGATCTTTAAGTTGCAGTTTTGACGATAATAAACCTGTAAATTGATTACAAGAAAGGTTGAGATGATGAAGCTCGGGAAGATCCCTTATCCATTTTGGAATATTTCCGGCTATACTGTTCCAAGATAAATCCACCTCATACATGTAAAATATTGATTGACAAGAAATGAGGGAAATGAGGGTAAATTTCAAAAAGCCAGTCCAAGCAGCAAAGCTTTTTAAACATGGGAATCCAAGTTAAACCAATGCTCACCATTAAGTGATTGTGAAAATGTACTTTTTGTTGAAGACCAATGAATTTATCAAACAAGGGAAGGGAAATGGGCCCTCTTAATCTGTTGAAGTAGCGCATAAGGGCTTTTAAGATAACAAGATTTGAAATTGTGGACAGAATCGTTCTGTTCAATTGGTTGTCACCAAGGCGAAGATCAATAAGGTTGGAATGCTGACCTAAAGAAGGGGGTATCCTCCTATTAAACTTTTGGAAAACAGATCCAAATAAAGAAGCTTAGACAAGTTGTGTATAGATGAAGGAAGCGGTCAGGATAGCCCATAATCATATAGGCAGAGGTATGAAAGATTAGCGAGAGTGGCAACAACATTACCCCACACCTCTGCTGTTGAAGTGGCGTCCACTCCATCCAAAGAGACGTGTTCCAATCTCGTTAGATTTTTTAACGAACTTTCCCACCCGGGACTCTGCAACCTTGGTGGATTGCCCCTCGAGCTCAACTCCAAGAAGTGGAGATTTGACAAGTTTCCCAAAATTCGAAGGAATTTGACCATGGAAACCACTGGAAATGCATTGAGAGGAATTGTAACCAAGATTCAGATGTTCTAAATATTCAGGTTAAACAAGGATGAATGGATCTCACCTCTCACATTGAAATCTGTCAAACCCAGTACTGTAACATGGCCACCCAAATGGTGGCTCTAACCAACACCTTCCCACTCGCAGCAGTTGAAACCATCCCATGATTATAAATTGCTAGAGTTGGAGTTATCTTCAAGAGATTCCTTGAACTACAAGAGGTAATTTATTTCATACAGTGGGCATTGAATTTCAACAATAATAGTAGTAGAGAAGAAGAAAAAGAACAACAAACTCATTACAATCAATGTCCTGGTTTGTATAAACTGTATTTGCTTAGCTCCCTCTCAACAAAATCGGGTTAGGAGGATTACAGATGGTGGATCTGATATGAAATTGCATCCTCAATAGGAAAATGTAAACTGAAGACACATATTTCTTCTCCTCCCCACATCCATCGCCATGTTCTACCAGCTGTTGGTCAACAACAGAAAGCCACCTGTGCCTGCTAATTTGTTTAACCATCGGGGGTCAGTAAAAAATAATAGTGCAAGGCGATTTTCCAACCCAGGGCCTGATAAAGCCTTCCAATGCCACACTCCAATTTTATTGGATGATAAAAATGAGAATAATCACTGCTTACCACTAACTAGTAAAAATATTAAATTATTCAAACAGAATTACGAACATTATAAAGTGGGTTTGATTTTTTTCAAAACACTGTTTGATTTTTAGCTTCCCACAAAAAGCAAGTTAAATTAATACTGTTCCATGAAAACAACAATACCAACAGGTACTAATAAATACCCTATCTTAATCTTCCAAGATTTTGATGACCATTTTTGTCCGGACCACAACTATGCCACACACGAGTTACATGTATAACATTCACAATTTGATGCTTTACATACACAATATTATGGATTGTTATAAACATTAGAAATAGAATAGTAGGGGGTGTTGAGACGTAAATATTATAATACTACTTATTTTTCGAAAAATTCGCTACAATTTTTCAGATTTTCATATTCTAATGAACTCTTTACAATACAATTATATATTTTAAGTAAAATTTGTTATTACTTTTCCTTTTTTATAAAGAAATAAACAAATACCATAATTTAATGATGAACACCGAGGTGACTTGATTAACTTGTATAGTGGATGGTGTTGATTTATTCGATGCCTTTTCGACATTTCCATGTTTGCATGAACTCTTTACTGTGGAGTCATAAATTTTAAACGTCTTTTCATCTCTTTTTTTAAGCTTTATTTACCATCAATGGGATAGAATAAATTTTTTGGTGAAAACTAAATTGGTTCAAATAAGCATATTTTTTTCTTTCTCTTCTTTATTCATCAAAGTTACGAGTCCTTTTTTATACCTCTAAATTCTTAGGGAGCTGGTGATTTTGTGTTTGTTATTTTTAATTGAAGTGTAAACATTTATTATAATGAAATGATACTTTAAGTTTGTAAAGTTGATATTGTTCTTTAAATAAATGATGTTATATATTTTAATTATCATGTTTTTTGTTGAAATTTTATTTTTATAAATATTATATGTATCGAGCGTTTTTTGACTTAATGTTAAGGATTAAGGGGTATCTATTTCATCAAATTTATTTTGGTCACAATTTTGATCTCTTCTTTTTATGTATTTTTTAGGATTTGTAAATTAGTGGATAGCTAAGAAATACCTTTTACGCTATCATCCTCACTGTTACAGTACAAACCACATAACTTGATTGATCAAATTTAGAAAAAAGACCCAAGTTTAAACTTGGTGAGATTTTTTTAAAATTTAAAAAATCAATGTCAAACAAAATTAATGAAATTTAAAGTTGATGTCATGCCCAACATTAGGATCCTAATGTTTAGTAGATCTTAAAGTCATTTCGTATTGATGTTAAATATGAATTTAAAAACCTCTTTACATCCATGTTTTTGTTTACTAAAGTAAATATTCAGGTTTGAATTTTTAACATAAACTTTCATGGATTCGAATTTATAGTTTAAATTTATTTTATGAAATATAAATAATTTGGTAGTAAAAATAATGTTAGGAGGCCCAATAAAGGACTACCTTGTCCGTAGACCTTGGACTCACTCATTGATACAATTACTACATTCACATAACATATAATTAGGGCTAGAAACCAAAGATCGCAACTTTAATAAATTAAATGAAAAAATTAGAAACACACCATATTTGATTATTTATTGAACAAATAACATGAAGATGAACACATTATAAATAGTTTACCTTGATGGACTTGAACATTTATTGCTACTCACTTTTCTCTACAATCATACCCAAACTCCCTAATTAAAGTTATTCTAATGCTTCCCAACTCTAAATCTAATTGATTCAAATATCTTTTTCATTGTCATTGCATTATGGAGTGCTAATATAAGATATTTTAGTCTTAGTGAAAATGGGCCAAATGGAAAAATTCATAATTTTAGGTTGTTACTATATTTTTATAATTAATGTGTAGGAGAAACCACTGATTATTGTAAATTAGTAGTTTTAAAATTATCAATTAATGCATAATAATAGATTTGTAACACCCATTATTTTTAACTAATGGTATTTTCATCAACCAAGAAGGCATCAAATTGGACCTTGATTGATTACTAAAACCTTCTACATTTGATTTTTTTCAATTGTTACAATTATGGAGATATTTATTATACTTATTTTGATCATATTTTTACAATAGAAACTATGTTGATACCACCAAAAACTCAGTAAAATTTAATAACACAAAAAATATGTTGTTAATACGTGTAAGATTTCTCATCACACTATGATGCTTCTACACCAAATTACCATAGTGACCTTGTGTTTTAGATTAGATTTCAAAAATAGGACATGATGGTAGAAACATCCCTTTTAAATCAAAGAAAAACACCATAATGTTCCCTTCCACAATGTGAGGCACCTCAAATTACTTCCATTCAATTTATTTCACCCTTTCCAACCACAAGTTTGACTATAGACAATCCTCCTTTCCCTAGCTATGATTTTTGTTCTCCTTTTCCATCATATTATGGGTTTTCACCCTCCTATATCCATCCACCTCGATGAAGTTATATTATTCCTATTATCATTTCTACTCCATTTAAATTATTCATTCATGAAGGCTTCCTTATTTCATTGAATTTTGAAAAGAGGTTATGTTCATTATTCTCATCATGCATAGCTACAATTAAAATATCTCATGTTTATTTCTTATTTGAAAATATTATGGCCATTTTGAAATATTCTTCCATCTATATCATAATAGAACATTCTTAATCCACTTTAGTATTCATAATTTATTTAAATTGTTAGAACATTTAATTATAAGTAGGCTTAATTGACCCTTAGCCTTAGTATTAATTAAATAACTAATAAAGTATTATTTATTACCATGAGGTGGAAACCTCATGATAATAAATAATAGAGTTATAATTATTTAATTATTACAAAACTTTAATTAAATTTTTTTATCATGATGGATGGATCCATTATTCTTACAACTATCACCTCCATTGGTATTTCACTATAAATAGGGTTTTACCCCTATTGTGAAAGTATTTGAATATAATTTTTTTTATCATATTCAACTTGAAAAACTTATGAAGGATATTTAATAGAAGAAGTGAGAAGGGAAGGCTTTGTATTTGGGTGTGAATTTTATTAGTAATTTAATATTAATCATTGGCGGGTTATTTTTTTACCTCTTGGAGGTTTTTTCCCATTAATTCTTGTGTTGTGTTAAAGTTTCTTATGTATACTTTGATTATTATTATTCATTCTAGATTCTACCTTTGGATTACTATTATCTACATAAAATTTATCATGATTTTAGATCCTAGTGAGTGGATTTAATTGGCAATCTATTACATTAACTTGAAATAATTGATATTTTATTCTCTCTCTCTCTCTGTCTCTCTCTCTCTCTCTCTCTCTCTCTCTCTCTCTCTCTCTCTCTCTCTCTCTCTCTCTCTCTCTCTCTCTCTCTCTCTGTGTGTGTGTGTGTGTGTGTGTGTGTGTGTGTGTGTGTGTGTGCATACATACATTAACTATTTTAAAAAGGAAAAATGTTTTTCTTGTTTGATCTCTGAGAGGTCTAGTTTTTTATTTTCTATTTTTAGTGATGTTATCTCCTTCACTTGTACCTAAAAACACTATCATAGACCCCTAAATCTATTATTTGGAGATATAATAATTCTTCCTCGGATATAGGGGCACCATTACTAGCCTGACAAACTAAAAATATTGATTTCTTGGTCAAAATCAGATTTTTTAATTTTTTTCATTATCATAATTAAATGTCCAGAAAATTGAAACTAATTGCAAATTTTTTGGTAGTCTGTACATGTTTTTGGGGCCTTCAAAGATTTTATAGGGGTGCCATATTTCATCATGGACAGTTAAAAACACTATTTTTCTGTCAAAAATTATCTTTTAATGGTCTAAAATGCCTTGTACTAAGATTTTATGAAGGTTGGCAAAAATTTGTGTTATCTCGTGGTTAATTTACGGTGCTATAAAATTCCAAACTTTTGCCTGTGTGCCATTATTCTATATGTATGAAAAAATATTTCATATATTTTTGGAAAGTCTTTTAAAAATAATTTATTTATTAATTTCTTACTTCTCCATGCAAGCCACTAGGGTCCCACATTGACAAATATTTGTTTTTTATAAATAGTTAAAAAATAATAATTTTGATTTACTTTTTAAATTATATATATATATATATATATATATATATATATATATATATATATATAAGGTTAAATTATATACTAATGTATGCATATTCTTATTTAGGTTCGTAGAAGGGTTGGTATCTTTCTTTTTGTTAAAAACTTGTAACTAAGGAGATCCCAAGTTTAAAACCTCTTAAATTTAATATTATTTGACCTGATCCAGTTAATTTTTACAATTTAATTATTTTTAAAATCTATTTTTGGATTTGTGTGCCAACTTCTCATGTGTCTAAAACCCTAGGTGACATGTCAAACTTATTTCAGCTTTTGACCTAGTGGATTTTTGATAATCATAGTCATGTAACTAGTTGATCTCTAGGTTTTGACACATTCTAGATGCATTGGAATGGTTTAGTTTTTATTTTGAAGCCTCTAATTAAATTTCTTACATATTTTTAAATCATACTATTTAATTGGTCATTTTAAGTATGAATCTTTTGACACTTATTTGTGCAACTTTAATTCAATTTTTACATTGTTTGACATATAAATTATGTAATTAAGTATAGTATCATGTGTAATTCACTTTATTTTGAAAATATTTCAATATTTCATTTAGAATAGTTTCATTTTAAGAATTTTGTTTACTATCCTTTATAAAGGGAAGCTATGGCTTTGTCCCATTTTTCCTTAGATAAATCTCAAATGCTTAATGTAAATAACTATAATATATGAAAAAAAATTGTTAACACTAAATTTTTAACCCATAAATTATAAAATATTATCATTGCAACTTTAAAATCCCATTCTAGATGATATGTGGCCCCTAAACTTACCAACACATTCCAAAAAAATAATAGGAAGCTATATCCATTATCTTGTAGAGTGTTAAATATGAATTACTTCTCCAAATTAGTAATAAGGAGTATCCTACCAATGATCAAAAGGTCCATGAGTCCATGCATGAATCCACTCATCTTTAAAATATCATTAAATTAATCCTTGAATTGCTAACTATAACTAAGAAGGGTGATAAAAAAACTTGTTAATTTTCTTGCTAAAATTGAAAATAATAACTCTTATATCGATGGGTGTAATTGTAATATGATTAAAGATTAGTTTATTTATTTGATCATTTAGTTACATATTCATGAAAAAATTAAAATCTCATTTCGATTTTGAATTCAATGTATCAAACTAAGTAAGATATCCCTAACCTTACCACTTTATCTGCTCTCTTAATTCAATAAAAATAAGTGATGACCAATTTTGATTCTAAAGATTGTGTCACTTGGGAATTTCTCACTCTTAATAATATTTTTATTAACACTAAAAACCATAAATCTAACCCTAATTCTATGAAAAGCAAATATGGAAATAAGAAATCTGTTAATAAGAATGACACACCTAAATTTAACAAAAATTACAATCTGTGTATAAAATTTAGTCATAGAAGGGAAACCTATTATAAAAACCAAAATAAAAATAAAAATAAAAATCAAACTTTTAAAAATAATTAAGGAAAAAAATATAATCAAAACAAATAGAAGAATCAAAACCCTAATCAAAATAACAATCAAGATTCAAATTTTATTGCTTTATGTGCTACGTTATGTGCTTCAAATAAAAATGAATGGATTTTAGATAGCGGTGCATCACACCATATGACATACTTATCTAATATTTTATGTTATTCTTGAGATATCTTTGAAATAATTTACATAAGAGATAATTCTTTTTTAAAAGCAATTAAATAGGGAAAATCAAATTTTTAAATATTGTTATTAATGATGTTTTCTATGTACCTAAGCTTAAAAATAATTTACTATCTTATTCTCAACTTAAAAATGATAATCTAATTGTAAAATTTCTTGAATATAGTTGGTCCATTGGAAATCAATTCAGTTCCTTGATTATTGAAGGTCTTTAAAAGAATTATTTATATATCTTTTCTCCTTCTTCTACATGTTTACTTTCATCACATAATAAGAATGAATTTTAGCTATGGAATGAAAGATTATGACATGTTAATTTTAGAATTTTACATGATATATCTAAAAATAATACTCTTTTTAGACTTCCTTCTATCCCCTCTTATCATGAAACTTATGAGGATTACTTATTTGGTAAGCAACATATTAACCCCATTCACAAGAATTATGATACGAATTCATCACATCCTTTAGAATTAGTTTATAGTGATGTTGTAGGACCTCTTTAAGTTGTTTCATTTTAATAGTTATTTGTATACTACTATATTTATTTATGATTACACTAGAATTATTTGGTCTTTTTAATTAAAAAAATCGGATGCACTATCTGAATTTAAATAATTTAAATCTAGTGTTGAAAATGCATGTGATTTTTCTATTAATAGATTAAGAACTTATAATGGTGGTAAATTTGTTAGTAAAGAGTTTATTTTATTTTTCATTAGATGTGGAATTAAAAGGGAATTAACGTCTTCTTTTTCCCCTTAGAAAAATGGTATTTCTGAAAGGAAAAACTGCACCATCATATAAATGGTTATAACATGTTGCAATCTAAAAATGTTTTTAAACTTTTATGGGTCAAAGCCATGAATACTAATATACCTATTTTGAATAGAATCCCTACTTTATCTTTTAATTTTTGTACATCATAAATATGTGCATGCATATATAATTTCACATATTTTGATAAAACTATTTTTTTGCTACTTTAGAGATACTAGCTATATTGATAATGTCTCATTTATATTATACTATGACATTGGTCCACTAATGTTGGTTATCAAGTTGTATTGATTTGAAGGTCAAAATTGTCATCTTTATTCCTAGTACCCATCATATTTATGATCTCACAAATATATGATTTTCCATAAGCACATGAAATTCAATAAACACCCTTATGTGATTGAATGTCAGTGGGATGTCAGTGGGATCTTTGGTCGATTTAAGTAGAGCTTTTAATGTTGTTGGGTAGTGATAATATAATGTTAATGCTTTCTTTCTTCAAATGTGTTTAAATTTTATCTCTAACACCTTAAATGAAATGTAAAAACACATTTTGTTCTTCTACATTGTATTTACTAGTATACCTTTGAGTTCTCCTTTGTTGTCACTCTTCTATTGTGAAAGGCTTATTAATTTTTAGGGTTTAATATCCATTTTTCTTAATAAAAATCTCATAAGTGCTCATTTTCATATTCAATGTGATTTATATATGAGATCCTCATGGATATAATTAAAAGAGTTTTAAATTAATTCCATTTGATGGTTTGGATGGTGGTGACAATTTACATGAAGGTATTGGTCAGTATGTGTTTTATTCTTATAGACTTTACGGGTTTAGAGACAATAAACTTGTGATGACCATAATTTATAAGAATGGTAGCTATTAATTTTATTCAACCTATATAAAAAATTATATGGAATCAAATTTTCTATTTAAATGTTTAACAAATTTGAGAGCACTTCCTTTCCATGGGCCGAAATTGAAAGGGTGTCATCAACAGACATGACCCATAAGTTTGGTTATAATTAGTTTAAATAAAGAGCTTCAAATTCAAATTTATATAAACATAAAATGGACACTATAATCAAGAGAGAATAACCCATAGCCACTTCAAAAATTTGATCATAAAAATCTCCTTGGAAATAGAAAAAGAAAAAGTAGATTTAAGGCATAAGAAAACCCATGGCTCCATTAAAGGAAATCATCATAAAAATAATCAAAACATTAAGAATAATCATATATATATATATATATATATATATATATATATATATATATATATATATATATATATATATATATATATGTAGCTCTTTTATCTTTTCTATAAATAAGGCCAAGTCCCTAATGTATGAGTCTGTCTTGACCGCTAGAGTTTTTTTTAATTTGTTGGCTTGAAATTTAGCTTGTTTGTGGATAGGTGACCCAAAAATATAAAAAATGGTCTAAGCAGGTTATATGGTTTCTGGATTTTAGAAGCCCATAGATTCTTATATTGATTTGGCTAGGATCACTAAGTTTAATTTTTACTTTTTCATCCAAAGATGATTGTTTAATGGTTGAGTTGACATAGTTCATAATGCAGTTCAAAGGATTTTTTTTGAGTTTTTAATAGCATCTACTATTATTAATGTGATCAACCATCTTCTCAATATAGTTATTTTTATTTAATATCATTATTTTTCTAAATTTGTCTAATTTTAGGATGACAATCTCTTAATTTTCATTAATCCATTTAACCATGTTTTCCCTTTTACTAATATTATGCTTTGGTAGTTTTTTTCATCTTATCATCCATACATAATCCTGCCTAATCTCTTAAACCTATTTTTTTGTTTGACAAATGTTTAATTTCATCTTGTATCTCAAAAATTATTTCTTCTACAAGTATTCATCTTGTCACCACAACAATGTTTAATCTTTTCTCTCACAAGCTCTTAGTAGAAGAGTCCAGCTAAAGATTGGATAGGTTGACAACTAGATGTTCTAGGTTTCTAACAATTTTTGTCTTACTATTATAAAGCTGTGCCAACTATTCTTCTACTACCGTTTCAAAATTTATGTTATGTTTTCTAGATGACTCATTGTAAACCAACTTTTATCTTCTTGCCAATTTACCATCACAATGATTCCACATGTCTCTCTTAGTGGAGTTATCACCCACATGTTGTTATATAAGTAAGAGCCAAGGCTAGTAATAGTCTATGTTGACATAGAGTTTATCACTAAAATGGTTGTTGTAAGGTGATTTTGCTTGCAAAAAATTAATTATTACACTAAAAAGGAAAAAGAAAATGGCCACGCCATCAGACATTGAAAGAAAAACTATCAATCTGTTAACACTATCATCACATGTGCCACATAAGGAAACAAAACCATGTAATAATTTTACTCACTTATGATTTGTTATTTAAAAAACAATAAAATTAGAAAATCACATGAAATGAGAAAGTCATGAAAAAAATGCATAAAATGTTTTATAAAACGTTGCACCTCATAAGTAAACCACCTCTCAGTTGAGGAAGTCCCCTCATCCCTAAATTAAACCACCTCAAAGCTTTGATTAAGCTAAAAATTTGGTCAAAGATGTCTTCTTGAAAAATGTTAACAGAGACTATTCTAGTTATGTGGGAACTCTAATCACCTTTAAAAATATCTTCCCTCCAATTCACATAATTCTTTTTTCTTCCTTCCACAAACGTCTATATTCCATTATTTATTTTCATTTTTTATTTACATATTCAAAGACAATCAAATGGTTATATATCTATGTGCAAGTTTATCCAACAATCATAAATCATAAACTGTTTGACTTTATTTGGATAACCAATCATATTTTTTGAATATTTAGAACCTTTTGGTATAAATTTTGGGATTTGTGGAGCATGTGGACCACACATAGTTTATGAGTGATATTTAATTTTAGGGTTTATCTATAATCTAATATATCTTTTGTAGAACTATTCAAACACACATATAAGTAAGTTTTATAATGATTTATATAACACATGTGGAGTCTAGGCAAAATAAGAGAAAAAAATAATGTTCACAAATAAGTTATTATATAATGATTCAAATTACATTCGATGGAAGATAAAAAGGAGAAAAATATTTTTAATTTGAATTTTTGACATGTAGTCAATAACAAAAGACCTAAAACATGAGTGATGATATGGTAAAAAATTTGTTCAAATAAAATTAAAATTCCTTCATACTCATTACAATTGTAGTTGAAGATAATGTGCTTACACAAATTTAAAATATATAAGTTTCTTATCACACTTAGAAAAAGTTGAAGACTATATATGATGTAAATAATAAAGGTGGGTCATAGGGTTATATCTCATTAAGAAGTTATACATGGTCAACATTTTGAAAGGTAAAATAAATCAAATAACGTATGATATGGCTAACAAAAATAATGAACCAATAGATACAAGTTGAAGAAGAAATTGATGATGATCATTCTCAAGGATCTTCCTTATTTATTCAAATTATTTTTCACTTCATTGAATGCCCCAAATCATGAATCTACCTATCGAGAGCTCATTATTTTTCTTTTACAAGAAGAAGAAGAACATGTTGGTGTTGATGAAGAATAAGAAAAGCCTCTATCTTAGAAAAAAAAAATGGAGTAAGTTTTTACATCCAACAAATAAGTTTCAATGATATAAATAATTTTATGAGAGAGGAAAAGAATTTTAAAAAAGGGAACACCATATTTTTTTTAATTGTAATAATTATTCTTATAACTACTTAACATAGAAAATAAAAAGAGAAATCTCTAAAGGACATAGAAGATACCATAATCAGTGATATCTGTTTGGAAATGTTTTAAATTTAAATGGATATATGTAATGGTAATTATGTGTAAGAGTTATTTTGATAAAAAAAAATTGTGCAAGAACTAGTTAAGAAAGATGTTCTATAGGTTTATTATGCAACTAGTGATTATTTCATATGCTTATACAGAGACTACTATGATAGTTTCACAAGATATGAATGATGGTAGAGATGCACAGGGTACTATGTGAAATTTCATTTCACTATGGAAGGTTGTGAAGTGGGGCATAGTTATTATTAGTTGAATCACATTAAGGTGATACGAGTTACACGTCAACCAATAGAAGTTACATTAATATATTATGATATACTTATTTGATGTGTTTATCAAATTGAGAACTGTAAAAAACATCTTGTGGCACTATGACAAGGACTTATTGAGGAGTGTTAAAAAATGATCACTTTTTCTAATAGTTACTAACTAAATATTCCCCTTCTACAAGGTTATTATAGAGTGAAATGTTATAAATAAGCATTTTTATTCTTAGAAAACGGGAAGATACTTTAAAATCATATGAAAAACTCATACATTGTCAAATGTATATAGTGAATACAGGTAAATTCAATAATGTAGAATACACATGGTCAAGTGTGTGGATTCTAATATACAAAAAAGTGTTATAGGGAGGTTATTTGACCTTAAAACTTATTTTAGTATTGCATGAATAACTTTAACTTATGTTGTAATCAAGAATGTTACTATGTAGAGTTTTCCCAAGTGAAATGTTTTATACTATGTGTGCTTGTTATTTCATTTTATGTTTAAGATTCATTAACGTGCTCTCCTTTGTATTAGTTTACATTGCATAGGATTTATTCCAAATTTTTAGTATCAAATATTTTTTGAAATATTTATAGATATTGGAATAATATATGATAAACAAATAACTTGAGTAACACTTATACATATAAGAATATTTGTGAATAAAATTATTGAAGAACAACATTAAAGATTGAGACATTCAATGATCAACATGTTGAGTATTAGAATATCAAGATGGAAAATATATTGGTAGATAGAGATTAGTGGGTTGTTATATTAGATTCACCACCCATGGCAATGAAACCAAAATAATGGGGGAAAGTTGATAGTGAATCAAGAACCTATATCAAGTAATGTTTTTTGGATTTAGTGTTATTGAATGTTTCAGTACAATAATTTTATAAGATAAGTTGGGAATGTTTTCCAACTCAAAACTACTAGTAAATAGACTAATCCTATGGAATATGTTTTAGTCATTGTAAATGGATGATGGTGATTTGGTTATATATCACCTAAATGTATTCAACACTATGACAAACTAATTATATTATGTGGATTCTACAATAGATGAAAAATAAATGTGTATCACATCATTTTAATATTTACCAAACTCATGTAAAAATTTAGTGAATGTTATCACTATGAATATATCATAACTAAAATTAGATGATATAGTTGCAAATTTTCTATCATAGGAGATGAGGTACAAGGCTATGGAAAGTTATTAGGAAACTAATGCATTTTCTGTGTGAGGTCATTTGATAGAAAGGGGAAAGAATAATACTAGGGATAAGTGTTATAAATCTAGAGGTAAATCTAAGAATCTAGATATATCCCTAAATAAATGTTAGAACAATAGAAATTCAAGGCATTTCAAGAAGCACTGTAAATTGATTTAGGTGAATAAGGTCAAACCACAAGATGCTACATAATGCTAATGTGTAAAGGTATACATTGATGGATATGGTGATGCATATATCATAGCCTCAATCCACGTGCATATAATGATGTATTTTTTATTGATTTATGTGCCTCCTATCATATTACTCCTTCAAGGTATTTGTTCTACAAATATGAAAAATATAACAGTAGTCATGTATTTTTAGGGGATAACTCAACCTAAAATATAGTGGGTATAGTAAGAGTGTAAGCAAATTTTAGATATAGGAGGAACACCACACTCTCTACTGTTTTCCACATTTATTGCCTTTTGATGAATCTAATCTATTTGGGAAAACATATCAATATGGATTTTTTGAACTCATTCAATAGAGATGAGTGAAAAATTGTGTGTGAAGCCATGGTGTTGGATATTGTCCCATTTTCATTGATACTTTATTTATATTTATATGGTTGTGATAAGAAACACACATGAAAAATATATTTTTAATGAGGCCAAGGTTAATTTAATAAGGTGTTCATTACTTTTAGTGGATAATATAATATTTTGGCATCAAATGCTAGGACTTATTGATGAAGAAGTTTGTGAATGATGAAAATTAAATATATGAATAAAGGGATGTATAATTATGCCCTAGACTTTAACTCATATGAATATTGCATCTATGACAAGTACAGTTGAGCTTATTTCCTTAAAATTTGTACATGGGAAAGTGAAATCTTTTAGGTGATCTATAGTTATATTTTGAGACTAAAAGATGTGCGGTCACTAAATAACTGTCTATTATGTGTCCTTCATAGATGATTGTTCTTGTAAGACATTTATTTATTTAATCTAGAAGAAATGTGAAATTATTAGGTGATTCAAAGAGTTCAAAGACCTTTTTGGAGAACCAACAAGAGGGGAAGATCAATATATTTCACATGGATAAGGGGGTAAATAATACTTCAATGATTTGGATGCTTTCTATATGAAAAGTAAAATTAAAAAGAAAAATACAATTCCATACCCATAGAAATAGAATAAAGTTATAGGATACATGAAAATGATTGTGATGGAAAAGACATATTGTATGTTTAATGGTGTGTAATTCGAGTATAAGTTTTTGGCTAAATTAGTTGTTGGTACTTGTTATCTTATCAAAAAATCACCCATATAAACATTAGTTAATAAGACTTTATAACATGCACGAAATTGAAATAAACTATGCTTGAGACAACCTATGAATCTTTTGTTGTGAAGATTTATCCCATATGTAAAATGAGAAACAATGAAATACATGAATCTATGTCTTTGAATTACATTTTTATTATATATGGGAATGGTGATAAAAGATACAAGCTATGAAACCTCGAGACAAAGAAGGTGGTATATATCTGAGATATAGTCTTTATGTAGGGGAACAAGGTTTTTATGCAAGAAGAACCAAATAAATAAATAATAAAGATTTAATTTGATGTATATATTGAGGATTTTGTATTAGAGTATGGTATGATGGATGCATATTTATAAAGTCAAATGAATAAGAGGATCTTGTGACTCCCACTATGAGATCAAAATGGATGTACATAATGCCTAAATAGTACAACACACATGATTTTTTGTGATTTCATATTAATTATGATTGATGGTAAAGAACCCAAGAGGGTAAAGAAAGCTATTGGATACCAGGGAGAAAATATCAGAGGTTATAAATGGAGGATGAAATTAAGGCTTTGTGCAAGAATGAGACTTGGTACTTGGTAAAGTTGCCTGTAAAACAACATTTAGGCTACAAGTGGGTTTTAAATAAAAAAATAAATAGACAAGGAATAATGGAGATATATATCGATTTCCTTTATATAAGTATGAGACCTGGTACTTTGTAAAGTTTTCTATAAAAACAAATTTAGGATACAAGTGGGTTTTAAATAACTAAAAAAATGCACAAGGAAAAATGGAGGTATATATATGGATTTATTAGTAGACAAATGATTCTCATAGGTAGAAGGATGAAAATTTGAAGAAACCTTTTTTGTTATTGTGAACGTGACTTCCATAAATATCAATTTTATTAATTTATATTGTGTTTGATATTGAGATAAACTAGATGGGTTTTAAGAAAACACTTTTGCATTGAGAGATTTGATAAGAAATATAAATGTCTCAACTAGAAATCTTCAAGGTAAATAGAAAGGAGGACTTGGTATAAAAACTACTTAAGTCCTTATATTCCTTGAAACAATCATGAAGAATGTAGAATCATAAGTTTAATAGTTATGTGGTTTGACCTAGGATTTTGAGAAAAAAACATTTATCCTTACATTTTATATAAGGAATATGGTGATAAAGTTTTCATCATAGTTCTCTATTTTGATGACATGCTACTGATTAAAAATGACAAGATCACGATAGAGTAGGTGAGGTCTCAATTATCTACATAGTTTAGCAAAAAATATTGTAGTTCTAAAAAAATAATATTGGGTGTGTAAATCAAACAAGATCATGTGAATGCTATAATATAGAATGTACATTGAGATAATATTAGAAAGTTTCTAGATGTAGGATTTGAAGACTATGTACAAACCCTTTATAATTTTTTGTAAACTATCTACTATGAAATTACCATGGACATAATAAAATTTTGACTACACGTTTCAAACTATATATACTAGTGCATTGGGAAGCTTGTTGTATGATATTTGTAACCTAAAATCCGAGATTATGGATTAAACTATCAAATTTAATCCCTCAAACTTCAAACCACTAAGTAAAGTGATATAACCATTAGAATTCAATTTAAATTGATGAAAAAACAATTCAAAATAGCATTATAATCTTAAAAATATGTATCTACACCCTGATTAAATGGAATAAAAGACATAGAGGTTTGGAATTACTTTGACTTAGATTTTTGACATGGATGTTGGATGCTTGTGATTGAAGGATTATGTTTACATGGATTTACTACAAATCTTGTAAGTTGGCTGAAATAGAGGAGAGGAGTATTTTAAATGGAAAGAGGAGGGAAAGATAAAGGGTTCAAATTCAAATTTGGCTTGTATATATTAGTAGATGAGGATTATCAAGGAATATAAAATTCCTAGGAAGCCTCTAGATTTAAAAGCTTCTAGAGAGGAGTCATGAGAATAGAGAGTATTATAGAATCCTTTAATTATATAATCCTATTAGGGATTAATTAGACTTAGATAGGGGATTATATAAGGATTTAAGTGGGTGATTAGAGACTAGGGGTGTAGCAGAGCCTATGAATAGGCTAGTAGGTGGGTCATTTGGAATTTAAAATTCCTAAATAATAGGTAAGTAGTATTAGGATGGGATAATAGGGATTTAGAATAAATTAATTAATTGGTGGGTATGAATAAGGTTAGTAGATGAAGAATAATAGAAGGGGTATATTAGATAAATGACTAACAAAGGGGGATATTGTTAGCATAGATGTTTATCTATTTGTTCTATTTCATTATTTTTAAGTTCTTAAGTATGTTATATCTAAGATTTAGGTAGTTTGTTTGTCTTTTAGTTTCCTCCCTTCCAAGCTAATTGGTTACCATATTTTTGGTAAATAAGTTTGTATATATGTTGTTCTATTTGATGAATAAATCAATAATGTTTAGTCTATGTAACATTCTTGTATTAGAGATTTAAGATCTTGATCATCGAACATCAACCAATTTCATAGCAATATAGAAGTCTGCATAAAAAACTTGGGAGAAGCTAAATGACCATATCCTTATTGATGCTTGCCTAGGATGGTACAACAATGTAGTAGAAAAGCAAATACGTAGACTTATCATGTAAAAGTATAGTGACGTAGCAGTATAGAAGTCATGATAGAAGATCATGGTGTAGTAAAAGCATAAAATAAACTAAGCCTTTATCTTCATCAAGGTGCAAGTTAAATTAGTTTGTATAAGGTAAGGAGAAACTTGATGTCGAATAATCACTGACTGTAGTAGCATGAATATTCAACACATAATATACTAGCATACAGTCATGTCTAGTGCCACTCACACATCACTGTGTAATTATTTTATATCCATATTCATTTTATGTGTCATTGATATAGCCAAAATGTGTTGTGTGCTAAAAATTCACCAAATCTTGGCTAAAAGGTAAGGCTTGAAAGCTGAGACAACATTAAAAATAGATGCAAAATGGTGACCATATATAGAATAAAGACAACATAACTCTAATTGATGCATCAGTCTTTATCATATAAAAATCAAAGCCTAATTGATGCCTAGCACCCTATCTGATCAAAGCATTTTGGTCTTCATAAAAGTAAGTAGGGTGCTAGAAAATCATAGCCAAGATTTTATGCTAAAAAGGAATTCCATTTGCTTAATTTTGGTACATCTACAACAAAGCTAAAAGAAGCAATTTGGTTAGAAGGTAAAAAAGAGTAGCCATCAAAATATAGAAGTTGAAGAAGACTATGGTGAGCCAAAGTCTTAATAATATAGTGTCATAGGAGGAGACATGAGTTAGTCAAGTTATCTAAGAAGAGATACTAGGAGATAAGGTAGATCTGTTAAGGATTTTGATTAGAGCCACTAAAAAAGGAGATTGTATAAATGGATTAGTAATTAATGTAAATCTAAAAAAAAAATTATCCCTTTGTCAAAAGCTTTAATTGATTCTAAGTAAGAGGAAAACGCTGTCAAAATAGCCTATGGAGCATTAAAGCCATGAGATAAACTATGTGGAGACCATTGCATATGTCCATCATGAAGGACATCATTGGGACTACTGAAAGCCACCAATGAGATTTTTAGGCTATGTAAAACCATTATAATTCTTAGGATAGATCTAGTTTCTACTTTGCCTTGATATAATCCCTCTATGACAGTGGGATCCTTTAGTTTGATGAGCTGATCTGCAAGGGGCTTATCAAATATTTATTATTTGATGTACACCACCAATCAAGGAGAATATGAACAAAACTCAATGTTGAATATAATGTGGACTATGAAGATGAGGTTGATCACTCCAAGAAGAATCATTGTATCTCACCACATAGTTATTGATATCATCTCCAAGTTTGATTTTCCTGCCAGTGAGTAAAAAGACTTGTAATTTTATCTCATAACAATAAAATAGTTTGTTTTTCTTTATAATTTCTGATCCAAAATTAATTTTCTTTGATGCCCAACTTATCAAAGGGCCAAACTATGCCACTTGGGAAATGAACATGCACACAATCCTTCAGTTTGAAGGACTATGGGGCATCATCAAAAGGATTATGTAGGTTCCTACTAATCCGTATGCATTCATGAAATATGAAATGACTCATGCCAAACCATTAATAATGATTATGTTATGTATCCTCGATGATGTAAAACCACATGTTAGGGATGTATATAGAGTAAAGACAACCTGGGATAAATTAGAAACCTTCTATGAGGCAAAATTTGGGATCATCCATATGTAGTCGAGATTTCACACACTCTTTATGGAGTTTGATGATAAAGTAGAGGAATTCTTACATTTGGCCATTGAGTTATGAACTAAACTATTAGTACTCGGTGAGATGGTATATGACAAAATATTGATCTAGATCACCTTGAGAGCACTCCTTTCCAAATTCAAAGTGCTCACCAGAATGTTGAATGTCTGCAAGTAGACAATGTCATTTTAAGTGCTTGTGAACCTACTATAGTAAGAAGAAGCCACAAAATCAGTATAAGATGAGTTGTAAGACAAAAATATTATCTAGAGGTAGTAATAAGATCAAAAATATTGTAAGAAACCTCCAGAGAAGCAACCACAAAAATAGCAACAATAATAGTGTGAATGCCATCAGAAATCACAAAAGTCAAAGAAGTGGTTTCACATATAACAAACCAACACTCATGATGTATACAAATGATAGTATAATGGAATAAAATAATGGATTTCTAGTAAAGAAAGCACATTAAGGCATGATGATTCTTAGAAATCAAAAAGATGTCCACGTTAATGAAAGTAGAAGGGACATCTCTTAGCGAAACATGATGATAGATTTGATGAGGAGACACATCAAGAAGAAAATTATAGCATACATAATAACTTAGTGCCACTCTCCTAAACCATGTATCCCATGAGGAATATCTAGTTGATAGACTCAGGTGCAAATAAACACATGTTAGGAGATAGGAAGCCATTTGATTTGTTGACAAACCAACCCACTAGAGACAAGGTTAGGATCACTAACGATAAAGAGTATGATTTAAAAGGAATAGACCAATTCACTCAGAAAAAAATATACATTCTTAAAGGTACTATATCTTCATGGATTGACATATAACCTTTTATGAGTCAGTTAGATATCAACAACAAAGCTAGAGAAATAATATTGGGCAAAAGTAGTCTAGAAAGTTGTTTATCTTCTCAATAGGGCACTGACAAATATTTTAAAGGATAAATTTCTAGAAGAGCTATGGATTGGTAAAAATCCATCAATTTCTAATCTATGAGTGTTTGGTTGTAGAACATATATACATGTCCTAGCTCAAAAGACGAAAAAACTCAAGCCAAAAACACTCATGTGTATCCTATTGGGCTATATCACTACCTTAAAAGCATAGTGTCTCAAGCATCTTGAGATGAAAAAAATCCATGAAAGTATATATTTGGTTTGTGACAAGTCATCATTTGACTTAATCATGTAGAAAGAAGAATCAACACCAACCATCTCTCACCAATTACTCTCTGAGTCAAATGATGAAGAAACGTCTCATAAAGAATATGAGCTACAAGGGGATTTATATATTGATATTGGATAATTAGAATATATTACCATACATCTACCAGGTATTTATTCATATCATCAGTAGAGTTCCCATCCAAAGTGGGTACAAAGTACCATAAAAAAATCTCATGTGTAATCTCCCTAAAGTACTTCATTTGGAGTTAGAACAAGGAGTTAGATAAGAAATGAGGTAAAGTTTACACTTATGATTATAGTAGTTGATATATTTGAACTAGATAATATTTAAGAATCACTAAGTCAACCTCAATGGAAGAAAGCCATGAATGTTGAGTATGAATCACCCATGTAGAATCAGACTTGGGAACTTGTTGATTTAATTACAGGAAAGAAACCCATAATTTGAAAATGGGTTTTCAAAACTAAATAAAATGTGAATGGATCTATAGACAAGAACAAAACAAAACTTTTAGAAAATGTATATGCTCAAAAACAAGGCATTGAATATGAACAAACCTTTGTACCTATTGTGAAGATCAATACCATCAATTTTATTTAGGCACTAGTAGCACATAATGGATGAAAAATTTAGTAAATGGATGTTAGGAGCACTTTCCTAAACGTTGATCTCAAATAAGAATTTTACATGACCCAACTAAAAGGATTTGTTGGAGAAAATAATCCTAAAAAGGTATGTCATCTCATCAAATCACTATATGGACTGAACCCTTGTAGCCCCATAGATTCTAAATTGTACATAAAGAAGGTAGGGATACAAAAATCATTCTTTTTTAATATGTAGATGATCTTGTGATCACTAGAAGTTGAAAATATTAGGTTGATGTTATGAAGAATGAATTCAAAAGATCACTAAACATGACTAATTTGGGGATACTCCATTACTGTCTTAGCTTGGAGATATGGCAAAATTAGAATCACATTTTTATCTCCCAAATAAAATACGCTAAGACACTCCTAGAAAAGTACACAATGTTAGATTATAGACCTCTTTCAACACCAATGAAGAAAGGTTTAAAACTCTCTCCATTCAAGGACTCACCTCAAGTGGATGAAGATCATTACATATAGCTCATTGGGAGTCTCATCTACTTGACCTACACCAAACTAGACATATGTTTTAGTATGAGTTATTTCTCCAAATTCATACAGTAGCCAAAGAAATGTCACTAGGTTGTAGTAAAACATGTTTTGAGATATGTCTAAGGTACATGTGAGTATGGTTTGGAATACAAGAAGAATAATTAGTTCTTCTTGTAGGATTACATTGAGTCAGATTATGTTGAGTTTGTTGACGATAGAAAATTAATGTTAGGATACATATTTCACCTTGAATCTATATCGATCCGATGGATAAGTAAAAATCAAACTGTTATCACTCTCTCATCCACTGAGGTAGAGTATCATTCTACATTTGGAGTTGCATATGAGGTGAAATGGTTACATTGCTTTCTGGCTTATATGGGCATTAGTAAAGAGAAGACACCTATACATCATTCCAATAATCAAGGTGTGTTGAAGCTTTAAATAATCTTGTTTTTCATTAAATAACAAAGAACATTGGGTTTTAATGTCACTAAATTCAAGAGCAAGTCTTAAGCTACCACATCCAGCTCTAGTACTACCCAACAAATGCATAGATAGCTGATATAATCACCAAATCCCTTGGAAAGGTGAAATTTGAGCTATTTAGGTGGTACATTTGTAAAAATAATGTAATAAAAGGTGGGAATGTTAGTGTAGATGTTTATCAATTTCATTTTTTTTGTTATTAGGTATGCTTTATCTAAGATTTATGAAATCTATTTGTCTTCTAGTTTCCTCCCTTCTTGAATAGTTACTTACCATATTTTTGGTAAATAGGTTTATATATATGCTACTCCATTAAATGAATAAATCAATAAATTTTAGTCTATGTAATAGATATATTAGTGGGATAAATTAGATTAAGTATAATTAGTTTCAACTAATATAAATATTAGTGACATTAAATGGAGTGGATTTGGATGCATACATTTTGCTCCTATTTGAAATGGAATTATGAGTGGAGAAAAGTGGAAGGAGTAATGGTTTTCTTAAATAGAAACCATGTCATGGATGGATGTTATTAGATAATGTGAGTGGATATGTCTATGATGCCCCCTTGAGGGGACATGCACAAAAGAATGAGACAAATGCAAACTCAAAAGAAGAAATGAGGGGTGGGATGTGATGGATAGATAAGGGGATGGGATGTTAGATGTGAGATAGAGGACAAAGAAGATAAAATTGAATTGATAAATGAGCTACAAATTGATCATGCTCATATCAGGTACACATGCACAATTAGTAGAGTTGGTGGGTCTCCTGGTTATCGAAACATTCCAAGGCAGAATCAACCATAATAGGATGATGATATAATATAAGGGCATAAAATTTAGATGTATCCCAACAAGGATTCATGTAAGGGAGAGATATAGGCTAGAATATGACAATGAGTAGATAAGAGTAATGATGGATGTATCTCAAAGATAAAGTTGACTAATATGATAAAGAGGATAAGAGAGAATAAATGATGTGGTGGAGTGATCAAAAGACTAGGGGATGAGGACAGATGATAGATATAGTTGTTGATATATCCTTTGGCATTGAAACATGGCCATTTATTACCTATATAGTTTGAAAAGACCTCAGGATGATGTAATTTTGACTCAAGGATTGATAGATGTAGATGATGGTAATGATGAGGAAGATTAATGATTAGAGAATGATGGGGATAAAATATTGGATGCTAGTTGGTTGGGTAATGAAAAATAGATGAATGATGAGGATGGGCATGATACAACCATCACAATTTTCATAAGGTGCATCATAGTATAAGTAATCCATTAAATATGGTACTTGGTAGTATACCCCACAATATAAGCATGACCAAGAGGACATGATGCTAAAGCGCATGGGAAAATAGTGAACTTTTTATCCTTAAGGGAATTTTTGGTGTCCTCATATCATCCTTATTCATTACCCAATAGACAAAATGACAAGATGTAAACAAAACATATGAAAAATAATACACACACACACACACACACACACACACACACACACACACACACACACACACACACACACACACACACACACACAAATGACAAAAGACATGTAAACAAGACAAATAGAATAAACAAGTAACACACATGAGTATCTATATGTAGTGTCTAAATGTATTGTCAAATGATGGGATGAGTGATTGGGTGATGGGCTGGACTAGGATGATTAAGATGTGATTTAGGACTTAGGATGGACTTGTATTTGGATATGGTGATCATGATTAGGATTATACTAAGATGGTGCTCCTAGTTTTGGATAGGGACATAGATGATGGGATAAAGTATTTGAATATTGATTTGGTCTCAAAATCAAATTAAAAATTAGAGGGCTGTGATTTAGAAAAGTGATGACCAAGGATTACCAATAAAAAAGGCCCTATAAGACTCCAATTTAGCAAAGAAACTAGGAGATGATGGTACCAAATACCTTTCATACTATCAAAGAGTGATTGGATGGGTACTAGATATGAAGAGGCAATGATAAAGATAGTGAATGGATTAATTACCTTTCATACTAAAAAATAAGTGAGTTGATGGGTGCTAGATATGAAAAGGTAACTAATAAGAAGTGATGGGTGCTAGATTAAATTCTGTGACAAGGTAATGTGTGCCAATAATAATTAGTCAAAAGGATGAGATTGAATAGATGGAGAGATTGGTGACCACTCCAATTTAATTCCAAGACTAAATTGTGGTAGCCAAAGATGGGAAGATATGAAATAGATGGAGATGGATGCGACTAGGGGATAAGGTAATAGACAATACACAATGGACTATTTTTGGCTTTTTCATCTTTTATGATTTTTAGGGTTTTTGACATATTTCAAATTTTAAGGATTTTTGGGATATGTGTGTACACTATACAAATGGGGTTACTATAAAAGGGAATATCAAGCCTATAAACTAGGTTAAGGATGGATGTAATGATGTATAAGATGATAAATAGATGGGGGTGATGTCAAAAAGGGGATGAGGATGAAGGAAAAATAGACTAGTAATTACCAATGACCACATCATGGAGGAATAAGATGATTAGTTGCTTGAATGTCCATTGGAGAGTATGCCAATGTGATTTCATAACATTACTAAAGACACCTTCTACTCCTTTATGAAAGATCAATGCTAGAATAAATGATGGAGATAATAAGATGCAGGATATGGTGGCAGATTATGAGTAGGAACAATAGATCATAAGATAATATGTATAAGGATGACATATATGGGTTATATAGACAAAGTTGACAAGGTATGAGATAAGTATGGATGGATGGATTTTCCCTCAAGTATTGAGGTTCAATGCAGATAATAGATTATTTTACCATGATGTGGGAAACCAATTTTCATCATAGTACTTTCCTAATTCACTAAAATATTGATTTTCACCTTTGAATGAATATTTTTTTTACTTTTATTGGGGATCTTAATTTATTGTATATGGGTAAGATGTAATATGCTGACATCATTATAATATTTAACAAACACTATTTCTAGGGATTTGTGATGGTGGGATCATGCCATTGCTATTGGATGTTTTGGGGTCTATGTGACCTTTGGTGATTCTTGATTATGATCCCTTTATATATCTAGACTAGGTGTCTTCATCATCCCTAAGAGAGAAATTGTTGACTCAAGAGGTGATGTGAGGTATGGATTTGATTATAAATTGATTTTGATGGATGATAGGATCAGGATAGGATGGTATGATGGGTGATGGAGGATTACAAATAGCAATCGCATACATCATTAGAGATTTGGGACGTATTTCATTTGATTAGTTCTAAGTGAAAAAACATTTAGGAGATCCAAGACACATTGAATTTGTGATTCATCTTTGATTTGATCACTTGATGAATGATCAGTTGTGCTTTTGAAAATATTTGGATTTTGACTTCACTTTGGTGCTTAATTTTGGGCTTTACCAAGGGAGATTGATTTTTGACTTGATAAATGATGATTTTGACTTTGACATTCCTCTAGTGCCTAATATTGGGTTTCACTAGGGAAACACATATTCAAACTAGGTTGATGATTATAATCTTCTTTATTTTAACTGCAAGAATCAAGGATGACTTGATTATGATTTATGACTTTTAGAATGTGGTTTTGGACCTTTGTGCTTGTGGCACACATTATATTACTTCAAGAAGGCTCCAATAATATATGTTCTTATTTATCCTTATGGAGGGAGGTGATTAAATGATCATCGATAGGAAAAAATGGGTCTATGATGGATGAAGGTGGTGGAGATGGTGTGATGAAATCAATGAGTGGCGATGGGTTATAATGGTCCTTATATGGGTTCTTAGGAATCCTAATTTTGACATCCAATAAATTATACTCAAGATCAGTAAAAGGATCATTGAGAATAGCTATAGTAGATGAATCCAAACTAAGATCAAATTCACTTTAATAATCTTTTATATATAAAGATTCAAAGAAATCTATTATGAATTGATCATCTTGAGTGGGATCAAAATATATTCCTAATATATAGGTGGTATTTGGATCATGAGTATCCTAAAAAAAGAGGCATAATTAGTATCTACTATAATATCAATGTTGGATGATGATTCTAATGAGGAATTTGATTCAAATATAAGTGTTAAATATGATATTAATGTATATATGACTTCTGATGCTAACTTTGATGTGAAAGATGCAATGCTACTAGTAGAAGGTTCATTGTCCACAATTGAGCTCTCAATAAGGGGTATTAGATATGATGGAGAGGGGGTTCATGAGATATGCAAAGTTTAGGCTCATGTGGAGTAGAATCAACTTTGATGGAGGATTTTTCGAAGATGGGGCGATCATGTAAGATAGATATGGAGTCTTGACCATGGTTTTGAAAAGGAAGCACTTGATCATGATTGGGTAGGGGATCTTGGAATTCCTTTTCTTATTCACCCAAGGATATAAATTGATCTAGTTTATCCTCAATTACAATGTCACCATGGTTGATGAGGTCTTAAACATAGTATTAGAAAGGTTGACATTGATTAATAGTATACCCCCCTGTTTGATGATATACGTATTATCAATTTTATTTATATATTTCATATGGGTGGATAGACCATCATGTTGGTAAGGAATAGTTATTGGAAAAGGGATTCTAAGGACATAGGGAGCAAAGTATAAGGACCCACTTCATTTTATGACTTTGATGTGGAAGCATTAGATTAATGTTCAGATGATTGTTGACACAATAGGGTAGGAGTTGAGTTGGATAATATTAGATCCCATTTAATATTATAGGAAAGGGTAGATGATTGGATATGACTAGTGGATGGAGGATTAGTATGGGCCTCACATGTAGGGGCTTAGATAGGAGGTGCAATGAGTTGAAGGGGATCAACACCTTTGGGAAGTAGAACACCTATCATAATAAACATCAAGAGGATGTCATCCTTGTGGGAAGATATGTATTTTTATATGACCATGAGGTTTATCTCCATAGTGATGGTTGAGGAGTGATAGATGATTGATGTAGGATAAGGATTAGATGGGGTTTTTGAAAAAAAATGGTTGAAAGAACTGAGCTAGTATGATTGGATAATAATGGACAAATGGATAATAAGATCAAATTTTAGATTGATAGTATAATAGGTGATAACAACCTATCAATAATGTCTAGTTTTCAAGCTATCAAAAGGATTAGATATTTGATAGGTGCCTAAATTCAAACTAGGAAGGCAATGAGAGATGGGTGCTAATTATTAGTAGGCAAGATTTAAATAGAGATTATTAGATTAATTATTGATGGGTTGATAGATTTGAAATTGATGAAATGATAAGATGTAAGCAAGATATTGACTACGTATGTGATTTGACCAAATAATGAATGATAGTGAAATAGAATGATAGGATGATGTGGATAAATAAGAAGACTAGATCAATACCTTGGACTAATTTTTCTCAGGATGGGATAGGATAATTTATTTTGATAAAGCTGATATAATAATAGATAAGGATTAGTATGATAGGTGATGACAAAATGATTAAATATAATCATAGGGTTGGTTTAGACCCATTTATGACCTAAAGAGATAACAAGAATAAGATAGGACAAGGATAAACTAAATGGGTGATAAAGGTAAGGTCAATATAAATGATTGGATATGGACTTAGGATAAGATATGGATGAGGAGACTAGGATAGAATATTATTATAATTATGTACAAGAGAAATAAATCATATACAAGGGGATGATGATATATAGGATGATTCGGGTGTGATGATGGGTGAGTCTAGTGATAGGATGTGACTAGAAGGATGTACAAAGAATAATATTTAGAATGGGAGGAAGAGATAAGGACATACAAAATAAAAAAATGATGTTCAAGGGGATAATGACAAGGATGTACTATATGTGATTGGGATATAGTCAATGATGAGTGGATATAACTAGGATATGATTAAAATAAGGTGGAAGATGGGATAAATATATACAAAGGTGATGATGAGATAAGGACAAGATGACGGGCTATGAGCAATGATGAGATATGATAATATGGGGGTGATTAGATTAGGATGGGATAAAGTCAAGATGAGATAGGGATAAGGATATACAAAGATAATATGGACAATATGATGATGACAAAGATGATATTTACAAAAAGATGAGGATGAGGTAAGAATTTACAATATGATTTTATGCAAGACCTATATAGGCATATATAGGTTGGGGTGAAGGTTGATTCAACTAAAAAAATAAAATGTCTTAACACAATACTCAAACAACACACATAATCACAAATACTAAATTAGTCAATGATAAGGGTGCGTAACTCGATCCCCACACCATCGAATGGATTCATACGTTAGGCCATAGGTCAGTGACCCATTACATAATATACCAAACCGTCTCAACCTTGCTTTCACATGATGGCTACTTCAGAGTTGATATTGACTCCTATAGTTTTACACCTATTACAACTAAAGGATCTTAATCTAGGTATACACAAATGTTTTTATGTACTTCCCCTATATATACGAAGGAATAATGGGGCCCAAGTCAGTATAAGATGATGTCTGACCACTCAGTTTATTGGATCTTAACCACCCCTCACTCAATAAAACCGTTTATAGGAAATTTTGCTTAGGCATGTAATGATAAATCTCTTAATTATTAGACTCCACCAGAATATATAGTTTGGACTAGTCCATGGTGGTGAAATCCATAGTCACTAGCCCCCTCAAAAGGAAAAAGGGATATAAGGTTTATAGGTTGTTTTTGACCCCCTAGTTATTACCACAAGGATGCAAGGTAGAGAGAATACACCAACCTTAGCCCTCAATATACAAATAGGTAGATAAAAGATTAATTAACTGATTAGATTAATATGTGTGATATATTTAGAACATGAAACATAAAAAAATAAAAGATAATGAGATGTATATAAGATAAGACAAAATGATCAAAATGATTTAAAATTAATTTTTAAAGTGTCAAAAATGAGTCTTTAATATGTGGCATACAAACAAGGGTTATTAGTTTGAGTTTAGCACTCAAAAAGAGGTAATCTACAAGACAAGGATTAATAGTTTGGTTTAACAATCTTGAGGGGTAACCTGCAAGTCAAAACATTAGACCAAAATATATCCCACAAAAGGATGATGTTAGATAAAACAAAATAGCCTCTAGATTTACCCCTACAAGAAATAATATGAAATTCCATAGACCTTAAGAAAAATAACCTAAAAAAATTATGATTTGGAGCTATAACCCCTTTGGGGTGAGTAGGCCACAACGTGGGGGTCTAAGGGTGGTAGCTCCCAGAGGGGTCAAGGGGTAGTGCCCCTTATAGGGTTTGGGGGTGTATCCCCTAACACCAATGGAGATTTGGGACTTGTGAGAGGTTTGGAATGACTTCAAATTTACCAAAAATGACTCCAAAAAATACACTCAAAAGGAAAATTTTGAAAGCAAAGTTTGATGCATAATCACAGCTAAAAAGTGCAAAATTGCAACCAAAGAGTACAAATTTTCAACTCTAAGGCAAAATAATAGATTGTGGATTCTAATTTTATACTGGTTAGTTAACCACAATGGTCATCTGTAAAACCATAATAAGGATTGTAAAATCGTAACTTAGTATGAAAAAATCACTATTTTCTATATATCGATAGTTATGGTTTTGTTATAAATGGCAAAACCTCTAGATTTAGATTTTTGACATAGACATAGGCCTATGTAGGTGTGAAAAATTATTCAAAAAGTCTAAGAATATTTAATTAAAGGTGATCAGATAGATTAGAGACCGTTTTAGGATATATTAAAATTTTACAAGTAGATACTTAGATTTTCATTAAAATGACCACAAATTTTGATTAATTAGAAAATGTTCTAATTAAATATCTACCATATAGAACATATTTATGACTATCAATAGGTAGAATTAATTAAAAATGATAAAATTGATGGATTTGACAAAATTGCTATTAGAAATACAATACCACTACTTCACATGGAAAATGTGGAACTCTAGATTGTTAAAATATGTGGTTATGTGGAATGTTAGCAAAAGGCTAAGGATAACATTTTATCTTTAGATAATTCTCATTCCCTATCTTTATCCTGACCCTATACACACACATAATTGAATATACAAAGATGAAATATTTTTTATGTAGTTACCCAAAATAGATACCATTGGGATACAAATAGAAAAGAAAAATGTTATATCTTTGATTATGTGAGAATAAGTCCCTACCAAATAAAAAAGTCAGAGTGAATCTTAAAAATTAATTGTCAAATGTTAGTGGTTTCATGAAACCCTACAAATTCAAAACATAACATAATAAAACCATAACTACTAGGGAAAATTCATGATTTTGTCAAAAGATATGAATCTTTAAAATAGACCTTTAGTAGCTAGGCAAAATCATAGGTGTTGACCAATTTTTGCCCATAGCAAAATTTCATTCACCTTCTCCCCTTGCTATTTGAAAACAATTATTTCTAGGTTACACAGTCCAATGGCCTTGTTCCAGCTCAGTTCAACACTTTGGTCATAGACCCGGTTCTTTGGTTTGGCATCTAGTTAATTGTTTCGGCCTTAGTCCAAGTTCAAACACTTTAAGCATAACATGCGCTTCAAGTAAGAATTCGGGTTCAGTCCAAAGTTCAGTTCAAAGTCCATTTTGATTTAAAATTGACTAAGCCCCACATATATAAAAGGCTTTAGGCAAAAGGAAAGGGTAGTCTTCAGGTCAAAAGCCCTTTCAGAGGGCAAGCTCTTAACATTTGCATGGAAGGAATTTGGGTGCGCTTCAAATACAATACAAAGCCCGGGGAAATAGTCTAAGCCAAACGTGACCCGTGAGGGTGTGCCAAGGAAAAGACAAAGGAAGGGAAGCCACAGATGACTGCCAGCATGGACCCGACTGCCAACGTGGACCCAAAGACAAAGCAAAGGACATGGGGACATCCCAGGGCACGTCAAACTTAATGAAATGGTTTAGCCGTTGGGTTTTAAAATATGGCAAGTGCCAAACATGGACAAGGAAGAGCTTGGAATGTAGCGACCCACCAGTATGTTTGCCCAAGGAGCCAAGTGGCCAGAAAAGACAAATTCCAAGTGACAAGAGGAATGATGAGGCATGGAGTAGTCAAGCAATCCAAGTGACATAAACAGGGTAATTTATTGCCTGACAGCATGGAAGATAAACAAGCAAAGCGACAAGTAAAGAATGAGTAATAAATTAGTCCAAGTGGTGCCATTTGGGAAGTGACTTCAGTAGGTGGAGCAGTCCCTATGAATTTATCATGAAAGGCACAAACAGTTGAGATAAGATCAGTTTTCCTCCATTTTTTATTAAATGGATTGATAAACTATGTAAGTCATCAAAAAGAGGACAGCTTTCGAGCAGACAAAAAGGTGTAGTCCATTTAATATTTTGAGTGACTTGTTCTTTTCATGAAGGGACGTGTATGCCACTTTTAATAAAAGAGCACCAAATGAGCCTCTTAGATTTTCCATATATATTGTGAACTTGGTCATTTTGTAATCATCTTTTCACAATTTTAGCCAGGCGCCGCCCTACTAAAATTTCTACATGGATTGAATAAAATGCAGTTTTTTACCTCTATTTGGATAGATTTGTAGAGTATGCCTTGAATGTTGGTCTGTGTCCAGTCATTGTTTCTTGATGCTCTCACAGGTTTAACACCAGCAAACCTGTGATCTACAAAGTGCCACTGTCTACTGCTATCAGGAGTAGAGTTCTATTTTAGAGGTATAGGACAGGAAAGGTCACTTACAGTATGTATTCAATGGCATCTTGGTGAGTCCCTGTTCCTGTGTTTTCCATAAGAACCTCCCTGTCATTTCTAGCAACCTGGTCTTTTCTGCCAAATCTGAGTGTATGTATTTTTTTGTTTGATCCTGAGTGTGGAGGTGGGAAGGTCATTTCATTTTTGGTGTATCACCTCTTTAGAGTAGGCTGTTTGTTTTCCTATATTTTCTTCTCCCTTTTCATCCCCCCAGTTTATATCGCTGTATATAGCTGTATATACCTATATTTTACACTGCCTGAAATAAACACGATGCATCAAAGGGAGCTAGCCCTTATCTAGAGACTCTCTGCTCCTACTTTGCCATCCCATAGGCGAGAGAGGAGTTTCCATGTTATGAGGAGAAGGTTGGAGCTAGGCCTCCTTGCCTCGAGTGCAATCTCTAGCATCAATAGTTTTGGCACGCTAGGTGGGACCACAAGCTTTTTAAATGTAGTAGATTTTTAGGATTGATGTTGGTCCTATTACAACAAATCAATTTCTTCAACATCTGGTGACTCCAAGTTAAATCAACTGGTTAAGCAGTTCTGGTACCATACCATCAAGAAACAACATTCTAGTATGTATAATCCCATCATTTTAAGCAATGAACTCTGTTGTTTTCGGCTAGCATGGCTATGATCCTTACTAGCCTTAAGGTGATCCCTATCATGCCCAATATGGCCAGTCTCAACCCTGCCAAAAACTATATCACCCTTGTGTTCAGTCTTCTTAGTATGTCACTTCTCCCACTCAACCCAATCTTTTTGCCAATCAACCAGTTTCTGCCTTCAAGCGAGCACTGTTGGGATACAACAAATATGTAATTGATCTTAACACCAGAAAGGGGTACAACCAAGATATTCCTGATCATATCATCCATCAAGTAAGGAATGCGTTGGATCAGGTTAAGAAAGAATGGGCTCCTATTGAAAGAGTGAATTGGCACAGGGTTTCAAATGAGATGCTGGATGTGAGCAGTTTAATTGCATCTATGGAGGAGAAGCTGAGTGTACATGAGAGGCAGCCTTACCAAGTCTATCAACCTGCATACTTACTACCCAAAGCGGCATATCAGTCATATGTAGCCCTTGTTCTTGAGCCAAGTCGACCCTGTCAAAGTCCTTTCCCCAATTATGTTGAGGAGAATTATGAAATGGTAAATCTTGTGTTTAAGGATAATCTGGATAGACAAATCGAGTTGGCAAACCTTTAGATGCAGTAGTCCATTTTGATAGCAAGGGAATTAGAGTCTAAATCTTTGTTGCCCTCTCACATTATGGCCCTATCACCTCTAAAGGAGATGTCCAGTCTGAGTTTCTTGAGCTGGAATCAAGGATTGAGTCACAAAACAACAAGGGGGTGAAAGACATTATCCAAGAGTGTGAGGTACAAGATGAGGTTAGTCCTTTTCAAGTTCCTCCCACCCTTCCTCAAGAAGCTCCTTGCATTTCACAACAATTTTCATGCACTCCCCGTCTCTATGGTGTTTCCCATGAGCTCCAAGAAGTACAAGGTGAGGATTATCTTGCTAAGCGGGTTGAGGAATTGGAAGCTAGGATGAGACTGCTTAGAGAAAGAATGATGGAACATTCAGACCCTGTAGAGGAGCCGACGCCAAAAGACACCCCTTCCACCAATCCACAAGCTAATTTCAATATTGACGAAGTGTTGGTAAAGTGGAGGGACGAAAATCAAGAAAATTTAGCCCAAAGTCTCCCCTCTCCTATTCTATAGAAAACTCCCTCTTGCATGCCGAATCCTTTCTATCATATGGCCCTTACTCATTCTGACTCATCTAATGCATCAATCGATCCTACCCTCAATCCCATGTGCCTAGCTTTTCAGCATGCCTCTTCTCGAACAGCTCTTCCTGTATAGGAGCAAACCCTCCCAAATCCTCCCCAACCTCTTCAAATCTTTCAACATGATCTCCCATTTCCAAATTGGAAGAAGGAACACCATGAACCAGCTCAGGACCTAGAGAATGATAAAGTTGCTACCTGTTCACAGAAGCATGATTCCAATCCCAATATCATGAGCTGGAAGCAAATAGTGGAATCTTGGGGTGGAAAGGAGGAAGAAGGGAAAGGTTTTGCTCAAAACTTTGAAGAAGATGGGGCTGCTCCTGCTCTTGATGATGATTGTGACTTTTGGGAAAGGCTTTTCCAGGAAGATATGGCTAGGTAGATTGCAGAATTGGAATCCAAGGAGAGATTCCTCAGCTAGTGTGTCGTGGATGGTTCAGACCCAACAACACATTCCATGTCTGAACACACCCCACCTACACATCCCCAAGAGAACTACCAGGCCATGCCTTATATAGGTGAAGTGCTGACCAAATGGAAAGAGGAGAATCATTTGATTCTAGTTCAGGGACTACCTCCTCTTTCACATGAGTTCATCCATTAGTGTTCCACTTCACCCCTTCTTGAGGAGGAGCCTGTCTTGAGGGAAGCAAGCGAAGAGGAGTATGCTCAGTTCATGACTAATCAGGGAGACTCCATGAGTGCGGATGAGGAGGAGATCACTTTAGGTGACATGGAGGAGCATGGAAAATCCCTTGTTCATGCTTTGAATGATTTGTTTGAGGTCATCAGGGTAGGCTACATTATTCTTCAAGGAGGCTATGAGCTGGATAAGAGCAAAGAAGATAGCATTGGGGTTCTAACAAGTATGCAAAGAGGCTATAGTTTTTTAGATTTACCCCTTAAGGAGGTTGGTGAATTTGAAGATTTCTTCTTTGAAATCATCAAGGAAGATGGCCATACCATGGAACCCAAGCATGAGGCAGAGGAGAGCAAGCCATTCAAGGGTGCGTATTAAGGGGCTTATGGTGATGAGCCAGTAGCAATTGAATTCTTGATGGGATGCACCAACTTGAAGGACCAGCAGGAGGCAAGCTTCCAAGAACAAACAAAGTATATATATGTTGGGAGTATGTTTGAATCTGATCCACTCGGCTTCCAACGAACTCAGGTGACAAGCAATAAGAGCAAGTCGCCATTTCTCTTTTTCATTCAACTACTTGCCTGGTGCCATAAGTCTTTTTACCAGGAAGGGGACTTAAGAAGTTTTCCATTTGATCCAGGAGGGAATTAAGGATTCCTGGTTAGATGTATATAATAGTTTACTTTTAGTTGTTTTTCTTATTTCCCCTAAGTGCAGTTGCACAGGGAGTGTTTTTGCCTTGTGTTTCCCTTCACTTGGGGGTAAAGGCTTCATATTTGATTCTCAAATCTTTTGTGTTGTTGATAATTATTTCATAGCTGCTACTGACTCCACGCCCAATGGATTTTCAAGGCAACTGGGTTCTAAGCACGACAGACATGCTTTCCCTGTGAGTCACCATCTGTTGACCAATTTTTGTCCACAGTAAAATTTTGGTCACCTTCTCCCCTTGCTATTTGAAAACAATCATTTCTAGGTTACACAGTCCAATGGCCTTGTTCCAGCTCAGTTCAACACTTTGGTCATAGACCCAGTTCTTTGGTTCGGCATCTAGTTAATTATTTTGGCCTTACTCCAAGTTCAAACACTTAAAGCATAACAGGTGCTTCAAGGAAGAATTCGGGTTCAGTTCAATGTTTAGTTCAAAGTCCATTTTGATTTAAAATTGACTAAGCCTCGCATATATAAAAGGCTTTAGGCAAAAGGAAAGGGCAGTCTTCAGGTCAAAAGCCTTTTAAGAGGGAAAGCTCTTAACATTTGCATGGAAGGAATTCGGGCGCACTTCAAATACAATACAAAGCCCAGGGAAATAGTCTAAGCCAAACGCGACCCGAGAGGGTGTGCCAAGGAAAAGACAAAGGAAGGGAAGCCACAGATGATTGCCACCATGGACCCGAATACCAACGTGAACCCAAAGACAAAGCGAAGGACACGGGGATGTCTTAGGGCATGTCAAACTTAATGAAATGGTTTAGCCATTGGATTTTAAAATATGAGAAGCACCAAACATGGACAAGGAAGAGCTTAGAATGTAGCGACCCGCCAGTATGTTTGCCCAAGGAGCCAAGTGGCCAGAAAAGACAAATTCCAAGTGACAAGATGAATGACGAGGCATGGAGCAGTCAAGTAGTCCAAGTGGCATAAACAGGGTAATTTATTGCCTAACAGTGTGGACGATAAACAAGCAAAGTGACAAGCAAAGAATGAGTAAGCAATTAGTCCAAGTGGCACCATTTGGGAAGTGACTTCAGTAGGTGGAGCAATCCCTGCGAATTTATCATGAAAGGCACAAACAGTTGAGATAAGATTGATTTTCCTCCTTTTTTATTAAATGGATTGATAAACTGTGTAAGTCATCAAAAAGAGGACGGTTTTTGAGCAGACAAAAAGGTGCAGTCCATTTAATATTTTGAGCAACTTGTTCTTTTCATGAAGGGACATGTATGACACTTGTAACAAAAGAGCACCAAATGAGCCTCTTAGATTTTCCATATATATTGTGAACTTGGTCATTTTGTAATCATCTTTTCACGGTTTTAGCTAGGCACCGCCCTGCTAAAATTTCTGCCTAGATTGAATAAAATGTAGTTTATTTACCTCTATTTGGATAGGTTTTCAAAGTATGCCTTGAATGTTAGTCTGTGTCCAGTCATTATTTCTTGATGCTCTCACATGTTCAACACCAGCAAACCTGTGATCTGCAAAGCGCCATTGTCTGCTGCTGCCAGGAGTAGAGTTCTAGTTTAGAGGTATAGGACAGGAGAGGTCACTTATAGTATGTATTCTATAACATCTTGGTGAGTCCCTATTCCTGTGTTTTGCATAAGAACCTCCCTGTCATTTCCAGCGACCTGGTCTTTTCTGCCAAATCTGAGTGTATGTATGTTCTTGTTTAATCCTGAGTGTGGAGGTGGGAAGGTCATTTCATTTTTGGTGTATCACCTCTTTAGAGTAGGCTGTTTGTTTTCCTGTATTTTCTTCTCCCTTTTCATCCCCCCAATTTATATAGTTATATATAGCTGTATATACCTATATTTTTCACTGTCTGAAACAAACACGATGCATCAAAGGGAGCTAGCCCTTATCTAGAGACTCTCCTCTCCTACTTCGCCATCCCACAGGTGAGAGAGGAGTTTCCATGTTGCGAGGAGAAGGCAGGAGCTAGTCCTCCTTGCCCTGGGTGCAATCTCCAGCGTCAACAATAGGTTTATATGAAAAGTCACAACACTCTAGACAAGGTCATAATATTCAAGTCACGATATTGTCAAAAGCTTAAAAACCTACATGGTCATAGGAAATGATTAGCTTATAAGTTAAATGTTTGGCAGAAAATCACAACTTAAGGATAGAATCGGGACATTAAAATCATGAATACTATAGCAATATCATAACTTAGAATTATGCATGCAAAATTTCAAAGTTGTAATATTTTTATTTGACCAATTGACCCTATAATCCTCCAAAAATAGTTACAACAAACATAATGACTAAAGTAGGAGTAAGGTCCCACCATGGTTGTTAAAATGTAGCCTAAAATTCGAGCTTATGGATTAAACAATCTAATTTAATCACTCAAACTTCAAACCACTAAGTAGAATGATAGAAACGTTAGAATTCAATGCAAATTGATGAATGAACAGTTCAAAATAGTATTATAATATTATAGATAAGTGATCTACACCATGATTAAATAAAATAAAAGACAACAAGGATTGGGATTACCTTGACTCAAATTTTTGACATGAATGCTTGATCAAGGATGTTTGATGCTTATTATTGAAGGAATATATTGACATGGATTAGATATGAATGTTTTAAGTTGGCTCCAATTGAAGAGTGCAGTGGTTTAAATATAAAGCGAAAGGAAAGATCAAGGGTTCAAACTCAAAGTTGGTTTGTGTAGTTGGTTCAAATTTCTTAGAAGCCTCTAGATTTAGGAGCTTCTAGAGAGGAGGGGTGAGAATAGAGAGGATTCTAGAATCCTCTAATTCTAAAATCTTATTAAGGATTAATGAGGGTTATATAGGGGATTATATAGGTATTAGGTGGTTGATTAGGGATTATAGGTGTAAGAGAGCCTAGCAATAGGATAATGGGTGGGTCATTGAGAATTTAAAATTCCCAAATAATAGGTAAGTCAGATTAGGATGTCATAATAGGGATTTACAATAAATTAACTGATTGGTGGGTATGGATAAGGTTAGTAGAGGAAGAATACTAGAAAGGGGATATTAGATAAATGACTAGAAAATGAGATATATTAGTGGGATAAATTTGATTAAGTAGAATCAGTGTTGACTAATAAAAATATTAGTGACATTAAACACAGTGAACAGATTTGGATTCACACAATATGGTTTGTGTAAGCCCTAAAATTTCAAATTTAGAGGGATTAGTGATCAAATTCATGTTTAATTTGGGCAAGGAGAATTATATGGTGGTCAAGTGGATCTTAAAGTATTTACATGGGAGTTATTAATATGAAATTTTCTATCATTGTAAACTTTGTGAAATAAATAACTTTAATTTATATGTATTTTAATATTTTGGGTGGGATATAAATATTTATTTCCAGAGATACTTAAGTGTGTAGGTGTTTAAATTTTTTGTTGGAGATGTAAGTTAGATGATAAAATGATAAAATAAAGTGTTGTGATATCCATAAAAAAATATTACAACTCATCCTCTCATGCAAGCAAGGAATATGTATAGATCAAAAGGTTGTGTTTTATTATCGGGTTCACTCAAAAAGATGTAAGGGTAAATTATTATAGTCAAATCATAATATGTATAGCAAAGAATCATTAGTATCATTCTTAGATGGATCACATTATTATGTGATATCATTTTCTAATTAATTTATAGAAGAGATAAATATACATCTAGATAATGTAGATAAAGATTATTTTTCTTAGATTCATTGACTAAGTTAGTGAGCATTAAGAAGTTCTCTTGGTTTATGAAAAATAAGGTATTCATGTAAAAAGGTTTTTAGGAATGGATACAAGCACCTTTATGTCATGTTCAATGAGGGTGATATTAGGCATAAAGTTTCAACTTTGCATGGATCTATGTAATGGTAATTACACACAAGGGTGGTGTTGTGAAATGTTTTGTATAAGTTCATTGCACAAGTAGAGATAGAATCAATTGATTACATGGAGAATGTATATATAAATTTTAATAGGTTTTTTAAAGTGCATGAATGATGATATGGATGTGCAAGTTATTATACATGGTTCCATTCCACTATGAAAGTTTGTAATGTTGGGTATATTTTTTGAGTGAAAGTAAGGTGATGCAAGGATATATGTAACATGCCAGGTAATAGAGGTTAGCTTAAGGAATTATGATACACTTTTTGGTGTCTCTATTAGACTAAAAAAGTGTGTTAAATGTATTGGTTGCATAAATACCTGTATTTTTTTAGAAATTTGACACAATGATCACTTTTATCAATAGTTAGCAACTACATATTCCCATGCTATGTAGGCATTACAATGTGATGTGACAAAAATAGGTATTTTTATTCTTAGAGAGAGCATGATGTTTGAGAATCATGTGAGTAACTCATACGCAATTAAGTATACATAGTATGTGCAATTAATTACATGAATCTTGAATACACACAGTCAAGTGTGTCAATTTTAATATCAAAACAGTGATGTATGAATACTACAAAACCTCAGAACTTGTTGTAGCATTGAAAACACATTTAGGTTATGTTATAATAAATAAGTTTATTGTACTAGAGTTTTTAACCAAAAATGTTTCCTAAGTGAAATATTCCATGTTTTGCATGCTTGATAATTCTTTTTTTTTAATATTCATCAACATACATCTCCTTTATATTAGTTTATAGTTCATAAGATTTACTTCCCATAATGTCAAAGCAATATTGTGAAGAATTATTATGGATAAATAAATGGTGTTAATAATGATAGTGCAAATAATGATGATGTCAAAAACAATAAAAGTGATGATGAATTCATTCAAGTGTTATCACAATCATGAAAACTAACCAAAAATGAAAAAATAAATGACGTGCATCTCTGTACAACCATGAAACACATGTCTACAAGGAAAAACTAGTTTTTATATCTAAAATAACATAATGGAATAATTGAATTGGATAAAATTCCTCTTTATACATATGAGTTAATGGTGTTGTTCCTCTCACTTAGAACATAAAAAATGTGAAATCTATGTTTTGGTGTTCCTTCCTTTAAAATCTCTTGCGTGTGAGTCAAATACTTGATAACAATATAAAATTTTAGAATGAAAGGTTCCTATTAATTTTTGATTGAAGATAAGTCCCATATATATTTTAAGAGTCAAGGAAAGGAGGGATGTACATATTCAACATTATAGCTACACAAAGACACCTCATATTATTTCTAAGGTGAATAAGTTCACTAGGGCATTGATAGAATAAGAAATTGAGTTTATCATACCAAATCAAGTAATGTAATAAATTTAGTGTAAAAATATGGTCCATGGGATACCAATGGTAAGAAAAACATAAAATTTTACTTAGCTATGTTTTTCATTAGTAAGAAACACAGTTTTAAATTTGACAGTGGCTAGTCAAATTGAACCAAGGTTGTCCTTGACTTATCTCATAGAAATATATGTATGGAATATCTTAAAAAAATATCTCTCTAATACTTTCAAGGTTAAAATTAATAAATACACTCTTTGTCCCATCAAAAACCTCCAAAAATTTCAATAGGGGGATAATATATCAAAGGGTTTTGTCAATAAATACATGGAAAAATAACCTCCACTTATGCTTCATGACAATATTGAGCTAAAAAAATAAATAACCAAATCATCCAAGTGATTATGTCCTACATGTTGAAGGAAATGAACATATATGATTTTTAAATGTTTGAAGAGATAAATACATCAATGTATTCGCTCAATAAAGAATTAAAAAAATCATTGAATGACAACACACTTTAAGAAGCATGTTCAAGAAAGAAACCTACAAGAAGGATATCATAGTTTCTAGGAGCACAACCAATGCCCATATTTTGAAAAATAAGGGAAATAATGTTGATTAAATGAATGTAAAGTGTATCTTTAGACTAGGTATAATAATATATATAAATCCTAAGTTGTCTAGCTAATCATACAAGAATAATATAAACACAAGAAAAACCTTGTTCTTTGATGAATTTACACATACATAACTATTTAAAATTATTCTCGATGATGATATCTAACACAATGATATAAAACTTGTTGAAGATATAATCAAGGAATAAATTTTGAAGAACAGGAAGCTAATTTGATTATAGGATTTGACGTTCACAAAAGTCTACTTTCAAAGTCCAAAAAAATATAAATGATGGTCTGCTCAAAATGAAATAAAATCTACTAAACCTCCTAAAATTTATGAATCAATAATAATTTGACAATAATCTTGAAAGGTATGATAAAATATGGAATGACCACTAATAAATAAATGCATCACCTTAAGATGTTAACATGCGTCAATAGTCTTTATATTATCCATCTTGATGTACATTACTATTTGTTTCATTTGTATGTTTGAGGGTGTTTTCATTTAAATCCCTTGGTTGTTTTCTAGATACTTTTGGGCTATTTTAGTCCTTAGGTTTGCCTTGCTTTATTTTCTATTTTATGTGGTTTCAGGGCACTATTTGGCCTTGTCCTATTGGATTGTGTTCTAGGGTCATGGGTTATAGTCTAAAAATATATATTTAACCTTAATAAATAAACATGGAATTGACTCTCACAATGTTTCATTCCTCTTAACTAAATTCAGATAGATAATTTTTATATTGAGAAGAAAAGACTAAATTAATGTAACAAGATTATGATGCTATAATCGATAATCAAAATTGGGAACTAATCTATCTAACCAATACGAGCCCATTGTATGCAAATTACTATTTCTAACAAAATATAAATAAAATTAAACCATTTAAAAATAAAATGCATGTTTGGTTTGAAAATGTTAAATTAAAATAAAATAAATTTATTATTAGGGGAGTTTTGAACCAACAATAAAGATGAAAACCATTAGACTTATGTAATCACTTTCAACTAGATTTGGATTGCACATCCATTCAATGAATATGAAAATTTATTTTTATTAATGGGTATCTCCAAAAGGTAGTGTATAAGAGGAAACTACTTGAAGTATTTTAACCTCAAGGTAAAGAACATGTATAAAATATTTTGATTCATAAAGTCATTGTATGGGTTGAAATAAAAATATCTTATGTCGTACATCAATATTTATGAACACCTACTCAAACATAGTTATATCGAATCCTTTCAGATTACAACATTTGCATCTAAAGGGAACATATAGATATTATTATCTTGATTATGTATGTTTATAATCTTGTGAACCTGGGAATAGTGAGGAGTTAATATAATAAATTAAAGAGTATTTTTACAAGTGATTTTAGATTATGGATCATGGATTACTATAATATTTCTTTGGCCTTGAACTATGGAAAATAAATAATCTTGTTTTTAATTTCTCAAGTAAATGTTGAAAAGGATCTGATTTTAAAATATGGGAGGACCAATTATAAAAAAATAACAACACCCATGGTATTGCAATTCAAACTTTCCAATGATGATGCATCTCTAAAGGTAAATGAACCCCTATATAGACAATTTATTGGGATCCTCATTAATGTTACAAATACTATACTAGACATAGGATATTTAGTGAGGTATCTCTTGAGGTTTATGACAAAGCTTAGTCAAACATAATGGAAAAAAACTAAATTTGGGATAATATATGTGGTTGGTACTCTAAACATTGGACTAGAGTTTAATAAGAATGACAACATCTTCTATAGTCACTTAGAAGATAACTAGGAAGGATCCATTGATGACCCAAAGTTGACAATTAGGTGTGTTTATCACATGGGCTCGGTATTAATTCTGTACATAATTAATAAGTATACTAATGTGTTCATTTACTCCACTCATGTGGAGTAAAAAGGGACATAAGTAGTTGTTTGTGATGATATCCATATATGTTGAATTCTAAGTGATATGGATATTACCTAAACTAACAAACAATAATTTACTATAATAATTAAAGTGTCTTAAAACTGGTAGAGAATTATATCATGAACAATCCAAACATATAAAGGATCATTACCACTTCATCAAAGAGAAGTTGAAAAATAATGAAATACTAATGTCATTTATTCCTAATCATAAACAAATTGTGGATGGATTTACAAAGTCCATTAAAAATATGTAGTTTTTTAAATATGTCTTATTAGAAATATTGGAATATCTCATTAGATTTTAGTTATTAATAGTTAGTTATTTAATTTTTAGGAATTGTTTTAATAAATATCCCTTAGATACAGATCTACAAATTTAATACAATAAGATTTATATTGTTTACTATTTTTTATCTATCATAAATGGCCATGAAGCCATGAACCCAAGTGAATGTTGCCTCTAAATTATTCAAAATATTGTGAAACTCAAATCTATGTTAAGAATTGCCAAGGATAGTCCTACTAGATATGTGACAACAAATTTAAATTTTGGACCCTTTCATGGCATAGTTTATAGTCCACTTTTACAAGGGTTTTGGGGGTAGAGGGGGATGAATGGGGAAGTTAGGGGGTCAATTTCCCCCCAAAATTTATGTATGGGGGTCTACGAGGTGTCATTTTATAGAAAGACAAATTCCACCAAATACTATGTTTAGAATAAAATTCCTAATGGCATTTTTCCACTTTATTTTTAGGAGGAATCTTGACAATGCTTTGTTAATTAGGCATATTTATCTTTGTATAATTTTCATGTAGTCTACACATATTATTTTCCCATGTAATATTTTAATCATGTAATTAATAAATATTGATATCTTTCACCGTCGATGTTTTCTTAGCTTGCTAAGGTTTTAACATGTAAATCATGTGTTTTGTCTCATACATGTTCAGAGTTTATTTATTTCATTATCTTTGTAATAATGTTATATTTTTGTACATATTTATAGAGTGCATGATTTTATAATAGTGATATTAGAATTAGGTTACTCTTATTATGTAGTAATTATGTTATAGATTTGGTGTTTTTTTATGTAGCCTCAAATGAAAAAAGTTATAAATATAAAGTTTGAGGTAGATAAGTTTAATTGAAATAACAAATTTGAGTTGTGGAAACTCAAACCACCTAATGAGTTGGTGCAATAGGGGATGCACAAATCCCTGTACATAAAGGCAAATAAACTTATGATTATGAATGACTATGAATAGTAAGAACTTGTTACAAAATGTCTCAGTACGATACAATTATGTTTACCAGATGAAGTTCTTTTCAACATAGATGGATAAAAGACTCTTACATGCTTATTGCAAGAATTAGAAGCCTTGTAAATGATGAAATCCTTAACAAATCATTTTTATTTGAAGAGACATCTATATACATTACAAATGAAATAAGGTATAAAAATTATTGGTGATTTAAATATTTGAAATACTCTATTATGTTAGTTGTCTATTAGTGGTGTTGAAGTCGATGAGGAAGACAAGAAATACACTCCCCTTTAATGCTAAGTGGGGAAAAATTACATAGTCACTTTAAAAAGAAAAAAATATATACTATGAATATAAATGAAGGATTTAAAAATATTCATCATGCTAAACATCACCTTTTAAAATAAAAGTAATTATAATCTATAAATTACTCAAAATTAGGTTTAGGTTAACATGATCGTGAGACTACATCTCAAAATTTTTTTGAAATAATCATCTAACCATATTTAGAGACTTTTATAACATATGGATCTCCATTACAAAGTATGCTCTTTTATATTGGGTACAAAATTAAAAATTCCACACAAAGTTTATAATGCTTTATAGTTGTGAATAAGTATAAATAAGAAGGAAAAAAATGAACATTAGGAAGTGGCATTGCCATGCACAATCCCCCTTAATGGAAACTCATAGAGGCCCTTCATTCCATGAAACTAACAAAACTTGGTAACGCCAAGTAGTTTTATAAAAATATCTATCACTTACTCATCTGTAGGATATAACTACAAATTAATATCATCATTGTGGACTTTTTCTCAGATGAGATACATATCAACATTAATGTTTTTAGTTTTTTGGTGTTACACTAAATTTTTTATCAGAGCTATAAAACTTTCATTATCACAATGAAATATGGTACTCTGAAAAACATTCAAATAAAGTTCTTCGAACAACCTTCATATCCACATGGGTTATTTAGCATCTTCTATAGCACTTTTATACTTTATTTTTGTAGGAGAGAGAGAGAGAGAGAGAGAGAGAGAGAGAGAGAGAGAGAGAGAGAGAGAGAGAGAGAGAGAGAGAGAGTAGATTACTTTTTACTGATCCAAGTGATAACATTTTCACCAAACTTAAACATGTATCTAGAAATAGGTTTATGATTTAAAGTATCATGATGGTCAACATTACAATAACCATATTAATCAATATTATTAATAGACAAATAAAATAAACCATAGCTTACATTTCTTTTGATATACCTAAGTATTCTCTTTGTTAATTTCTAATTATCTAAATAAGGATCCTGTATAAATGTAGAAGAAACACTAAAAACATATAAAATATCTAACCTAATAATGGTTAGATAAATAAAATTTCCAATAAATTATCTATATAAAGTAGGGTTAATTTTTTTGAATGTAGGTTTTTGATTAAGTTTAATACCAAATTCAATAGGAGTAGAACTATATTTACAATGAAGCATGTTAAACTTAACAAGATGATTATGTGTATAATGAGATTATGATACAATACTTAAATTTTCATCTTGAAATATATTCATTTCCAAAAAATTATGTAGAATAACTAAATCAGTCATCTCAAACATTTGGCTTAGTTTATCATTATATTTTTGAATTAAACTAGTTAGATCACCAATAACAAACCACTCATCAATATATAATATAATTAGAATCAAATAACTATTTTCAACTTTAAGAAAAATATCATTATCTAAATAACAATTAGAAAAATCTAATTCTTCAAAACAAGAAGTAACTTTAGAATACCAAATTTGAGAAGCTTGTTTTAAACCATACAAATATTTTTTTAACATGCAAATATAATATTCTCTGCTAGGCTCAGTGAAACCTTTAGGTTGAGTCATGTAGACTTAATATTTAAAATAACCATTTAGAAATTCATTATTGACATCTATTTGGTAGATAACCCAACCATTTTGTGCTACAAGAGTAATAATAAGTCAAAACGTACTATTTTTTACTACAAGAGTAAAGGTTTTAGCATAGTCAATCCAAGATTTTTGAGTAAACTTGTGAGAAACTAATCAAGATTTAAACTTGTCAATTTTACCAATTGAATTATATTTGATCTTATAAATCCACCTAAAACTAATAATGTACTTGTTAGATAAAGGAGGGATAAGATTTCAATTTTGATTTTTAAATAAGGCATTATATTCAGCTCAAATAACAATATTCTATCTATTATCTTTAGTGGCTTTCTCAAACGATTTAGGTTCACATTCATACATAGTCATAAATAATGATATAAATATTGACTTCTAGTTAATTTATTAATATTATCAACATTAGAATATTAAATTATGAAATCTATCAATTTAGGTCTTTTAAATTGAATATAAATTTTAGGGGTTTCCTTATAATCTAACTTATCCATAACTAGATCAACTTATTCAAGAGAATCTATCTTAGCATAAGGAGAAACATGAAAGTTAGGTTCATCAACATAATAAAATTGAGGAGGATCTACACATGGATCACACAAGGATATTTTGAGAATAAGAACATTTATATTATCAATGATCTAATGTTTAGAGGAATCATACACTCTTAAAATTTATGTCTTATCGCATAACCTAAAAAAATACAAGAATATGAAGTAGGATAAAGCTTATTTCACTTAAATTTAGGAACAAAGATAAAAACAAGTCTACCAAAAATCCTAAGATACTTATAAAAACATTTTACAACATTGCTTTTCCATATTTAGTTGCTTATAAAAATAAATTATTTCCAAAGTAAATTTTTTCAGAGATATCTCTACAATCACACAAAATATCAAATAGTAATGTCATATGGTATGAAGCACTGTTATTTAAGATCCATTAATTTCTATTTGATGTAAATAAAGTAACATATAAAGTGACAAAATTTGAGTCCTGCTTGTTATTTTGATTAGGTTTTAATTCATCTGTTGTTTTATCTCTCTATTATTTTTTGAATTTTAATTATTATGTCTTTATTTCTATAATAGTTTGATTTTATATGACCAAGCTTATCACATAACTAGTAATTTTCATTAAATTTAGGTTTATAATTTTTATTCCCAGATTTCTTATTTTTATTTGTGCCATTGGTAGAATTAGGGTTAGATTTATGTTTCTTATTATTTTCAAAAATATAATTAAGTTTGAGAAGTACTTGAGTGGCATTCTACTTAGAATTAGAATTGGTTATCACTCTCTCTTATTGAATTAGGAGAGTAGAAAATATTGTAAGGTTAGGGATATATTGCTTGTTTTGATACTTAGAATTCAAAACTAAAATAAAATTTCTAAAATTTTCATAAATATTTAACTGAATGATGAAATAAAGCAACTAATCTTAAATTAAATTCTAATTACATGTATCTAATTAAGATTTAATGTTTTTAATTTTAACAAGAAAATTAACAACTTTTCATCACCATTCATAGGTACAGTTAGCTATTCCAAGATTAACTTAATAATCTTTAAAGGATGAGCACTGTCATGCATGTACTCAAAGAGTTTCCAATCATTGCTAGGAGACTCTTGATTATCAATGTGGAGAAGGAATTCATGATTAACACTCTACAAGATAATGGACTTAGCCTCATATATTTTTTGTTAAAATACATTGGTAAGCTTGAAGGTCACATGCCTTCTATAAAGTGATTTCTTAGTTCCAATGACAATATTCCATAACTTTAAGGCCATAAATTCAGCATTAAAATAATTTTTTTGTATATCATAGTTATTTTCATTAATTATTTGACATTTATTTAAGGAAAAATAAGGCAAAGCCATAACTTCCCTTTAAATAGGATAGTAAACGAATACTTTAAAAAAAAATTGTCTTCCGAATTTGAACTTTATTTGAATGTATAAAAAATTGTAAGTGAAAAAAAAACAATTGATCAATTGAACATTTTATAAAATAATAAATTTGCATAGCATTGTGACAAAATAATGTGTTGTAAGTGTCATAAAAATACACTAATGTAAGTACAACTATTAAAAAAATTCTTCTTTTAATGAGTTTTTGAACTATTTGAAAAATAATGTGAATCATACATGCAAATATATTTAATTACATAATTTTAATGTCAAATAATGCAAAGAAAATATTGAACTAAATTTTCACTAATCTAAGTGTCGAAAGAGTGACATTCAAAACATCACTTAGGCAATATTATTGAAAATGTTATAAAAACAATAATTAGAGGTTTCAAAACAAAAAATGTACCACTCCAATGCATATAGAACATGCTAAAAGCTAAAGATTGATTTGTCACTTGGCTATGCTTGCCTTAGTTTTGACTAGATCAAGTGTCAAAATAAATTCAAAAGGTTTAACTAATATTTTTAACACATAAATCTTGGAATGCAAACCAAGAAAAAAATGCAATTAATTAAATAAAATTAATTTGACAAATTGAAAAAAATAGATCAAACAAAAAATTATTAAAGGGGTTTTGAACAAACGACCACCCCAATTACAAGTTTTAGTAAAATTGCAACTACTAGCTCATCTACAAGCTTGTTCTGGGATTTACATGAATAATATTGTATTTAATTTTTTATCTAATTTTTATTAATAATACAAATATATAACTAAGTTTGTAATTTGAATGTAAAATTAATAATAAATAACTATTACTTGTTTGTGTGAAAAAAAGGTAATATAAGAAGTGTGACCCCTTATACATTGGAGATATATTTGATATTTATTAAAAAAATTATTTAATAAATATAATCAAAAGAAAATTACTAACCTTTAAATATGCCTTTTGTTGTTAATAAAGCCTCTATAGAAGTAGGGGAGATCACAAAAACTTGCATAAACCACCATAGGTCTTAAACCTTTGTAATTCTTCCTGAATCCTTCCCAAAAACCAAAATATAACTTTAAAGTTTGATTTTTTCTACATAAATTATTTATGTGATTTACCTGGATGTATAGGTGTGCCAATGGATTAGAGAGAAAATATGGATACGTTGAACCATCACCTCTTAGGCTATAAAAATTTATATGAAGCCTTAGATTTATAAAACTAAGAATTTTGGAATATTCAAAAAATAATTTCATTCCAAAAAACATGATTTTTATTTTTTTTCATGTATCTAGGTGGTACATTAGCATCCCAAATGATAAGAAAAAAATCATAAATGAATGAAAAAATATTTAAATGATCTTTAGAGAGTTTTTGACTAATAAATATCCATCAATTCAACTCTTAAACACATAAAACCATCGTAGAAAATTTACAAATTTTTTTTATTTCATCATTAGGAAAAGGGTCATAGTATGGGTTGCAAAGTG